>JACDOX010000366.1:463704-507325 GCA_014549065.1 Cardinalis cardinalis
AAAAAAAAAAGAAAAAAAAGCAACTTTGAGGCACCATTCTTGGTTGAAATCTGCTACACTCACATTACAAATAAGAAAATCCAAACACACAAAACGATGGCTCTGCCAGGAAAAAAGCAGTCTGCATCTACACATGGTAAAAGAGAAGCTGGAAGGTAAAGACCATGCTGCTTTACTAAGCAGTCCTGGAAAAGCCAGTACCTCTCACTCAGATGCAGTTCAGAAAAACACAATTGCCTAATCYGGCCTGAATATAGCTGATGTTAATGTTGATTTATGTTTGTTAAGAGACCTCGAATATGTTACCTAAAGCTGAAAATCTTGCATGTTATTTTATTCACACATAAATTTTGAAAAATTATTATGAATATATTTGATGTCTACATCTTACACGGATGGTTTTGGCTTGTTTCATGGTAAATATTTCACGTGAGCTATTCCTAGAAATTTCAGAATGCTTTAGCAAAAGCAGCTCAAGAATGAGGAGCTATGGAGAAAGACCAAGAGCACTGATAGAATAATGATTATAATTCAAACAAAACTCCTCAAAGGGCAGAGGAAGCTACAACTGTGAGAACTAATTGATTTGATTCTACATACACAAAAATGATAAGAAGGGCTTTGTACTGGTAAGACAGATTTATTTTTTTAAGAGAGATTTAATTAAATGTCTCTCAGATTTTTTTTCTTCTTTGAAATTTTAACTGTCAGGCATCATATCCAAAAGAAAAAACCAATACCATCCAGGAAGTAATTATCTGCATTAAATGTGCTGTTTGACTTCTTTCCTGCTACAGYGATCTCTGCCAGAAGGAGAAACCAAGGAAGTTGGGAGAGGAGGGGGAAAAAAAAATTGATTCAGCAATTTGAGAAGCTAAATACATTTATCTGTGTCTCAATTAACAGAGGGAGGGCTTGTTCTGCAGGGGGAGCAGCACCAGGTGGGGAACAGCAAGGTTTATTTTCATGAATTTGTGTCATGTTGGAAACTGGAGGAGCAGAAGGGGCTTGACACAGCATTGTTTGCTGTGAATAAAAAACCCCTGCAGCCACCACCCATCAGAGCTGTTCTTGCACCTTGAGTGATCAAATTTGGGGCTTGCCCAGCTCCAGCCACTCTGGCTCTGCCCTCCTCTGCTGGCTCCAGTTCAACATCACATATTTGCTTGTCAGTTTTCAAGGTGGATGCAATCCTCTCATTCTTAGAGCCCTGTTTATCAATATTTTATTTCTCCTGACTTTGGCTTAGCCCAGCTCCTGTTCTCCTAGATAACTAAGAGTTGAAGTGAACACTTAATATTTAAAACATGTTTCCTGTGTGTTTTGATGATGTCAGCTTTCACGTTGAATCCTTTCACTGGTTTGTCACTACARGACACGAAACAACGCGAGSGCACACACTGCTGTCCTCATGGTGAGAAAAGGGAAGTTTATTTTCTGACTCCAACAYTTATAGATKTCCAAARGTGACAGTGGATTGGAGGGTGACAGTGCCACCTCTCCAATGACACTGGACAAACCAACAGTCCATCAAATTTCTCCTCCTCCACAAAAKAWTGCAAAACWAGTTATCTACAGAAAGTGTGTGAGAAASTTCATTACAAGAATGTAAACATCAGAAGGCTTAGAAAATCTTAAAAATCAAGGCAACACTGGTTTTCCTGCACAGAATAAGGTTTTATCCTTTTCCACTCAATACTTTAGTTACCATTATTTGATGCCACTCTTTCCCATTACCTGCCTCCTATTCTGCCAGTAGCAGGAAACACAAATACCTATTTCTGCTTCTGCCCCTACTGCTCCCTGTAAATGATACTGTCTTGCCATCAATAATCAAGAATTCCTCCTTTATACAGAGGTTTGTGATAAATCTCAACAGCTTTTGTCCATTTGCTTCATGTATATATTTAAAAATTGTATAAATAGGAAGCATATTTCCTATAAAACTTGCATAGGGTTTGCTCTTATGTTCCTCGCTTTTCAAATGAATTTTTAAAAACCAGAAACAGAAGTGTTTTGTGTCTCCAACCAATTTATCTGTGTTAAATTCTTCAGTCTCTGTCTTTCTTCTGTATTGGTTGTTTTTGGTTTTGTTTCTTTTTCCTGCACCTGCCTGACGTGGATTGATGCTGCTCCTGTGGAGATGAAGCTGGTTACCTCATCTAGCAACCAGCCCAATAGGTTTCCAGCCCTACCAGGAGCTCTCACTGCTCCTTCAGCCTGCATTGCAGCCAWCCAGCATGGCTATGGGATAATAAATCTATTTTAATTCTCATTTTTTGCCCCCCAAACAGATAAGGGTTCTGCATCTCCTCTGTTCTGTGTGAAGGACATCATCATCCTTAACACACAAGAGCCTGACCTGAAGCAACTTAAGAACGCCACCAATAATTTTGTTTGAAAAGCCTTCAGTTGTGAACTATTTTCTAATGTCATTCATGCCAGCCCAGAAAATTCTTCTGCTAAGCTTGCTCTGATTTTGTGCACAGAAGCAGTTCTTTTTGACAAGAGCCCAAGAAAAGCCAGCCTGAAATAATGGTGTGTTCCTCTGTGCACAACCACTGCAGTGACTAATCCCAATGTGCTCCCTTAGCTCTGCCTCTCTCCCTTCCACAAGGCAGCTCAGTCCTGAAAACAAATGAGAGTGGAGGAGAAAAGGAATTTGTCTCCACATTATCTCCCCCACCATGCTTCCTCCCACTCCTAATTCAGCAGCCAAGGAGAATGTTTTGGTTCACTAGCTGAGCCTACATTCCCAACTACTGTGTTAACCAGCAGCAATGAAAGAATGGTTTTGGTTAATTATGTGGCTCTGCTGACTGGGGAAGATGAGAGAATCTGAGTGGATTATGGYACAAATGTAATGTGGCAGTGCCCAATCCAGAGACTTGTTGGGCCATCATTCAGTTTCCCAGGAAGTTTGGGAGCACTTCAGTCTTGAACTGAAGAATTTTCTGAAGCTGCTATCAAGATTGGGAAATGCTCTGTATTTCTGTGGTATGGTATCTTTCACTGCAGAATATCAAAGTACTTTTCTAATACATGCTAATGAGCCCTTCCAAGATTGCTATAAATACAGTATCATGTGTATATGACTCATGTGGCTTATTAATTTTGCATCACCTACCCTGCTGCTTGAGCAAGAGTGACAGAGCAGCATTCAGGCAAATTCCTCTGTGAGAACTTTGCCAAAATAGCAGTACCTGTGTCTTCAGGGGTCAGTCTGCCTCAAGGCAGATTCTAGTTAGCAAGATTCAGTCTGAGAGAAATGTTCCCTGCTTACCACAGCCCTCCCAGTACAGTTCTCTTGACAAAAATTTAGAGCATTCTTCTAATAAGAAAATAAAGTCTAAAGCAATGTATAACAGCTCCTAGGTTAAACATCCCATACTATGCCAGTGGTCTACAGCAGGGTGCAAGGAGGAACAGGAACTTTGCTGGGGGATGGATATGGACCCAAAAGGCATAGATCCTCAATGGGACTTGATTTTAATTAAAAAAGAAGGATGGAAAAGCAATATTTAATCGCTTAAATTTACCTATGCCYTTAACCGAATGACATTTTTACTCTGCTTAATTAACTATTAACACTRAGTTCCAGAAAAGCCCTTTGTAATTTCAAAGTGTTCACTCTGCCCCTGTGGCAATTAGCCCATTAAGAGGTTCCACAGGCAGAGCAATGATGAAGACACGTGAAGGATTTGTTTGCTTGGTCCTTTACAGAGGCTGTGAGCCAGACAGATGATTTTTAATTGAGATAAACAGGACTCTGTGCTCACACAGGTTGATGAGAGGTCAAGTTTATTAGCATGGGGTTAGCACTAGACAATGYAGCTTCCTACTAGCTTGGAGGATGGGAAGGTAAAATAATGCCCTGCTGTAAACCAGCACATGTTAAACAAATGGTTAAAGGCACCACAGAGGGTAAATAATAGAGCTGAAACCACAATAACTAGATTTCTCTAGCCCAGTCTCAGTGGAATCAAGAAAGGTGGCTCAAACCACCCATTTCACAGTGATTTCTTTCTTTGCTGCACCGCAGGATGATTGATGTGGTGGAATTCAACCCAAACAAGGCAGGCAAATTTCACCAGCAGCAGCCACGGAGGGGAGAGAACTGAGACAGGGTGGAGGGAAAGGAGAAACCCCCAGTAGCTGCATTGCTCTCTCACAGCAAAAAAAAGGARGAGAAAGTCGAGAGGAAGATGGTTCCACCTGTCCTCAAACAGGAGGACCGACAGAGCAAGAAGCTTCCTAGGTGTCACTTAAACCCAGCAGCTCCCACCCTTCCCACACCGAAACCCAAACTCATTCCTTGTCCTTGTTAATGGTTCCCCTCCATCCTGAAGCCAAATCACTCCAAACTTCTCAATATTCCCACCCTTCCCACACTGAAACCCGCACCCATTTCTTTGTTAATGGTTCCTCTCCATCCTGAAGCCAAATAACTCCAAACTTCTCAACACTCAAATTCAAGAGCAGCTTCTGTAGCTGGAGTGTACCCCTGAACTCAGAGCCATCCACATCCACTGCAAGTTTCATTCTGTAACTGCTACAACTATTTAGAATCCAAGCCTGCAAATTTTGATTTAAATGGAAAAATGTCAATTCTTTGCCTTTGTCAATTCAAAAAACACACTGAAGTTTAAACCTATTTAAGCCTTTCCTCTAGTAATTAAAGACTGAATTAACAACTTTGCCATTTAAGAGGTTTCTATCTCAGCCTGGTACTGCAAGTAGTTTACATGGATGTGTTCTGTTTGTCAGTACAAAAATAATCTGACATTCCAAGAATTTCATCTGGAACAGAGGGAGAAGCATGAGAAACTTCAAGTACATCTGCTTGCACTTGAATTGCCCTCACCCCWATGGCCTTTGAATTGCCAAGGATGATCAATCCATGAAAAGCTAAGAATAAAATTGGTGACAAAACATGTGCAATCACCAAGAGAGAACCTGAGAGAAACTGCTGTGCACTGGGACCAGTCAGTCATGGACTGTCTGGGGGACAGCTGCTTCCACAGCCTGAAAAGGATTTATCACCATTTCTGGTAGGGCACAATTTGGAAAAAGCAGTGTTCTTGTGAAACACCCGATGGAGTTAAAATGGAAGTGGCCCCTATCCACAAGAGTTAATAACTTYGGGAAGGGGGAAAAAATGACCTTAGGAGCCTGCTTATATTCCAGGGGAGGAATATAGCTGGGGGTTAAGGAGGTCAAAAAAGGAGGTGAAAAGTCCCATGCAGTGGGAAGAGTAACTTATTTCTTTGAGCAGCAGAAGGTTGGGTGAAGCTGTGCAGCAATTTGGCAAATGAGTCTACCAGTTTGTGAARTTAAGGCCCCCATTTTCAACACCAAAAGCTCCAAATTTGGTACTTTCCACTAATTATATCTGCAAGGGGGTTGTACTATTTATAYGTATTTTAAATTGGCTGGTGACCTGAGCTGTATCTATTACAGTCCAAATGCAGTTTGCATATCATTCATTATATAAATGAGGTTAGAAATGAACAGAACTGTTTACTCAGAAGACATCCATTTAGTGAGCTGGCATTTCTTCATTACCCAAAATATATGATAATTGTCCATGTAATTCCTTCAGCAATTTAATTGCACACAGTCCTGCTCCTCCATGGAAATTATCTGTCAACTCCACATAATTATTATGCATCAGCCTCAGTTTATATTCAATCACACGTACACGTAGGGCTGGATTGAAACTGGATTCAATTCACAGCAAGGTGAGCATCTTTTCTTAAAAACCTACAACAATGAGGTTTTTATAACAAAATRAAAACAATTTAATGATCGAAGTGCTGCCATGGCACGTGGTGTGGGGTATGTTGGCATATCAGAATAGATACAGCTTTTCCAGGGTGAAAGGTAATGGTAAATCAGGGTAGTCACAATCTGCCCTGAAAGGAAAGATTCCCCCTGCAGGAAGGGTGGGAGGAGGCATTTCGGCAGCTGGAAACGAATTTTGCATTTTGCACTAAACTGATCCAATTTATTCTCCTTCCACTGGAAACCTGACTCATTTCTAATGTAAGTTAGCTGCAAGGCTGTCTGTAAGTTTTATGGTGCAGAGGGATTGGGTTCTGACAGGGAGCATTTCTCAGCCCTGTCACATCTGAGGCTGAGGTTCAGATCWTGAGGGAAATCCCTGAAAGATGGAATCGACATTGCCCTCAGATCACGTACAAGATACCAAAGTCAGGCTCCTTGTTTACTGTCACCTCCAATTTATCCTCTGTGAGACAGCCCCAAACAACATGTACCACAGAAGGAAAAGAAAAGCATGAAACAGTGTATGTGATACAACCCAGCAAATCTGTCAAAAACATCTTAAATATGTGTGTGTGTGCCTATCCCCATAAAACCACAAAGTATTCAGATGACTAGCTCAAAATAAATGCAAATCCCCAAGCCCCAAAAAATCTGACAGAAGAAGGTCTCAGCAGCTAAAAATGTAAGTTTGAAAACTGAAAAGGATGAACTGAGAATCTAGGTCAGGTTTTGTGATCCGTTGGTGGCTGGTCTCAGCTTTTCTGAACCTTTTTGTTCCTGATCCTTACACATCCTCATGTTACAACTCTAAAAAAGAAAAAAACAAAAAGAAAAAAAAAAAAAGAAAAATATCTGTCTCCAGATCCCAAACCTTTTGGTTAGCTAAATAAAGGGCTTTGCCCATGAAGGCTTTAGAATATTCTATTTTTCTTTAGACATTTATAGAGRAAAATACCCTGCAATGGAATCTGTATTCAGAAGGGAACATAAATCCCCAGAATACAGACCCAACCCAGAACGGAACATAAAGCCTTTATGATCATTTGGGCATCCAACAATGATACAGAATATGAAGCAACCTGAACAAGTGTGCATTCTGCAGAGCCTACAGCATTTTATACTCTGTACAGAGAGTAAACAGGAAAATCTAAATTAATTGCCTGCATTGAGGTTAGCATAAATCACTATGCTGCATTCCTGTCATACTCCTCACAGCCTTACAAACAAAACCTCCCTACCAATTTTACCTCTTCTTGTAGATACCAAATTTCTATAAGTGTGGTGGAGAACAAGGTAGAACCAGATTGCAGCAAATTTTGTCCAGTATTTTTTGGTTTTTAGGATTAAAAAAGGCAGGCAACCAACATTTGTTTGACAAGAAGGTTCAGCACTTGACAACAAAGAGAATCAAAGYTGCGCCCCCATGGATCAGTGAGAGAGCAGCATTACCTGCAACCCCAAAACCCAGCTCCTTTCTCACAGCAAGGCAATTAAGTTACAAAAGCAAGTTTCAAAGAAGAAAAAATTAATACAGAGAAAAWCTTACCTCTCCCAAAATCGACCAAGAGACTCCCTGCTCCCCCAGGATCTTCCCAGCCCTCCAGCMGGAGGAGGGAGCATGTGGGTTTCCACTTTAATTGCTTTAATGTCATGCAGGTGGGGAACATTTCTTACTCATTCCCCACCCCTATCAAGATGCAGAGCCAACAGACAGCAAAAGGAAACTTGTAGCATCAGTGCAGCATTAAAGTGGTTTATGTGTCCCAAAAGCAGAAAACTTTAGAACAAACTTTCTCTGGATGATCATAAAACCCTCTGCTTCCAAGCCAGGTCTCTGTGCCAGCCTTATCTCCACAGATTACATTGATTTTGGAGGGGAAGTCTGACCACGTACAAAAATCAGAGAGAATTTTCTATTGAGTTCGGGCACACGCAGCCCTGTGTGTTTCAGAGTGGACCTCAATGCACCTCCAAGGGTCAAGGGTGGTTCTTAAAGTTGCCAGTGATATTCTGAAAACTCTCCTGCTGACTTCAGAGGGGCTTCTCCTCCTTAGACTCTGGGGAGGGGAAAAACTGTGAATTTGTTATCATTTTTAATATCCATAAAACAAGACCTGAGATGCACAGCTCAAGATGACTCAGAAATGCAAATTTTAGTATTAAATTTTTTTTTCATGTCAAGATCACAAAAAACCTCCCCTGGAGCCAAAGAATGCATCAGTCTATTTTAAATGTGCCATATATATGTATAACAAGCATTTAAAGATTCTGTCTAKTAAAACAGATTTCTGTACATTTGAGTCGGCTGAGGATCAAAAGTCAGGCTCAAATTTTTGCCATTTGAGCTTATTATGAAAAATAAAGACTCTTCAGCTGGTGATCTCAGATATTTTTTCTGCTATTACACTGTCCATCCAATTTTCCTGTTGCATTTCTGATACTTCCACTTCCTGTACTGAATGGATATCAAGCATGGAATACAGCAAGGCTAAAAAAATTTACAGTCTAGAAACAGCTCTGATTTTAGATGCCACAAAGATTATTTGCAGGATTAAAGAAAAAAAAAAATTTGAAAATGCTTAGCTCAGCTGCAGTTATAGGATCTCAGTAAAAAAGTAATGTTACAACATCAACTTCCATATAATAAATATTATTATTAGTGCTCTCTAAGCAAGTTCAAGGAAACACCTAATGTGCTTTTTTACACTAACTCAGGATCCTATTTCCTAAAGAATTTCTTTAAAATGGTTTAATTTTACTTTACAGGAAAAGCATAATTTTCAGGGTTTTTTCTTTATGGCCCTAGAGGCAATTCCCTGAACATCTAAAAACCTGCAGCTTTTTAAATAATTACTAATTTTATGAGAGACCTGTCACCTGAGTAGGTGATGTCTGAAAGAACAAGCAAATGGAAAAAATTGTGGTATTTTTGCAGTATGAATTAAAGAAATAAAATGTCTGGAAGGAAATTAGTTAGATAAGGTGTTAAGATGATGAAGCATCTCTTTGATGTCCACTGAAAAGGGAACAAAACTTTCTTGTCAGAGATATCTTACACATTTCAGCCAGCATAACAAAATATTAATTAGCTTTCCATGGCACTCAACAGAAATATAAAATAAAGAAACACAGATTCAGAAATGGTTGCTGAATAATGTCATTCAACATTTTTTGGCTTTGAAGACAAGTGAAGAGCAGGTTTTCACACCTTAGGGGAAAAGGTTTTGCTTTTAAAAGTAAAGCACATAATTTATGCCTTAAAAAAAATCCCATCTTTAAATAAACAAAAATTGTATTTTTCTAAGGCTATTGAACTAAAGGCGATTGTTGAAAACCAAAAAGATACTGATAGTTGAATTTTCTTCCTCAAAAATATTTGTAGGAAAAAAAGTAAAAATTAGCACCAAAAAATAGTTTGAAACTTTCAGCTAAAAGTACAGCAGGTGACACATCTCAACTCTAAGACAACCAGAAATACAAAAACCTTGTTCCTTCAATAGTTTATTTTTGCAACTATGTGCAAAAAATTCCTCTCAAAATCTCTTTATACCAAGGGCCAAACCATGGATTTCATGTGAAAGCAGAATGAATAATAAAACCAGCATTGACCAAATTACTTGGAGCCATCTGCTCTTTTTGAGCTGCTCCAACCAGACAAAGGGCAGGGGAAATTGCAGCATTTTCTGGCCAGCCCAGAGGCAGCACAGGCAGCTTGCTCTGCCCATCCTGCAGCTGCCACCACGTCCAGGGACAGAGCCAGGGAGTCATGATGCACTAAGCTTTAGATTTCTWATTTTYCAGRTTMTGTACTGCCTTAGTGTGTGACTCTGAACTTCATACAAAGTGTTAGCAAGTTCTCTTGACAGTTTAGTCAGACAAAACAATCCTTTTCCAGCCTGAGAACCAAGGACACTATTGCAGCTTTGAGTCCAAAAGTGTGAACAATGGAGAATTGAGGAGAGCAGTTTTAGGGGATGGGACTTCACAACCTGAAGCTGTAATTGGACAATTAACCCCAATATGGAAATGGACCAAAGCTTATAAAAGTGCAAAAACTTGTGACCGGTCATCCATCTTGGGTCCATCATGGATCCATCTTGGGTCCATCATGGATCCATCTTGGGTCCATCATGGATCCATCTTGGGTCCATCTTTGGTTCATCTTAGGTGGAGCCACGGCCAGGCTCTTGTACTGCCCAAGGTGTAACCTTTGAAGGCTTTAATTAAATCTCTCCTTTATTCCTTTAACTCTGTCTAGTCTCTGCTCCAGGCAGCCTCTCCAGGCATCACAAGGACATGGCAACGCTGTCCCTTTGAATGCTGTGGGTGGAAAAGATAAGAGGTGTCCAAGGAAGCCTGGGAGCCATCCTAGCATGGAAATCCATGCTGCACAGACTCAGGGAGCTCATTCCAGTGCACTTTGTCACGTRCTCTCTTCCCATTAACCAGTGCCTAGAAGGTTGGCCTGGAAATCTGACCCTAAAGTTTGGGAAAAGCACAAGAAGCCCAGAATGACAGGTATTGRACAGGGTCTGGAGCCACTGCTCCTTGGAGCACAGATGGACTAACCTGTCCTGCTCTTCTGACCAAGCTCTTTTTTCCTCTTTTAGGAGAAAACAAGCCTTTCCATCACTGCTTATCTTTGCTATTATCTCATCCTGCCGCTGAGCCCACAACAGCAGGTGACAGATTGTGGAGAGGGCTTTCAGAGATATTGTAAATGCTTATCTGCTGTAAATCACAGCTTCACCCCCTCCAGTGGAATCTGCTGAGCTGTCCCAGCCCAGGGCCTGACTCTGCACACGAGCTGCCCGTGTTCCACCTGTAATTTAAATTAATGAGGAATGAATGTTATTATTTCTGGCACAGAAAAGGAGCTCCCCACACAGCAAGGGAAAATAATGATGGCAAGCTCGCTCTTCAGCTGTAACTCTTCAATGGGTTTACAAAGGAAGAGAGCAGCATTACCCTGTTCCACAAATTAAGGCACAAAAAGGAACATGTAGCCAGCAGAGCTGGTAGCAAATCCAGGGACAGGCTCTCAAAAGGCAGGGAAAAATAGACTTCCACAAGGATTTAGGGTAGATTGGAAACCTACAGAAAAACGATTCAGAAAACCCAGGAACTGAGAAGCCTCATGTCCAAATAAAGCAAAGCTGGTCCAATGGTGAAATGAGGGAACAGTCTACACATTTTCAAGCACTTTCCAGTGGAGCAGGGGTGCCTTTGACTCTGAGCTAAAAATCCTTCCTGCCTTTCTCAGTCTGTATTCAGCTGCAAGTGAATAAACCAGCCTTGCTTTTGACAAGGCAGACCAGGACAAGAAAAAACCCACCACATGGAATTATGACCCGATTTCAGAAAATGGGCAAAGTGCAGCAGCCAAGAGCCAGCAGGTACATTTATCCAAAGCTTGATAAAGATGCATGTAAAAACCCTTAATAAACTTGCTCCAAGGAGTTACAGCACATAGGGTCACCTCCAACTTGGTACAACTTCAAGGGGGATTCACCTGAGCTCTGAGCTTGACCCACCCTCTCAGTTCTGATGGGCACTGCCARACTCTGCTTTGGTCCAAATCTCTCATTTAATGGGAACATGAGGGCTCAACATCCTAGGCATAGGTAAAAGTTAACTTTCTGAATTTTAGGTCTATGTGTATTTTTTTTTTCCTGACCTAAAAGGAAGCCATCTGGATTAAAATCTTCTGGCTGTAGCTGCCAATGAAGCTTAATTAACAGAATTAATGTGTGACAGGTTGTCCCTGCAGATCCAGCCCTTCCCAGTGACAAATGACAACATGTGCATTTATGGCCGCAGGAGAATTCTGGGTGAAACTTTCATCATTTAGCTGTCCAATTATTAAGACAATCTGCATGATCAAGATGGGGAAGTGTATCCTACAAAAAAAACCCAAGCCAAACCCAGATTCAACCAAACCCCCCAAAATATGTTGGTATGATGCTTAAAATGGCAAAATGAGAGCCTATATTTGGGTTGTAAATAGAGATTTTTGTGGCAGTGCTTGTCAGTTTATCTCCTAATCACTGAAGCAGGATGATTTACTAAAGACCTTAAAATAATACTATAATCCTTATTTGAGGAACTAGATTACTGTATAAGTTMATCCAGGGAGTTAATTTAGGAAATTCCTAGCAGAGTTGTGATGACACTCTCGACATCCCAATTTCTTATTCTACACTTAAACCTAGCAGTTTGTCTAAACTTTTACAGCCAAACCCTACTCTGCTGAATTCTCCATCTCAATCTTACACAAGTTTAACTAGTCCTTATGTTAAATGCACCCAGAAATCAAGCGTTTTCAAACAGCTGTCCTCAAATATTCACAGTCTTGGGGCAGATACCAAAAGCATGGCAGGCATCACTGGCTGCATCACAGCCTCAGCACAGCTCTGCTGGAAGCTGGTCCTTTGCACTTCACCTGACATAGTTTGGAGTGAAAAACCTCATTTCTCTCCTTCTCCTCAGCCTCAGATTGTTACTTCTGTTCTGTGTTTTAGCCAGGCCTCCAAAATACAGCATTGAATTCATCCACATCCCCATTACTTCCCTGTGCACTGCTTTTGAGCTGGGAATCCAAGCACTGCTCTGGCCCAGGAAAACACACATCCATTGAAGTCTCAAAGAGGAATTGTTTTTAAAAACGTGAGGATTCCAAATGCCAGCTTATTTATCCACCTCCAGTCRCAGCTCACCCTGCAGCACCCTGCACCAACAGAGCTTCACTAATTATCCTTTGGAGGTGAGCTGGGCCACTCCAGCTTTGATGCTCTGCTCTGCAATTAAATGTATTCCAGCAACCACACGGGGGAGAGGGAAAAAAACACAGCTTCCAGTTCTGCAATGACCTACTTACAGCAYTAAAGCACTGAGGGGAAGGGGGAGGGCTGGGAGAGGTCTAACTACAGCTTAATGCAAGCTGGCAAACTGATCTGGGCTTTGGAATACACAGCAATCAATATCAGATATGACTTCACATCCTACAGAAAATATTGGTGAGATGGGCAAAGTTAATGACAGGAAGAAATTAATACAAGGCCTTGCTTCTAAAAACCTGCAGTAGTTTTAGTATCCACAAGCCCTTTGTGCCTCCCCTGCGTGCCCCATACCACAGCACTCCTACAGTTTGTGTAAAATTCACATTATTCAAGCTAAGGGAAACTTAGCACTGTCTCCCTGTCCAGGAATACCTTCTACTCAGGCAAGTACAGACATCCCCATTCCTCCCTCCTGAGCACCACAGCAAGGAAAGGAAGAGAATCTGATTTATTTAGCATCATTAAGCTAAAKCAGTGCCACAGATTGATTCCAGACCTTCTCATTCATGTTTTAAGCCTGTCCCTTCCCCCAGTTTTTCCCCACCTCAGACTGTCTTTAATCTTTTAGACATTTAAGCAGAATCATTAGARAAAGGTGATCACAGGAGCATTTTTTCTGTCAGAGACCCCAGAACACACTGGATTTTTAAGTGGGATGTATTTTGGGATATGGTTTCTCTTTTCAATATTCCCCTATCCTGGCACAGACAATTTCATTTCTGGACTTCATACTAAGCAGAGTGTTTATTGGTGACAAAATCAAATAGCAAGCACACACTTAACAGTGCTATTAAACTAGACTCTCCCAAAATGACAAATACTTGCAGCATGTGAAATGCCCACWGTTTAAGTATCAGAGCAAATGTTTTACTGCAAAAAGTGAGCTGAGCAACACATCAGTAAGAATTTAAGTCTTTTGTTCCTTGGAGCTTTTTGTATAACATAAACCCCTATAATGGTCTGAGAAAATAATCTGCCTTTTTTTTTTCTTTTTTGGTGTCRGATGGAATATTAACCTTCAGTTATGTTCCCAAAACTTTACAAATATATTGGAAATATCAAATGTATAAATGTATAATGGTTATCCTGAACTAAGTATCTGAGGATGAAGAAAACAGAAAGAAAAAGTGAAGGTGAATGAGATATTTTATCCTTTTAGCCCCCACCCAGATAAGGAGCAACATCCAGCAGCACCACTTGCCCCAGCCAGAGGATTTTCAGCCTGAATTATTAGTTTCCTTCAGTATTCTCTAGCTCAGTAGTTGCATTGCTGGAAGGAATCATTCACATCTGTGGAATTTACTAATCCTCTTCTACAGCTGTCACAGAAATTGGCTGTTCTCCCTTTCCCCAACTATTTCTGAGTCACACTACCTAGGGCTGAGAGCTTGTCATATCTGATAACTGAGGCAGGGCCAGACACAGTCAGTACTTGAACAAGAGACAGCCAGAGAGAGGAGATGATGCTGGTTAATCAATGAACAGCAAATTACACTTTGCATGATGCTGCACAGGGCATTATTCCCTCAGCACAGCCAGTTGTGATACAACTGACACAGCTGGAAACAAAGTACCGCTTCTGCCTGAAATGACAGTCAGAATACAATCATATCATGAACAGCTCTAAATTAGCCAAAATAGCTATGATCTATTGCATCTGAATTCATGTCCTGCAAGAAAGTTGGCAGGAAAGTCCTTCCATTCAAACCACAGCAAAAATCCCATTTCTCACCCAGAGGTTTCATTTAACACCATGTCCATCACTGCATGGCCACGGAGTGGAGGAGCTCTAATCTCAAATTCACTCAGCCTGCAGCAGAGCATCAGATACACCAGAGCTTCCTGCAGTCAGTCAGCTGCACCTATTCATAAACCTTGGTGCCTCCAAAATCCAGGCAAGGTTAGAGAGAGCAGGCAAATGAGAAGGTGGGGCAAAAGGTGTTGGTTTGCTGCTTTCCTCAAGTCTCCATCCCTTCTGGCAATCCTCTGTAAATGCTAATACCACTGCTTTTCTACAGCTTGGAGAGAAGGAAGCATTCCCTGGGGAGGAAGACCAGAATTTTCTTGTTTCCTTGCCGTGCACCTGAGATCCTGTAAGGGTCTCTTTATTGGGGGAATGTATCAAGAACCAGTGAAAATATTTGAGCATTTGAAGTTATTTGAGCCATTGTACAAGACAGCAGTGTCTCACTTTATCCATCAGTGCTGTAAATTATGTACTTTGCCTTGCAGAGACATTAAGCCTCCACAGTTGTAAAAACTTTGCCACGCTTGGATGAAAAACATCATCTAAAGTATACTGTATAATTAATGTGACTGCACAGACTCTTCCTTCTTTTTAAGCAACTTCTTCAAAAGCATTCTAAGCATCTAAGGCCTTTTTTCTTTTCATATGAAAATGACTGATTGCATATTTAAAAGTATTAATTGGTTCTATGATAAGGGTTTTTTTAAAAAAAACCCTCAATACTTCCAAGATATCAGGAAGAAACATTGTAATTGCTCAAATAACTTAAAATGTTCAGACATTTTCAGTGGTTCTTGATACAATCACCCAATGAAGAAACTCATATGGGCAAAGGTGGATGGTATTTATTTAGAAAAGGCTGCTTGGAAGTAATGGACTAATAATAAATAATTTGTAGAACATTGTGCACAAATTATAAAAAGCATTCCAAACAACTGATCTCATTCCTTGGTTTAATTATTCAGTTCTTTTTAGGCTAGAGCTATGTGTCTGGTATATTTGCTTCAGATCTCAAGAGGGTATTGACCAGGTTTTCTGAAGTCTTCTGCATTATTTATCTCTTCCTACCATAAGGGGTCTGATAGGCATACTGTTTCAATAATTAAATGTCAACAATTCATGCTGTTGGCCAAAACCCAAAGGACCTTCATAAATAAATAATAACATCTTGCATTTTTATAGCTTCTTTCATTCAAGGGTCTCAAAGTGCTCTGCAAATATTCATTAAGACCCTCCTAAACAGCCTTGCAAGGTAATTCAGAATTATTCTATTACAGGTTTTTCTCAACAGGGAGGGAGAAGGATCAACTATTCCAAGGTCAAGGCTCAAGCCAGGGTCTGAGGTGGGGCCAGAGCCCAAATCAGCTCCTTCTGCCAGCTCCCCTCACCAACTCTGCACTGGCAGCAGCAGGAAGCAGATGTGGCTCCAGGGAACTCACTGCAATGCAAGAGCCACAAAAGTGGGACAGGATGGGGGGAAACCACTGATGGCTCCACTCTTGACTTCTGCTTTAAACATGTCTCACATTTCACTTCACAGAGAAAAGCAAGGCACAACTTCCCAAGAAATTCTGGGTTTCACATTCTGTGAGCCTCAGAGAAAGGAAAAATAATTATCTCATTTGCTGTGCCTATGTTGTTCACAAGTGGAATGCATTGTGGAAGATTGTTTACCTGAAGGGAATTGGTAATTGGATTCTGGTGTGAGTATTTTGATTCACTGACCAATTGGATCCAGGTGTGTTTGTGTGTTCTGGTCAGTGGAGTGCTTGGCAGATTCAGCTTAGATGTAATGTAAAATATATGTAATATAGTATAGAATAATATAGTACAATAGAGTAATTAATTAGCCTTCTGATAATATGGAGTCCTCCTCATCATTCCTCCTTTGTCGGGGGCAAAAATATCCCTAGAGCTCATTATCACATTTCCAGAGAAGATGAGGGAAAACAATGCTGCACCTGGACACAGCACTGACATTTCTCTCTTAGTGTTTGTGCTGCTCTGGTCAGTAGTGATTTCAGTCAGAGCAGGGAAATGTCCTGTTTCCAATCTAATCCATCAAAATGTTCATTAGAAGTCAAATAGCTGCATCCCATTCGCCTTTCTGCAGTCATTTTTGTTAGCATCATTCTCCATGACCTCTTTTTCACTCCATACTGAGGAAAACAAGAATGATCATAATGATCTGACATTTCTATAGTGGCTTTCATCACACTGACATGTTGAGAGCAATGATGAGCCCAGAAATAACATAAGAAACCTTTTCAGGCATCCTCTTCTCAATTTAGAGCTGAGTTTCTGAGGAGAGAAAGCCTGAATCTGAAAGCTGAGTGCTGCTGCTCATTCAGGTAGCTTTCAGACATTAATTCTACCTCCAGTCCTGCAAAGCTGTGAGAAATTCCACATAGACCCAACAACTAAAACCTCCCATTCTGGTTCTCAGAACAAACACCAAGTTCATAAAAGCTCTGGTAGTGTGCTCCATTGGAGCTCATTTCTGGTTTGAATGCAGTGCCTAGATAAATACAACACCAGAATATCTATTTTTAAACAAATGGAACAACTTCCAAAAGTGCTTTCACTCACATGTGGCGCTTTAGGGGCCCCTAATCTCCATTGCTTTCAGAGGAATGCTCACCTTTTACACTCCTTGCCCAGCTGTCAGTATATACACATACACCTGACACATAAAGTACAGTCTCAGACTGGTTTCAAACTGACCAAATCTGAGTACAAGTTATCTCTCAATTTTTCAGGAATTAGAACCTTTTGTTCAGGTGCTTGAATGCATATATCTGTTCCTGATTGGCTTCCTGAAATTCTTCACCTCCATTTCTCTCTGTTATTACAGCCAGGAATATTTATTAATTTTCAAGAACTGTAGACTTCATGCCCATTYTTTAAAGACATAAACCATCAATGCCTTTTTTTATTCTTTTCTTTTTTTTTAAATTCAAATAAATGCACCAATTTACTCTGTTTGTAGGAAAAGTTATGGGATCTGATGATGAAGATGACATGAAGGAACATTCACGAATATTATCATGRGTCAAAACACACACACTGTCCTATCTGAACCTGATCAATGCTCATTACCAGTAAGAAAAAGATAAAATAATAAATATTATTGAAAGGATATAAGATATAAGGATATAAGACCATACTTAAGGATATAAGGATATAGGAACATACTTAGATATTTGAGGCTATACCATTAGATGAATATAAAATAAACRAAATTTAATACACTGTGAAAATCAGTAAAAAGTAACAGAAAATGGGACACATTATTTTTTAATAACATAAAATTAATCTCTTTCTCCTGCAGGTTCTTTTCTTCATGCATGTGTTATTACTCTGCTTCCTGAATTTCCCTTTCACCAAGCTTCATGTTTGCTTCCAGCTCCCCACAGCTTCCTTTGGAGCAACTTAAGGAAAGTGTAAGTTCTTTCAATCACCACATTTCTGTATCTGCTGCACAATCTAAGTCATCCTTCCCCACATTTTTTTCATTAAGTCATCCCACCCAGAAATTAACTTTATTGGCAGTTTTGCCTTCAGTGAGACACTGGGCTGTGGAGTACAATTAGGAGAAGACACAAGGCCATAAGAAATCACTTGCTTGGCAGAGATGCTGCCAACGTGGTGGGTGCCTAAAGACATTTTTTTCTATGCAACAACCAGTTGATTTATGGATTCACTGGGCCTGTTTTCCCCCATGTGCCCATGTGATGTGAGTGTCTTCCCACTGAATTGAGGCTGGCCATGTGTTCCTGTGCCAGAACAGCTCCAGTTCTGTTGACTGCCTGCAACTCTTCCTCAGTTTTCTCCCTGCATGCATGTCCAGGAAAMATGTAAATAATTCATTTAGGTACACTTAAGCCTCTCTCAGAAGGTTAGGACATTGTCTCAGGCCAGCAAACTCCTCAATGTTAGACATTTCAATACTACTGCTGAAACATAGTTTTATTCACTTTTTTTTATCACCCTGAATACTTTCTGCTTTATTTGTGATCTCCTGAAGGTCCAGTAAGCAGCACAAGACAAATACAATTAATTTTCAGAGAAGGTACTATTGATCCCATGTCRCTGCCCTATTAAAATGACATTTTGCACGATGCAGAATGACTGATGCAGAAGTTATTTGACCTGACAGATGCTAAGAGCAAGAAGGCAATAGTTGCTCACTGCATCATTATTCAATAGATAATAATTTAACTTGGCTTTGCAAAGGCCATTCTCATTGATGGGGTGCTACTGAACTAACATTTTATTACAGTTTAAGATTACATCATCCACTTCTAACCTTCCCTCCCTTCCAGTAAAATSATCTTAAATCCAATCCAAGCCAGTCAATGCAATAGTGAGCAAAATAGTGCTAAATTCTATTATTTGAATCTGATTAAGTTACAAAGCTGGCCTTAATAATATCTGTATTCTACAATCTGTTTTCTTAGTTCTCCTCCCAGTTTCTSTACTGTAGAACTTTCAAAAAACCAACCAAACCCCACTCACCACCACCCCACCAAAATCCTGTATATGAAGTGAGGAAGAGTCAGTCTCAAATTTGACTCTCAAGATTTTTTGCCTTTTTGTGCAAAATTCTGTAGCTGCACAAGCCAAAAGTTTGTAGTCTGAGTCTACAGCAATTTCCAGATGCAACCAGGGAGATTTCATACAGCCTGACATACAAAAGTAATCAGTTAYTAAGCTAGGATACTAATTCCAGCTTTCAGAAAATTCTGCTGTCTTTTGTCCTGTTCCTTCCTCCTAATGCATAACCTGGAAACTCTTCTGGAAGCGCCAAACAGAAATCCTAAATCAGGAGAGAAGAGTGAGCAAACCTCAAGCCTTACACCATACAAACCCTTTCAGAGGTGACAGCAGCATTATCTGCATGAATGGGGACTGTTACACAGGGTTTTATTTCCTGCTCTGTGCTCCAAGAAGCAGCAGGAAGACAGGAGGAAGCCTTGGGAACCACAGCAGTGCAGCCATGCCAGAGCAGCAYTTCCAGAGCAGATTTCATTTAAATCTATTTCAGGCATACCCAAGGTGCTGCACATGGACWTGCCTTCAACCCCAGCCAAAGCTCACTGAAACAACAGGCTAATTGCTAACCCCAATTATTTTTTTTTTAATTGAAAGAGCTTGAGTTACTCAGGGGCTGTCCACAGAGGGTTTTTGCAGACAGATGGGAAATGGTTTGCCCAGGCTCTGGGCTGCCTTGCTCCATCCAGGAGCCACAGAGACACAAGTGACACGACCCCGTGCTCAAGCTAATCAAGCTCTGCCAAGAGCTTTCCTCATGTGACAAGTTATCAGCMCACATGAAGACTGATGGTTTCACTGCTGCTATTTCCTTCTGCTCTAAAAAGGTGTAAAAACAAGCAGAGAAATGGGATTCCAGCACATGAACTCTTCAGTAGCTGACTTGATCTTCACCTTCCATCAGACAAGAGCAGAGACAGGACCACATGAAGTGTGTGTAGAAGGTGAGGGGTAAAGAAAGCACAAGAGGCAGCCTTGCTGCAGGGGTGACAGACATGCAGACAGGTCCTTGTTGTCCCCCTCTGTGCAGCCCACAGCAGTGGCATGCTGCTGGAAAGCCTCCTGCTGTAGCCCCACATTTCTCTTCACAGAGAAAAGCAGGGCAYRATTCTTCCCAAGAATATCTCTGGGATTCACATTCTCTGAACCTCAGAGAAAGGAAAAGCAATTCTTATCACTTGCTGTGCCTGTGTTGTGCCAAAGKAGAATGCAATATGGAGATTGTTTACCCAAAGTGATGKAGTTCTGTTTCCTTGGCCTACCAGGGCCAGGTGTCTGTGTGTGTGTGTTGGGACTGTCAGTGGACAGTCACAAGATTCAGTGCAGTGTGAGCAGTGGTGTGCAGGGTTGAGTGCTTGGCAGGTTCAGTTTTAGCTGAATAGAATAATATAGTATAATAAAGTAATTAATTAGCCTTCTGATAGCCATGGAGTCAGATGCATCATTCTCTCACCTCGTCGGGGCCCTCACAGCATTGCAATATCCTGCCATCACTACTACAGAAAGCTCCTTCCTTTCTTCTCTGCCATACCAGAAATGATTTTGTAAAAGAGATTTGCACCATGAAGTCATGTAAAACTCTTGTCTCTGGCAGAGCATGGGAAACAGGCTGTCACTGACAGGGCACCTCAGTTTATTTGGGTCATTTATAGGAGATCTTCTCACCTACTGACTGCTTTCTAGGGAGAGATGGGTTGCCAGTGCTGGGCCACTGATCCCTGGCAGCCCTGCTGCTGCAGCCAGTGCTTTTGACTTGCAGAGTAAATTTGATGAGATAGCTAACATGGGGACCTCTGCTTGTACTGGGTGCTGATGAGCAGCAATATTAAGCTTAAGAAGCAGAGCTTTACTGTCCYCTTTGATGGCAAGTCAAACAGACCAGATGGAGGTTCCAAGGGACCACACCAGCAGCAGCAAAATATTTCTAACACAAACAGCTGTCTATTTAAAGAGCCACTCTCTGGTGAGGCTCCCATGTGATAAATACACCCAGGGGAACCCAAGCCTTGTGGTGGTTATCTTAAAAGTTCCCAGAGGCCTGATTATTTTGCAGTGCTGTTGCAAGCCTTGTCAGGATGCATTGCTTAATCAATCCCTGCAGAATCTCTGRGCTGGCCTTTCCCTGACAGGGTAACCAGCACCAGCCTGGGAGCTTTGCTCCTGCACAACTCTTGGATGTTAACAGAGACAATAAAGCACAACTGGCTATTACTGGTTCAATTACAGCAGTCATTCCAATTGACAGGGTTTGCTTAGACAGAAGGAAACAAGGCAGCAAAGTCCATATCTGGTCAGCTCTCTCCCAATGTATGTGGTTACTGCATTTTTTTTTGCTTAGTAGTACCTCTTGATGYGTAACATCTCACTTTACTTAGTGGTCATACGCTCAGATTTTTTAAGGAAAGAAGGCAGCATTCTGTCCTCTATTATGATCTTTTTACAAAACTCAGGTCAGAGAACACTGACCAATTTCTCTTAAGCCTAAACCTCTGCCTGAGGCATAACAGTTTGGCACAAATTCCTGCCATCATCTGTACCAACTTTCCTTTGCCTTATTAAAGAAAAAAACATGTATAAAAGAGGAAGGTGATACTGAATTAAAGGCTTACAAGTGAGGAAGAATGCAGTATTTCCCTAAGTATCTACAGAGATTAATTATCCATAAAGAATTTTTTTTTTGGGATGTTAAACWCAGCATCAAATCCTCAGATCTGACAGAATAAGAAATATGGAGATCAAAACACTATTGAGTATCAGAAGTCTCTTATCAATGTTGGTTCTTCTAAACTGTAACCAAAGTGAGTCCTTCCCTTCCCATGGGTAAACCAACTAGACCAAGCTTCTTTAATCTCCACTCTAARTCACATTCCCCAAGCATCACTCTCATACCTTTTTCCTAAGCCTTTTTCAAATTTGTGGCATTCTGTTTTAAGTTACATAAAGAACACAGCTTAGAAACAGCCTGGAGAATCATAAGAACAGGCAGTTGGATGTCATTATAAGATCCAGCAGAAGCTGGTTCTTATTAGTCCAGAAAAAAAAAATTTGTGAAATTGCATGTTTGTAATGAAGAAACCACACAACCTGTAATGGAAATCTGTGATTGAAATGACCCTAACCTACCCAAAGACAGCAGAGAGAGATCCAGGAAGAAGTAGAGATATTAAGAAAAGAAAATTTATTTTGTATAATATTATCTTTTTACCACATTTTGCTGAAGGCTGGAAATCCACCTCTAGAGAAATTGAGAATTAGCAAGAGCCAGTTTGTTCAAACCACTTACCAACTCTTGCTGAGGAAGGAAAATTGCCTCTTTCTATGCTGCCCTTGGTGAGGAACCCTCAATCTTTTACACAACTGTTAAATGTAAATGTGCCTTACTCATATCAATGATTCAAGGCTGGTTGGCTGGAAATGGAAGAAGAAGGAAAATGGAAAGAGGGAAGGGGAAAGGTCCAAGGGGAAAGGTCCAAGGGGAAAGGTCCAAGGGGAAAGGTCCAAGGGCACCTTTGGACCTGATGGACTACAGCAAGCTGTTATGGCCCAGGACACATCAAGATGTTGGCTACTGTTATATAATTGCAGTAAAAGTTAAACCTTTGATAAGAAGAGACAAAAAAAGGAAATATTTTATAAACTCTCCTGATCAGGAAAGAGTTGAGAATGTGTTTTGGAAAAAAAACCCCAAGCATTTGTGCAGTACAAGCTGAGTCTGCAGAGACACCGAAATGACAAATCTCACGGCAATATTTAACCCAGGACCTATTGATCTGGAGGAATTTCATCAGCATCCTCTTGTGCCCTCCTGTCTAATCAAAGCATTTCCTATCCCCACACCACTGCCTGCCTCACTGGATGGCAACAGGAAACATCATGTTACACTGCACTAAAAATTTTAGATAATTTTCAGATAACTCCAGTAAACAGCATGTCCATGAGCTTTTCATCACATAATGTAGAACTGCATCCTTATTTTATCAGCAAAGATTCCTCCATGATGAAGATGTAAAGTCTGCTGTGATAACTGCAGATATAATCTTAGTTTTTCTGCTGCAAGTGTTTTGCTCTCTTTAGAATCCAATTTCCAGCAGTTTTGGACGACTTTGTACTTGAGCCAGTTAGATTCAACATTGGAAACAATGCAGAGGTGTAGAGAAAATATTTTCTATGTCAAAAAAAAAGCCAGAGGAGTACCAGGTAACTGCTTTGTGGCCAAGAAAACACAGCTGAGAGCAGCTCACTAGAGCTGGTTATAAAAACCTCCATGGTTTTGAGCTGTAGGTTTGGGGTTGGATTTGGAGTTTTATTGTTTGTTTGGTTGGGTTTTTTGTGGTTTTTTCTTTTTTTTTTTTTTTTGGGTAATTTTTTTTGGTTTTTTTTTTTTTTTTTTTTTTTTTTTTTTTTTTTTTTTTTTTTTTTTTTTTTTTTTTTTTTTTAGGGGGGGGTTTGTTTGGGTTTTTGTTTCTTTGGGATTTTTGTCGTTGTTGCTTTGTTGGGGTTTTTTTGTTATTTTTTTTCTAAAGGGGGGGTTGAATAGGAGAACATGAAAGAAACTAAGGTTTTTCACATGATGGAGCAAATCTTTCTGCCTGAAGACCTCAGAAATAATGTTACAGTTTTAACATGGCAGGCAGAGCTAGATTAATAATTTAGGATGTGAAGCAGACTTCCCTTATCCTCAGTGCCACCTTCTGAGAATGCAGCTGGGGCTCCTTGCTCAGGCAGAATGCTCATCACTGCAATGTCTACAGCAGCAGACTCAAAATTCAGACCATCAGGAATAAAATACCTTCTTTGCATTCATTGTGACTCTTGTTTAGGCCGTGATAAAGCAGCAATTTTCCTTGAGTGGAAATTACTCTCTGTGAAAAGTTCATGTACCAAGAATAAATTCTTTCATTTCATTCTTTGTGATTTATTTGGCTACAGAGAAAAGAATTTTATTTTACACTTGTATCTATATCATGAAAATTTTTGCATATTTTTTTGTTGCAGCATGCAAGTCAGCATTCTTTTCCCTGAGCCTATAAAATTTTAGTGTTGGTTTTTAGGTCTTGGGGGAAGTTTGACAGATACGCCCAAGCAAGCATTTCATCAGTCTAGTATTATCTCTACATTTATGTGTGTCCTTCACATGGAAAAAATACCCTTCTAAGGCATCACAAAATGGCACAAAAGAAGAGYACAAAAAATGCCTTTCTAAGGTTGTTCTCCCTGCATTGCTGGTGAAAAGATCTTTAGCAGCTTTTGGGATACAGAAGCAGAATGTCACCATCTCCACTCTTTGGTCATACCTTAAGCACATTCTTGAGAAGCATAAATCCCTCTAGGAATTTGTCCCCAGTCTGATGTGGCGTCGTTAAAGACTAACCCTCCTTTTCCTTTACACCTCCCATGTGATAAAAGAGGATGAACAATGCACAAATGTGATCTCCTGGGTCTACAACCCTCAGCTTTATCTACAGATGCCAACTACAAATTAATTTCCTATGTATTTTACCCAGAAGTGTTTTGCTGTGTGATGCCTTGCAAGGCTAATTTCATCCACCCAGGTATGGATGAAGCACCCACCATGGTACCAGCACATTATTATCACTTTCCCTTTTAATTTAGATGCACCTGATTATTGTATTAGCAGGGATACACCGACAAAGGCAGGAGTGATGCATCTGACTCCATGCTCTCAGAAGGCTAATTTATTACTTTCTAATACTATATTATATTAAAGAATACTATACTGTACTAAAGAATACAGAAAGGATATTTACGGAACACCAAAAAGATAATAATGAAACCTCGTGATTCTTTCCAGAGTCCTGACACAGCTTGGCTCCAACTGGACAAAGAGTGAAAACAACTCACAGCAGAATCCAATGAAACAATCATTATCTGTGGGGAAACAATCTCCAAACACATTCACATGGGCACAACACAGGAGAAGCAAATGAGATAAAAATTGTTTTCCTTTTCTCTAAGACCTCTCAGCTTCCCAGGAGAAAAATCCTGGGTGAAGGGATTTTTCAGAGAATGTGAATGCCACACCTGATCACCTCTGTCTGCAGACTGAAAACCCTGTGGAGCTCCAGGGGATGTTTCTGCATCCTCCCCTCCTGCTCAGGAAAGCAGCATTTCTTCTCTGGGCTGGGGAGACAGAGCACTGCCTGGTGTCTTGCTGAGCACCCTTCCACAAACAGCTGGTCTCCTTTAGCAGCAGTTAATCTGCTGAATTTGTATGGTTCTCATGCAAAATATCAAGAAGGTAGCTTCTGGTCAGTGATCACAGCTGGTGAGAAAACCCAGCCCAGAGCTCCTCACCTTTTCACAGAATCTGGGAGGCTACACTGTCTTGCTTTGCAGGAAAGGGAACACTCATTGCACAAGCCCACAAGCACCATTAATTTCTCCATCCAACCAATCTGTGCCTTGATTATCCCAGTAATTTAAACACCAGAGGGACAGGCTGTGCCTGAACTGCCATGCTGGAGGGAAGTGATGGTGTGGCACAGTAGCCCAGTGCCCTGGCCTTGGAGTCCTTCCCCAGGAGGGGACCTGCCAGACCACCATCCTGCTGCCAGTGGACACACAGGACCTCAGAGAGAGGTCCTGGCTTCCAATTTAATCCTCACAGAYAGGGACTGTCATTGCTGACACAGGTGGCCTTTCCTCTCAGCTGTGCCAGCAGCTCCYCACGGGCAAAGATGCCCTGCCTGTGAATGATCTTGGGAGGGAACAGAGCTGCTGTCATGTCCCTGACCCTGTCAAGGGATGGGGATGGAAAGGAGRGGAGGAGAAAAAGGAAGAAGTCCACCCCTCCTGGCAGTGGGAGCMGAGCTGTCCCCATAAAGCACAGGGAGAAGGGCTGGGGATGTAACAGATGAAGGCATGGCATGGCAGATACCGAATGAGAATGTAAGATCCAGCTCAAACTTAAAACAGATGAAATGCCAAAGCCAAAAGGCCACAAGAGACACCAGAGTGCTTCTGGTAACTAACAGCATCCATCACTAAAATGCTGGTTCTCCCCAGCCTCCCTGACAGGACCAGCCCTGCAGCACAGGGCCAGTGTCACAGACATAGTTTATGAAAAGTCCTTTCCTTAGGATTTTTTCTCCTGAGAAGCTGAGAGGCCTCAGAAACAAAATGTAAACAATGACTATCTGCTGCTGTGGAATGCAACAGGTGCATCTGKGATTGGTCTCATGTGCTTGTTTTTAATTAATGGCCAATCACAGCCCAGCAGTCTCAGAGTCTCTGGTCAGTCACAAGATTTTATTATCATTCCATTCCTTTCTTTTCTTTGCTAGCCTTCTGATGAAATCCTTTCTTCAATTCTTTTAGTATAGTTTTAATATAGTATATAACATAAAATAATAAATCAGCCTTCTGAAACATGGAGCCAAGATTCTCATCTCTTYCCTCGTCCTGGGACCCCTGTGAACAYCACCACAGGCCAGCAGAGTCCCCAGGCAAGGGACACCCAGCCCTGCACAGCTTGGCTGCTGCAGTTGGGAGCACCAAGGCAGAGGCCACTGGTGCTCCCACCCAGCTGCACTGAGATGGCCACTGCATGTCAGAAAACCCCACATGGAAATAAATGCTGAAGGTTTTCTGAGACTCCTCCGTGTGCTGCCATTCTGCTGTGATATTATATTAGGAGTGCTAAAGCAAAGGCAGARCAGGAGCATGCAGACATAAACAAAGTACTTTAATTTCTTTCAGAAATCCAACTCTCTGGTTCTCCTTCCATTTCTTAGTCCCTTCTCTCAAGAGGGAGTGAACATTTGTTAAATTTGGCTTTGAACACRGGAAAACATTGGTTTGTAATAACCCTCCTAATTTGCTTTTCTTGGCAAGCACCCTCCACCAGCCCTCCCTGGTTCTGTTGTTGGGGGCTGACTGTGAAGCTAACAAAACACACACACACAAATTCTTGAGTAATTGTACGTGCAGTTCCTGCTTTTTAATGCACTGTGGTGTAATTACCTTTTTGTCAGCTCAACCTCATTCTGTGCAGAGCAGCTGAAATCCCTAATTACCAACTGCAGCAGCCAAAGTCCCCAATTTGCTCCCGAGGAAGTGGTATCATTAACCCAACTCATTACGTGCTGCTTGTCAGGTGAGGCCTATGGAAATTTCACCTGCATTTATGGGTTCYCTTCTATGGAAGCACAAACACCACATTGTGGATAAAACACTGGGGAAATAAAAACTCCCATCCCACTCCCCAAGGGAAAAGCTCAACAGGCAGAGCCAGGAGAAGGTTGGAAAAAGGTGGGGCTCASTTTCTTCTCACAAGCCACAAGACAAGAGGTAATGACCTCAATTTGCACCAGGAGAGAATTTGAGTGGATATTTGAAAAACTTCTTCCCAGAGAGGCTTGTCAAGCACTGGAACAGGCTGCCCAAGGAAGTGCTTAAGCCACCACCATCCCTSGAAGCATTTAAAAAGATTTGTAGATGTGGCTCTTACAGCCATGGTTTAGTGGTGGACTTGGCAGATTCATGGCATTCCCTTGCACCCAGTGGGGAATAGATCACTGKAACAGCCAGGGATTAGGGTCATGCTCCTCAGTTTTTACAGTCCTGCTTTATCCTGCTGAACAGCAAGTGCATTTTCAAAGTCTGTAYGTGGATTCAGATGTGACACACACAGATAGTGAGAATTCAAAGAATTCCTGGATTTTCTGCACAGAAGCTCTAAAAAAACTTAAAGCCTTTGTGACTCAACCATTTCTCTGCCAGGAATCTACCCTGCAACATCAGCCTGTTAGACACCTACAAAGGATGATAATAATAATTTATTTTTATGTGAGCATACCCGCTTCCTCCCCTCTTTCCAGAAACTAAATGGTGAAATACAACAAGCGACAAAATTTTAGCAACTTCTGAGCAGATTTAATTAAGGAAACTCCATTTCATTGCAGACAGGCTGTCCTATTTAATCTCCCACTCACAGGTTTTCTTCTCGCTGCATTTTTGTGCAATTAAAACAAGGCGAACTGGAATGCCAATTAAATGCCTCTTRAAACAACAGCCACCCTTCCTGACACCTGTTTAAAAATGCATGAACTGACACATTTGCAAACTAATTCTGGCATTTCTGCACTGGCCCTGGTTGCCTGCATTCTGGGCTGATGCATTTTATGCCTCAGGAAAGCAGAGAACATCAGCCACTCATGGGCTCTGTCAGGCAAGAGAAGAGAGGGGGTTCCTAAAGCTGCTGCTGAGGGAAGGAGGAATTTTGGCTTGGGGACAGAGAGGAGACAGTCCTTTTGTCTCTTAATGTTTCAGGAACCCTCTTTGTTTCTATTTCCATTCTTAATTTCTATTGATCTACACCAGAAGGAATGTCCTGAGGACCCATGATCCTTCTACCCCCTCTGCCAACCCTCTCACTGCTTTCACCATCCTCAGACCAAGGGAAGAATTCAGTTTTTCTCCTCCCATGGGGCTTCCCTTCTGCACTGGAGAAGGAGAAACTTTCAGCTGCATGGGAGTGGGATAGATGATGAAATTAAACTCTGAATCGTCAGTTACTGGATGTATCTGAGGTTTCAGAGTAAGATAAAGCCAGACACTCCTGGAAACAAATCAATTATTCTTCTCTGAGGAAATGTTCAGTTAGAAACCTTGTTATGGAGCCCTTTAAAGTCTGGCCAGGTGGTGGCTCTAGGGATGTGTTACTCAGCCACTTGGAGAAGGACAGAGGTTGGATATCAATGAGACACACTCTCTTGTGGCACAAATTACATTATACCAGGAATAATGATAAATAAGGAGCCTGTACCATTGCTTGATTCTTCCAGAATCAGTGTTTCTTCAAAAGCAAAATAATTTTGGGTCAGTAACTTTTTTCAGTGAAAGTCTGCTTGAAATTGATATATGTCTAAGTAAAGTTCTGATTGATCAGCAAAAAGCTAGCCCAAGAGATTATTGTTAAAATCAAGCTAGAATTGAGGCACATATACAYACAGCTTGAGTAGGAAGATGAGGAACTATGCTGTGTCTTGAATCTGAACCAAAAAACCAACCCAAMAAATCCCACTCTCACACAGATGAGAGGCAGCTSTGTATTTCTGGCTTCTGTATTTTATTTTTTGCTGCCAGCCAGTTTTTCTGAGAGTGATATTTGTATTGGTGGCAGGCACTGCTCTCCCCCTGCATGCAATAATGAAGCCACACTGCACATCTGCTTAGTCYTGTCAGCTCCTGTCAGAGCATCACTCCATCTTCAGCCCCCTGCAGCTGCAGGATTGCTGATCAAGCTGCCTGGATTTGTCTCTCCTAGGTAGATGTCAGGTGTGGAACCTGCCTGTCTGTTTGTGTCTGAGCAGCACCCAAACTTCATGGGTGTAAAAACGTCTCAAACTCTAGAAATATGAAGCTGTGGTATTTTCCGGGGTCCCCCGTGGCAGGAATGATGAATCTGACCCCRTATTCCTAGAAGGCTAATTTATTGTTTTATTATCAATATTATACAAAAGAATGCTATACTAAACTATACTAAAGAAAACAGAAAAGATATTTACAGAAGGTTTAACAAGATTCTAAGGAAATACTTGTGACTCCTTCCAGAGTCCCAACACAGCCTGACCGTGATTGGTCTTTAAGTCAAAACAATTCAWATGTTGGATAAACAATCTCCAACCACATTCCAAAGCAGCAAAACACAGGACAAGCAAATGAGATAACATTGTTTTTCTTTTTCTCTGAGGCTTTTCTGCTTCCCAGGAGAAGAAACCTTGGGCAAGGGGATTTTTTCCAGAAAATATAACAGTGACATGAAACACTGAAAGAGATYCCAAATTACTATTTTTTTTTTTAATAGGAAGTTAAAACCTATTTTTTTTGCTGTAGTCAGAGCCTTAAAAAGATCTTAGCCTAGCTAGTTCACATGTTAACCTCTGTGCTACACAGTAGTCCAAAGCAGAAGTAATTTCAGAGTACAGAAATAAAACCACACCAAAGCAAAAGCTCACATATGGCATTAGTGAYCCATGCTAGTCAAAATCAACCAAACCAGTTCACAGTCCTTGACCCTGAGCCTTCAGACTGCTCTGATAGTTAGGACTGCTTCAAAGGCCATTTGCAACCCCCTTGGCATTGTCAATTTATTCTGTAAGAGACCAACCCAGTAAAGAGCCCAGCTGAACCTCAGGACGTGAGGGTGACCCCACAGGACCTGGATATCTCAAATTCTGCCAAATTTGGGTCATGCTGGCTGAAACACAGCAGACCTGCAGCATCAAATCCTCTTGTGCCTGGGGGCCTGGATGTGCCCTTCTCCCTCCTAGAGGTAAGGCAAGCCTGGACCAAGAGACCTCCTGGTCCACAGAGCAATTTGTGGGAGTCTGCTTTGCCAAGGAACCAGGCCAGTAGCTGGTGAAAACTGCAATTACAAGCACTTGCTTATTAAAAAAAAGCTTGTTTGAACTTGTTCATGTTTAAGGGGGTTTTACCTCAGCCTGACAAGCTGCCTGCAGTTGCTTKRGCACACAATTTTCATTGAAGTGCTCCACATAGGCAGGGATCCAATATCTCCTATACCTTCTTTCTCTTTTCATGTAACACCACCACAACACAGTAATGGACCTCTGATGTGTGGCAAACAAGCCTCTAAGAGCAGAGTTATTTTGTACCATTTTGTATTTTGTTATTGAGGCAAACAGGACCATTTTTGAAGCAAACAAAAYAGCACAAATTTCTTTCCATAAATGCATCCTGCGGTCATTATTCACTACCGTGATTAACATTCATTTCACACAGTGGTGACTATTTATCCCCAAGGTTCATTTCTTCAAGAAAGAACATTAYATGATGGATGTTGGACATCCTGTACCACAGTCCTGTCAGGAAATTAGGATCTAGCATCCCTATTGAAAAGCCTGTCTGCAGGTGGTGGTGTCATCTTCTTTTAAAGAGTCTTTTTACTATAACCTAACCACAATCAAAATCCATATGTACTACACGCTGGACAGAGTAACAACTAATCCTTTCCCTAAAGGGCTATGATTGTTACCAAAAAATAGATAAAGTACAGGAAAAGGAAGCATTAGCTGAGCAAAGTAGCAAGAACAGCACAAAAAGACCKAAACAATAAAATATCTGCAGGATTTTTACTAGGAATAATAATACAGAAAGAAACCTAAGGATGAGAAGAAAATTCAGTGCACATCTTTATGGTTTTTAACCAAAAGTTCACTTTTTTACAAAATAGATTCACAGCTTTAAACGGGGCAGGGTTCCACCAGATGACCACCAGAGACCCCTTCTATTTTAATTATTCTATAGCCCTCTAACGCCATTGATGAACAATAAGGGATTACCCTGTCAATCAAGACTAAAAGTAACYGTATAGAGAAATCTAGAAAATTAATTCATTTTCCATCATCTCTGGTCTCAGGAATTGTTTTTGAACAGTGTGCCTAATCACCACAAAGTGGTATGGCCAAACACTTTGTGTCTTTGCTACAGCACTCAGAATGTTAAAAAAGCATGACAGAAAGGCAGCACTTAACAAAGCTCCATCAAAACTACATAGGCAGAGTGACAGCAGAGTTAGCAAAATAAATACATCAAATAACAGCCCGAGAGTTTGTGATGCTCTGCACTGTCCCAGTACCCCTTCAGGAATAAGCTCTGCTAAGAAGGGCTCCAGCTTCAGCCTGGGCAATCCTGAACTCAGCGCTAGGACTGCACAGATTGAACACCTTCAAGGCATTCTGACCCTCTTCAGCCAACATCCCTTGATGCCTCAGGTTTAGCTTTTACATTCTGTGCTGCTTTAGTGTGTGGGTCTGAGCTTCATATCAGGGGATGGTGAGCTCTGTGCACAGAGCAGGGAGACAAAACAATTCCTGCTCCAGCTGGGCACCAAGGACAAATGACCCAAATTTCAGCCCCAAGAGCACAAACACCGTGGGCTGGAGAGAGAAAAACAAGCAGGGTGGGACTGCAGGGGCTAAAGCTGGAATGGGACAATGAMCTGCAAGRTGCAAATGGAGCAGAACTGATCCCAGGGAGAGACCCCGTGCCCGGCCGTGCATTTTGGGGCCATTTKGGTTCATCTTGGGTGCAGCCCTGGCTGGGCTCTTGTGCTGCCCAAGGTGGATCCATAGAGGAGATCCTTTTAATAAATCTCTATTCTTTAACTCCATCCAGCCTGTGTTCTAGCTCAGCTTTCACAAGGCATCACCCTCACAACACAGACCACAGGTTTCAACCCAACAATTTCTGGCCCTGGCAACCCTCAGTTGAGCTGGGAGGTGTCACCTCAGGTGACAGAGCATCCCTGGGGGAGCAGGGCAGGTCACACCCCACAAAGCCAGCCCTTTGGGAGGGGAAAGCCAGCAGCAGCACCTTTTAGTCCAGCAGCAGCAGCGTGACCCAGCTGTGCCATGTGAAACACCAGTGTGATGGAATGACGAGGAGGAGAGGTAATTCATCACTGAGGATGGACTGGGAGGATGGAGGAGGATGGATTGCAAACTCCTGAAGAATGCAGGGACAGCAGAATGCAAATGGAAGCAGGCTGGCAAAAATGTACTGACATTGCAGAGACACAGACCCAACTTAATATACTGACATTTCATAGACACAAACACAGACCCCACTGAAAGTACTGTGAGATTTCATAGACACAAACACAGACCCAACTCAATGTACTGACATTTCATAGACACAAACACAGACCCAACTGAAAGTACTGTGAGATTTCATAGACACACAGACCCAACTCAATGTACTGAATTTCATAGACACAAACAAGGACACAACTTGGATTTCCACCATCCCTCCACCAGCAAAACGCAATCTTGATGCAGAAGGAAAATCACTCTCCGTCCCAGCTCCCCAGCAGCTTTATTATACCTACAGCAGCACTTATCCTTCGTGTTCAGTCTCATTAGCTTCACTAGGGCTCTGCTTATTGCAAGATCAAAGGAGTCTTTTCCTGGAGGGTTTGTGCCATTGATAATTTGGATATCTGCAGTAAACTTAATCTATCTGTGCTACACTACAGAGATTTGAGGCAGGGGAAGATTAAAGTGATTTGCCTAAGACAACAGGCACAGTTTGAAGGAATTGAATGCAGGTTTCCACAAAGCCCAGGCTTAAAGAGGAAAAGTCTCTTCACACATTAAGCACCCCCAAATACACATTTGCAGAATTAGGATTTTGCTCTCACCATATTGGATATCTAAAGGGGAAGGATTTGGAAATAGGCTTATGTTTGTCTTTTTGCTGCTTTTTTTACCCTTTTCTTCTTCCCTAACCTATCTTAATTTTGCCTCTGAAAGGCCCAATCAAGCAAGTCACACAAGCTTTTTGCATATGCATCTTATCAGCAGACAGCAGCTCTGGGAGAACACTTTTCCAAAATGCTCAGCTGTGCTAGAAATCCTTTCCCATTTTTGCAGTTATCTCAGGAAAAGTCACTCTGGGAGAAGGTTCAGGTGGCCACTGCCACTCGTGGGGCTCCAGCTCTGGCTGTGAAGGGCGGCACTGGGAGAGGCAGGGGGCACACAGAGAAAGAACCAGGGTTATTCCAGCACCCCCTGGAAAGCACTTGCAGGTGTTGCCTTTCTTCAAAAAGTTTAAGAGAGAAATATAGGTGTGACAGCAAACATCACCCTGGCTTTGATAATGACATTATGCACAGCTAGCCTGTTCTTTGGCTTGTTAAACTCCAAGTTTCCTGTGGGTAAGAAATGAACATTACTCTGTCACTGTTTTCAGGGCTTTCTGCCATGTTAATCTGATTATCTATGACAGTTTCTGTCAGTTTGTTAGCGAAGATCCAATTATTCTGCTTGGCTTTTAAGTTTTTCACATATTTCTGGCTAAGGGCCTGATTGTGGGTGCTTCTTTGTCCTCATGTCTTTAGTACAAATATTAACGTAAAAAAACAATCCCACAGAACTGATAGACTAGTGGTGGATATGCACTTCTTTAAAAATGGATGCATTCTTCATCTCCAGCAAGAATAAACAAAAAAGCTGCAGAACTGACAGCTGAAAGAAATAAATAGCTCTGCACCTGATCTGACTACATTTCTGTAATGAAAATTTACAGTGTTGGTATAGAAGGGAAGTGGCTTTTCGGGATTTTCTTCCCCTCCTTTAAACTCTTGTTTAGATTTTGGATCTTCTTCTGCATCAAAAAAAAAGGGAAAATACAGCATGGTTTTATAAATAAATGGGACACATTTTAGACATAGAAATTAAAATAGRATCTGGTGGGATCCTTTTCCAAGGCATTTGACATTAGAGACCGCACAGTCAGTCTGTTATTTTTTCTCCTACACATGGTTTTCCTCAGGTATGAGTTTGCATGGCACAGACCTGTAGGACTGGAAAGTGGCAAGGGTGTCGTAAGCTATAAACGGAAAAATATCTATACCCACACCATTAGAAGGTGTTCAGTACCTAATGCTTGCATGTCACTAGATTTTAACTCATCTCTCTTTCTCATTCAAGTCTGTTCTAAATGCAATTTGGTTTTTTTTTTCAGTGATGTCCACAAATAGCATATATCTCCTCAAGAGCTTTCTTTTGTAAAGGACTGCCCACTATTTACYGAAATTATAGAGCTCCACTGACAAGAGCATCAGCAGGAGCTTGGCATGACAAACTCCTGCAGGTAYCTGATATAATGATCTAAAATTCTATGAAACAATTATGAAGATTCTGGAAGATGCTGGTCTTTCTTACATGGGCTCCATGGATCTATTACTGCCAATAATCAGCATTAGTGATACCTGCAGTAGTCAGAATTTACCCTCTCCAAATCCTCAGAAAAAAAAAAWWWAWAWAWATATATAAAAGACCTGTCCCAGGATGGATGTGCTTCCTCAGAGATGGAATTCCTATCACTGCATAGTTCTGCTCTGTAACAAATTCTTGCAGGTAATGCTTTATAGTCAACATTTTGGGAGCAAACAGTGCTCTCTTCCCACTTCTCCACTCCTTTGTGGGAGGTTATATGGGATAAGTAATCCTTGGGGCCACAGAATGTTCATCAAGTGCAAAAAGCATGACAGCAATGCCTTTTATTTATTGATAATATTTAGTATTTATAATCCCATTACAAACCCTGCATCCCACCAATCAAAGCAGGAACTGAAGGCAGCAGCTATGAGAATTAATTTGATAATACTTTTCTTAAACACTATAAAATGGCCTAAGCTTTCATCATAGCAGAGGCCATAGTCAGCAAGAACACTGCAAATCAAGCCAAATTCCACTGCTAAATATTAGGTGGAACTTTCTGCAGCATTACAAACTCCAACCGCTCACTCCATGATCATTTCCTTGCACAATTCCTTCCAAAATGATCTTGATCGCATTGGGTGCAACTTGGCAGAGATTCCTCACAGTTAAAACACCACCAGCCCCTATCAGACAAGGATTTCTGCACATCTTAGAAATGACAGACGAAAGAACAGGCAATAAAAACCCCCAGCATCTTCTTCTCGGGGGAAATTTAGAGCTTGAAAAAGTCATCTCTTTCAAGTGCAAGCATAAAATACCTGCTTGGATAACAGCAAGGTTGGGTGTTCAGAAGGAAAAACATTGAGTGCTCCTGCCTCCCTCCAAGGCTGCTGTGCAGAAGAGAAGCTGAGGAAAAATCTGTGTGTTTGTGTGTTTTAGATGAAGAGGAAGGAACAAGGCAATCAAATCTCCCAACTTCAAAGCTTAGGTCTATCACTAACAAGGGTTAGGAAGAAATCCTGCAGACATTCCTGCTCTGTCTGCTATGGTTCAAAGAAAGCTGTGCTCTGGGGGGTTTTGCATCATTGTCTCAGGCTGCTTGAGCCAGCCTGCTGATGTAAATGGGCCAATTACCCACACCAGCAGCCAGGTGTGGTGCTAGGAAACCATTTGTAATACTAATTCACCCCACTGATAGTCACTGATAAACAGGTTTCCTACAGAAACACCTCACAAGGCGACTGAAACTGTGTAATTTAAATTTCCTCCCCGTTACATCTGTCTGAGAGCACTGGAAGTGATTATGCTGTGAGAAAAAGGTGGGAACAGAACACAGACCACACTCCTGGGTCTGGGAGATAGGATTATAGAAATTATGGGCTGCTAGCAAAACCTCCAGAGCACTGTACCAAACAGAAGTTTGTGAGCTTATAGCACAACCAAATGAGCAGGAAGGACAGGAAGGCATCTCAAACCATCTAGATTAAAAGCAGAAGTCTTGCTCACTGCACTGTCTGGGGTTTTCTGAAAGGCATTTTAGAGAGGGACAAGAAGGATAAAAAAAGGGCAAAGTTTTAGTGGCAGCAGGGAACAGCACAGAAGCAGAAAGGCAAAGACAGGACACAGGCAAGAGATATTTACTGTGCATCCCCCACAGGGGAGGTGCTCCTGCTAAAGCTTCAGCTTCCTTCCTAGGCAAAAGGCTTGATTTTCTCTACTGAAAGTATCTAAAACGTCCTCCACTGGGTTAATAATAATTATGGCGCCTCATAGTTAAAGTAAGGAGCTCAGGTGGGAAAGCAAAACAAACAAAAAAGAAAAAGAAAACAAAGAGAAAAATCTCTCTCTTTCTGCTTTATTTCACCTTTAGGCTTTCCCAACCCTGAAGCTTGCAGAGGAAAGGAGACCACTTCAAGTCCTCAAGAAATTTAAGATCAGGTTTCACAAGTGCCTGTAATTTGAATGCAGCAGCAAATAGTTTGGAATAGGGAAATTCTGGCAGTGCCAGGGATCATTGGCCTCCCTGATCTGTCACCTTTCCTGGCTGGCTCTGGGGCCCAGCACCACTCACATGGTCCACACACATAAAATGTCCCCTCTCCTTTAAGCCAAGGGTTATTGCTGTAAACCACAGAGTCAGCAGCCACAGCCTGGGGCTGCAACAGAGAAAATATCATGATAATTCTTCCATATTCCCTCAGAGAGGTAAGAATAGCTCAATTCAGCCCTAACTTGTATAAAGCCCATGAAGATCCTTAAATGAAAGGTGCAAAACAGCCTAAGCCAGGCAATAATTACCAGCATAGAATGAAGAGAATAAGTCAAACCATGAAATTCAGGGAGAACATGGCACTGTCTGCTGCTTGCTCTATTATTAAATGCAGTGGCATTTTAGATGCAGTGCTTGTACAGTTATATTGTTTGAAGCTGTGCACAGGAGCACCTAGAAAACTGAATGACAAATAGGAGGAAAAAACTTTTCCTTTATATGATGATTATCATTATTATTATTATTATTTTCTGTAGAGGCCATTCCTTTTCTTCAGAAATCACTTTCGCACAAAAGTAAGGGATAAAAAACCAGGCAGGTAAGAAGGAAATCCATCTGCATAAAATCACCACCAAGCATGGGTAGATTTACAGGCCCGTAAAGATTTTGAAATGCCTGTAAATATTTAAATTTTGCTCAGTAGGTTTTAAAACTGCTCTTTGCTGCCCTGCATGCAGCCTTTCCTGCCAAGATGCTTGGGCAGTGTACAGCCAAGACACTGAAAATGCTTGGAGCTATTTCCATAGCAACAGACTGTGGTGAGGCAATACACCTGAGCTACTAATGACCTCAGCGTGCAGTCTGGATGCTAAAAGAGAAATGAAATCAGATGGATGAATATTTTTTACATGTCAATGGGCTTTTTAAGGAGCAGGAAAACAAGCCCATAACAAAGATTTCCAGATTTGATAATAATCTTTTCTGTGTGTCACTCCCAGGACATATATTCTTGTTAGAGGGAAGAAAAAAATTTAAAAAAAGAGAAAGCCAAAGCCATGCATGTATCTTCAGGATGAGCAGAGCTGACACAAGCAGATTGTTCACCTCTTTTTTGCTCCTGCATGTACAAATGCACAAATGCACTTCCTGACTGAACACTTTTAAGTCCATAGAGAGCTTTTATTTACTTCAGCAGATTTTACCTTAGGATTTAGCACAAAGATCCAGCTTCCCTCCTGGGTCACCTTCCCTGTGTCACTCCCCCTAGGAGATTCCCCAGCTAATTCTTGCCAAGAGGCACATGAGCTAAAAGACTCTCTTCAAATTTGTAACACTCATTTGGGAGTACACAGAAGACAGCTGGTAATACTTAAATTTAACATCCTAAAATCCCTCTGTTTGATGCAGTAGAACTGTCAGCCAGATGCTGCCATGCTCTGAAGACTGGACTTTGAAACAAAAAAGCACCTGTCCTCAAAAAGTGAGGTAGGTATGACCAGTCCCGTGGAAAGTAAAAAGGAATGAAACCAAAAAATAATGCCAAAGCTGGTCTTTTTTCTGGTGTATCCAAGAGTAATTTTCTCTCAGTTATTCCCTCTTCTTGCTGGTTTCATCAAGATGTAATACTCCCCAAGAAATAAAAAATGTGTATCATTTGTAGATCATCTTGTTATGGTTGTCAGCCACATCCCCATTTCCTACAGCTGTCCCTGCTCCAGGACTCCACAAAAGCTCCTTCTGAAAGCCAGGATCTAACACAGAGCAAGTGATTTTGACAAACCACCCAACAAACACTGAGAATTTGTCTTTAAATCCTAACTGCACCACGCCAGTGGTTACATCACTGGTGATTTATAGGAGAGAAGTTCACTCTGGTTTAGTGCTGATTTCCATAATGAAATTATAAAAGTGCAGGGTTCCCACCTCACCAAAGCAGAGGCACTGGGCAGCAGGATATCAGGGCTGCAGAACAACCAGGCAGTCAGGAGCTGCACTGAGCACACCTGAGATTATCCAGCATCTGGATAAAAAAGGGCCAAAAGCTCCCAGACACCCCTGGCAGCATGGGGCTGCTTTTGCAAGCAGCAGTGCCAACGCTCCGTAAACATGGGCATAATTAGACAAGAGCTTCTCTTCCTAATTACTCGACTTTTCCTCTTTTTTCTCATAAATTCAGATTACTGCCAGGCAACCAGTGTTTTCCCTTTTCTTGTAGCTGCCCTTGAAAATGCTTTTAATCAAGATACAGCAAAAGCTTCGATAAGGTTGCAACCAGATCTTTTCCAAAATGTGCCTTTAAACAGATGAATTTGCAAGTTATTAAACACTGCTAAGGCCCCTTTCCATCACCTCTTTGGAAGTGGGAAGGTACTAACTACAGGGAAAACAGAATTACATTCAACCCAGTCAGAGTCACCAAGTCTGCTCCAGTTTTTCCACGAGCATCCTTCAGTAAAACCATCACACTTTCCATTTGGAAAAAGTCATTACCACATAATTTAGAGGTGTGATCATCATGGCATCAGAGGAAGCCAAGCTGGGGACCAGGATCTGCACTTTGGTACCTCTGACAGTGGGATTGGATCCCACTCCAGGTGCACCATGGAAGCAGGCAGTGTGGTCATTTGTGTGCAGGCTGTTATATCAGTGTCTGAGGCTGTCTGTCCYCAAAASAGAAAATAAAACCCTGCAGCAGAATCCCTGAATGGGGTAAAAACACCCCACACAGACCTAGGTCTGCTGCTGCACAGGTTGGTGACTGCTGGGTGAAGGGAGGGCTGAGCCTTTGGGCAGAGATTAAGGGAGCAGGGCCCAAGGGAGCAGAGCAACCAACAACAATTTTGGACCATTCCTTCTTAGGAATAACTCAGGAGTCAATTCTCTTTATCTGTCTCGCAATCTCACATCCCAGGGTTGGCACATAACTGCTAATTTTCAGCTGCCTGATTTCACTTCATGAGAAATTGTACCAATTTGGTTTTTGTTTGTTTTGTGCATGAGAAATCAGCCTGTGCAGGTAGGACACTGATCTTAAGTCTAAGATAAACGTGCATAACAGAGAACAAGAAACAAACTACAAAAACAAACCCACACCCAAAAAAAACCCTGCAAACAACACTTTACAAGTGGCTTGAAAATTAAAATATACAAAACATACTAGATAATTCTGAGCACGTAAGGAGTGGAGCACAGGCTTGAACTGTTGCAAACACATCACTCACTCTGCAGGGAAAGGAATCTTCAGAAGAGAGAACTGGGTCAGTAGAACTGCAGTCCAGGCTTGTCACTTCAGCAATTTAAACACAAGTCAAGTTAGTGTTTAAACCCCAGGCTCTGACTCAAGGAATGAGAACAGATGCCACACTGTGAGAAATCAGACAAGCCCATCTTGGATGAGTTTATTTACTCCTTTTTTTAGTCTTACCTTATCTGAATTCCCCCAGAATTTGATGGAAAAATTCAACAGAACAACCCAGTTCCAGTATGCGCCACAGAAACGAAGCTTTTCCTCATGAATATTTATGGACTGTAAATTATAGTCATTGGCATTGTTCACTTCATGCCAAAAAAAGCAAGTGTCACATTCCTTTCACTTAACTTACTTGCTATTTCTGTGACTAGGTCTGCCTGGCTCTGAGGGCAAACAGGATCTGGCTTCTATAGGTATATGATTTCAGGAACTTATTGACAGAACCTAATATCATATTTCTAGTCATAGAAAGATTCAAGCTGAATACAAAGGAGACACAACCTGGAACTGTCTTTTACTGTAATTAAAAGTGCCCAATAATGTTTATGATCCTTTCCCCTTAGCAGCTGCTGCCAGATTTAATGCTAATAAAAAAGCACATTTTGGAACAATGCTATTTTATTGCAATCCTCTCCAGTATGCCTGACCTTCACAAGAAGCTGAAGGCTGTTTAGTGGATTGAAAAAGGACAAACTGGTGTAACTCAAAGAAACAACTACAATGTAAAGAGAAGGAGCACTCAATCCCTGAAGTATGAGAGTGAAGGTCAAGGAGTGCATGAGCTGACACCAGAAAAATGCAAGACATAAAATTCACTCCTAAATATTGATTAAATTCTCATCTACACCACAGAACTATTGTTTGATGATACTGCATTCACCAGGCTGGTTTTTTGTTGGTTTTTTTTGTGGTTTTTTTTCTTAATTACTTCATGAATCATTTCATCTGAAGCCATTTTACACCTTTGCTGTGCCAACTTCTAAAGGAAATCAGAGTGGAGTCCCTGGAGAGCACTCATCTCCCTGAGATTGCCAACGCTCCTTTGTCACACTGAAATCAGAAACACACTGAGTATTTGTGGCTTGAGGCATTTGGTATTTTCATTTCTGGGATGAGAGATTTATGCAAATTCGTACACAATAACAAGAGAACTTTGAAGCTTCTAAGATGTCCTTTCACAGCCAGAGGGTTGATGGAAATTTAGCATTTCCATTCAGCAGCTTCCCTTTTCCTGTGTAAGGCATTACTTTCTCTCCTCCAAAATTTCACTTTGTGGAATTACTATTAAAATCACATCCTTAAATAATAATAAAGGCCATTGTTACATCCCTGTTGGTGCTGTTGGCTTAAACCACAGTTTCTCTTAGGGTAGAGCAGAGAGCTCAGCATGCTGAGCACAGGGATGTGTTACCTGGGGGATGTTGCTTTTGGCCCTCTCTGGCTGTGTCCTTCATAGAAAACGAGATTTGTAGAGGAGGAAGTTAGACAGCTGTCTCCAATTGAATTGCAATGAGATCTGAGGACCAATTTCCCACAAACCTGGAAAGCTGCAGTCAGGATCATGCCCTGGCATGCAGGTAAATGAGAAATGCTATTCTGGCTGCTTCCTGCTACCCAGTGGTGTGCAAATGTGTTGGTTTGCTACTGTCTCATCTTGAAAGGCTAAACCATTTCAATTTTGGGTTTGTTTKGGGGTTTTTTCCCTCCCAGTTTTATTCTAAGCTGAAATAATAAACTCCTTCATGGTTAAAACTGGCTTTGGGTAATTGGTTACTGAATTAAACTGCTTTTCTTTAGCCTATTTCTAATCTGTAAAGCCATTCTTCTACTTCATTTACCTCTTTGCTTTCAAGCAGCATTCAAATTTATATATTTGCTCTTTTTTGTCCTTTTTTTTTCCCTTGGCTAATATTTGCAATAGTACTGAGACAACCAGCCAGGAACAATTTCTCCAGACAGAAGACCACAGAAAATTGGTTCTGTACACTTATGTGAATATCCAATTTATGTGAAGAGAAAGACCTAAAAAAATTATAATGCTGGAGTAGAAATGGTGTCTTTAGCACACCAGTTGGTCCTGAAAGCCTTCTCCACCAAGCCATACTTGTGCTGTAAATTATGGATAATCAGGAAGAGCAGAAGTGGTCAGAACTGGTTGGAGGGATGCACAAAAACCACCTTTCAGTCTCACAGAGCACCTCCAGCAGGGCACACTGGATATCAGCAAGGTGGTCAATGAATCTCCTTCCTTCACAGAGGAAACCCAAACTGATAATTCCGCTCAGAAGCCAGTCTTACTCTTTGAAAGATTTCTTTTTTTAAATGAAGCCCAACTGAACAAAATGCAAACACTTTAAGAGATTTAACTGGGAACTCAGTTTCTAAAAAAAGAGGTTTTTCAGATCACGGTGTACTATTAACATGCTAAATGTCTTCTTGTATTCTATTCAGAAAAGCCCCAAATCTCTCAATATCTATTAGAAGCAAGATCTTGTTTCCAGTGCCTGGAGAAGCAGTAGGTAATTAGAAAACAGACAGAATAGCTGGAGGAAGATAAAAAAAATCATTATGTCACACAACCTTGAATTACATTGATTGCACACTGAAAACTACAGCCTTCAGTCTTCCCTCTTGTGAGGTCACTGCTAATGCTGCCATCCTCTGCACTTGGGAAAAGTTTTGTACAAAGGTTTACTTATGTGACACTTGGGTCATCCTAAAGCACTTGTTAACGTTACAGTAGTTATTAATGAGGTTTCTAATTAACATTTATATGGTCTCTATACAATCCTTTCTAACTTACAGTAGTGCTGGAGAAATTCACTGAAAATTATGATTTCCCTCCCCCCAAATTACAGCTGGGGCAGGGAGAGGAGAGATATTTTTGTATCTATTCATGCATTAGACCTTTGCCTTGAAATTTGGAAGGTGCATAAAAATTTCAAGGCAAAAGCACGAAAATGACAAAGGGAAAGGTTAATTAGACCCTTCCCTTCTTTCCTCCTCTGCAAATGTCTTCACGCCTCTCCTGTCTCACATTTTGGAGGACTTTTCACACTTAGTAATGCCTAAATTTTCTGCCTAATTTTTTTTTTTTTAAAGACATCAAAAAGAAGAGAGAGGCCAAAACCAGACTTCAGTCCTACTACTGTTGGAAAAGAAAAATAGATTTACTGATTTTACTTATATACACCATAAACAATTCATGCAGCAACATAATGCAGTCCCTGGCCCTGAGAGCTCTCCAGTGGTTACAGCAGGAGGAAGCAGAGCATCTTACCATGGAACAAAGTACAGATTGACCCCCAAAACTGTGCCTCTGGGAAAGAATTGCAACAGGTGGAGCTGGCATTGCTTTCAGTGGCATCTTCAGTGTGGATAAGCACTGTGATTTTGCTTCCAGAATTAACAATTTGGCAGCTTCCTTGCGCAGACAATTTAGTTAGGAATAAAGAATTTGCCATATGTTGGTTCTTTTAGGCAAGTGAAAATGAGCCAGCTGCAATTAGAAGAGCTGGTGTCTCCTAAATTCTCCCTCCTTTGTGGGGGTCCTAAGTGGAATCTGGCTCACAGGTTGGGAAGGATGTGCAAATAACTGAACACAAAACTCAGGTGTGGCATCGTATTTTCTGGAAAAATCTCCTTGCCCAGGATTCTTCTCCTGGGAAGCTGAGAAGCCTCAGATAAAAAGGAAAACAATATTATCTCATTTGCTTCTCCTGTGTTGTGCTGCTTTGGAATGTG
>JACDOX010000367.1:48118-64607 GCA_014549065.1 Cardinalis cardinalis
GGAGCAGCTGGAACATTCCCGTGGCCATCTGAAGGATGCACTGAAGGAGCTCAGGCAGGCGTCGCTCCTACCTGCCCGCAGCCACCTCACACAGACGGCGACAGGAGCACTGCACACCCCACCCGGCACTGYGGGACACACACCTGTGCCCGAGGCTGCCAGGAGGCAGGAATCACAGCTCTGCTGCCCAAGGAAGGCTGGTGGCAGTACTGGAGTGGTTCCACACCCCTCACRCAGCACCAAAGGAGTGTCTCTGAGAGCCTGGAGCCCTCCAAGCGCTTGTGCCAGAACACAACAATCCAGGGAGCTGAAAAGGAACACATTAGCATCTTCCAAGGAGCTGTGTCACACGCCTGCAGAGCTGCTGGCTTGCAGGAAGACAAAGGGAAGCGTGCCCTTCCCATGCTGCATGAGCTCAGGAGGAAGGGTGGTGGCTGCAGCACAGTCCCTGCTCAGAACCAGGGTTCCTGCAMGCACAGACACCACTCAGCCCTGCTTCTCGTCCCCTGCCTCGGACCTCTCCTGAGACCTCATTTGGGACAGCAGGGACACACCTGCCAGTTCCAGCACTCCTTTCCATGGAATCTGCACAAGGTACACTAACCACCGACTAAGCAGCTCAGTGATTGTCACCTGAGCCCAGTCAGGTACAGCTGTTCCAGCTGAAGGGACATTAGACGTGCCACAGGGCACAGCTTTCCCACTTTCATCTCTAACACCCAGAAAGGGCCTCAATGGCCCTGTGCAGGAGCATTTCTGCCCTCAGGGCTCCCCACTCCTTGCCCGGCCCCGGGGCGTGTTGYATTAGCTCTCCTCAGAGCTGGGAGCCGATTCCAGGCAATTCTCCCCAGAAAGGAACTCTCCCAGCAGACTGGCTGCTCAAATTGCCACATCAATCTTGCTGCTCACCATCCCTAAGAGGAGCTTCTTCAGGAGAGAAAGGAAAATAGGGCTTAGCATAAGCCACTCTAGCACAAAGCCAGACAGACATTCCAGCCAGACGGTGCTTTTACACCTGGAACAGCTCAATTGCATCCCRGGAAACGCGAGCCCGCATTTCTGAGGATGTATTTGGATGAGGCTGGGTGAGCTCAGAGCACTGCAGGTGGGCAGGGCCCGGGCACTGCTGGCACCAGGCTGCCCCAGGCTCTGCCAGGGCACAGCTCAGCTCTGGCTCTTCCCAAAGGAATGGCTCTGCCGGCAGCAAATGGCTCACAAGGTCTCCTCTGGAAAGGACCGAACACTGCCTGGTGGCCACAAGCCACAGGGAAAGGAGAGGCTCTGGTCAGACGCTGCTGGGTTTCCCCCAGCTCTGTCCCAGGTGGCTGAGGAAGGCTGCTGCCAGCTCTGAGCAGGATCCACCCCAGTGCAGATGRAAGGGGAAGGAATGCAGCCCATGTGGTTCCCACGGAGGCTGCACCAGGGAAGAGCCCACGCTCACAAACCCCTCCTCTTCGGGGAGCAGGTACTGAAACCTGCCGCTCTTCCAAGCTGAGATCAATAGCTTGTGACAGAAATGGGATTTTATTTTAATGAAAATTATAATAGCAACCAGCATGAGAAGCACTACAGCCAGAAATGTCATCTTTCCATCATGCACATATTCTGAATCACCTTTAAAAGCGGTTCAGAGTGTTTCAGTGCTGTCACTGCCATCTGACACAGTAAATCTGCATGTTAAGCCTTACCCTTGATTTCAATAGAAGCCATAAATGGCACCTTTGGACCCACGGCCTCACCTGGAGGGTGAGCTGAGGTCCCTGACAGGCTCTAGAACAAGCTGTGGCAGAAGCAGGAGCCCCTGGCTGGCGTGGGAAGAGCCAGGAGCACGTCAGAAGGAGTAGCTACTGCATAGAGTGATCTGTCCAAGGAGTTCAATATCCCCAGGGAACAGTTCCCAGGAACAGCTGAGCACTGGTGAAGATTCAGAGGGACATGAGCTCAAACTGCTATTAAAGGATTCATGATAAGAAGAAATAGACTTTAAACTTGAAAGGACACAAAGGGGCGGGGAGTGCAGTCTACAGAAAATGGAAACTACACAAAAGATTTATCAGCACAAGTTCCTGCTTTCAATTTCCAAAAGTTAATACAAACCCTAGTCACAGTAGGAAGTCCTTGGTGCATTCCTTAACCATCAGTCACACTCACTTGGACTACAGCAACATGGAACAGCCCTTCCAGAGGAGTCTCCCACTCCAGACCCAGGCTGGTGACCAGCTCCCTGCCTTGGCGAGGTCCCCAGGTGACCCTCCCAGGTATCAGACCCTGGACCTGCTGTGTCAAAGGCAAGGGCTCCACTTCAGCAGCTAATGCACTCCTGACACTGCTTCAACCCCAAAACCCAACAAGGCACCACTTACACACTGGGTTTCAAAGAAGAGATTTCAACAGGCATCCTCATGCCTCTGCACAGCACATCCCACATGACAAACCTCTGCCACCYGCAGCCCTCACCAGGCTGGCTCAGCTCCTGGGAGTGGCTTGCCTTCCTTACTTCCCGTAATGCCCGGCCCAGCCAGCTGCCAGACCATTGTCTGGATGTCCTTGGGACTTGTGCAACCCTCTCCCACCCGAGGCAGCAGGTGGCTGAAAGAGAAGCACCACAACCGCCAGCGCTTCTCTGCTGGGGTACAGGGCTGGATCTGAGCAGCCCATGGCCAAAGCTGGGGGAAAGAACGACAGGAGTGAGGGAAGGGGAACGGCGGGGAGCTCAGCCCCAGGGCCAGGAGGGTGAAGCAGGATGGGTAGCGCAGCASAAGCAGGGGGACAGATGGATGGAGGCTGCAGAGCCGCGCCGCAGCAGCGTGAGCCGCCCCGCGCTGCCATCAGACAGGCTCCGAGACACACAGCCCGCGAAACTGGGGGAGAAACCCAATCTGTTATGTTGGATACCCGCGCGCCTTACGAGGCCATTACCATGGAATCCGGGCGCTTCACATTCCATTGCAAACGAGCACGTCTAATAAAGTGAGTCACTCCGTGCAAGGCTTAAAAATAGAAAACTTATAATCATCTCCACTACGGTTTGCATAACCTGCCATTGGCGCATTGTCTAATCCCTTCCTTCCCAAAGCTGCTCAGGTGAGTTTGGGACGATGAGAGGCGCAGACTGATGTCCCTCCGGGCTGAGCTGAGTCCTGCCTCTCTAAACAGCTCAGCTGCCTCCAACCCAGCTCTCACCCCTCTCACAGGCCTACTCGAGGTGGCCACGGTGGCATGGCAGCAAGGCCAGCAAGTTAAATTCTGACAGGGGTACTTCCAGCCTTTAAAGCTGTACTAGTCTGTTCCTGGCAGTTGCAGGGTGTGTAATGCAGGAAGCGGCCAACTAAGCAGAAAAGGGGATGTAACCAGAAAAGAGCCCAGTTAGCACCCTCTTAAGCTGGTCATCTAGCAAGCTGTCTCTCCTGCGCCTTTGAGAAGCTGGGAGTGGTTCATGTTACACGGGATGTCAGAGCAACTGAAGTAGTTGGAAAGGAGCTGATTAAAGCTTAACCCAAGCCAAGCAAGGCAGATRTCTGGTGAGGCACAACCCAACATACCCCAAGGAAGGGTTCCAGAGGGTCCCACCAGGGCTGGCACAGCACGGACACAGCCACCCTCCAGAGCCTGCCCTGGAGCCTCCCCGGTCACTCTGGGCTCTCAAACACAAGGTAGACATTGCAATTAAAGTCATTATCCAAGAGCACCTCTCCAGCCAAGCACAGGAACACAACCTGTGATAKCCATCCAGCTCACAGGGTCAGCCCACAGCCATGTAAGATCCTGCACGCAGGATTTAAACCCCCAATCCCCCCAGCCACCCTGTGCCGTAAGTGGAAGCCAAGCAGCACTTCACCATATGGGGAARGTCCTTCCCACGCTCCAGCACAGGCAACCAGCTCGGCTCCCATGCCCAAAAGTGGCTGCAGCACTTGTCAGGCACAAAAATAAAGGAGAAACAAAGCAGAAAATAGGTATACTATCCTCATTCCTCCTCTTGGTCCTACTGCTTCCAACTGCTGCATCTGCCTTCTGTACCCAGGCACCAAGATATTCCCACCCTGCTTTAGATGATGGAACTACTGCTGTGAACTCTGTCCCACAAGGAACAAACTTTTTTAGCTCCTCTTTCGAATGTCTAGTGTCGAGTGTTTCGATTTTAGCCTAACCACTTCTTTGTCTGCTGCTTCATTACCCTCCCACTTACAGATGATGAGGGGAAAAGTCCTCTGTGTAAATCCCTCCTGGAATTTCAATAGCAATAGTCTTGCCACAGACAGTAGCATGTCTCTGGAAATGAGGCAACACTGCAGACACGATGGCTGTAATCCCAAGAATTGTATCTAAAAACTAACAGGAATACAAAGAAACTCCAGTGTCAACAGGTATTTTGAGCTTTCCCAGCATACACACACCACAATATATTAATCAAGTTCTAGATGAAAGTATTTCAATTCCCTCCTGTCCCATGGGAAGGAGTGGGAAGCCTGGTCTCCAGCCTGATCACTSACTAATGTGTGCAGGATGATTTCCATACTTTTGTGTTCTTGTGCCAATGTTGTTTTAACTTAAACTTCTCAGATAGTCACTCTTGCTTTCACTGTTGGTGGGGGTTAATATCAGCCATCAACCACGCACACAGTACAATGACTGTGAGCCAATGACTGCCACTAGAAAGAAATGCACTTGTCAGATACAGTTAATTTATAGCTCTTTCCCTTTTTTTATATATTCTTCATTCCCCTCCTTTTTAATGCGGATATTGGAATAGATAGTCTGCCAGTTCAACTTGATCCCAAGGCTGGCACTTTATCCATGCTCTTCCTTCCGCTCCCTAGCCAAAGACCRAAGGAGCAAGGGTTAGACAAGAAGGTGTTTTGCTTTTTACAAGATTGGACATATACCTGCACACACAATCAGGAACCTGCTCAAAAAATAGCTACTAACTAGGTGAATACTTAGGTGTGGCAAGGAAGTAGCCTAGTTTTATATCCTGGGATACAGATTGAGACCTGATAGCACATGCAAATCTAATCCTGGAGGAGGGGCCTGYGTTCAGAATCACTCTGAAATCAGAACCAACGCTTCGTTTGAGAAGCTTTGCAAAGCAAATAAAAACAACCCAGTCCAAGACTTTGGACTCCATCCACAGGATCCGGCTGTGATTCGGGGTGAGTTCACCTGGAAACCCCTGGAGACAGAGCTACACGCTGGCTCGGGAACCCGGCCCAGAGAGAGCCTTTTAGGGATATGGAATGTTTCCAAAATCAATACTGCGATGTTGGGGAAGAGCTCTGATTACAAACTGTCTGTTACTTACGTAACAAAAGCTATTTCCTAAAGTGAAGCTTTTTGGAAGAAATAGGCTGCATTTACATTAGAGCTAATTAGTGGAGCCCTAGAGCCCAACAGCTGCTGCTGCAAACAGCTCTGTGGTCTCTGTGCCCTGCAGTGTTTACCCCAAGTGGCTCCAGCGATCCACAAGCACCCATGGAGCAGTGGAAGTGCAGGAATCCTTCCTTCCTTAAAGGGTGATCTACTTCTGTCCCACTTGCTTCAGCTTTTTTTTTACACCCTTTAATTTTTATTTCACGGAATCCCCAGAATCCCTGAGGTTGGGAAAAGCCCTCCCAGCCCATGGAGTCCCAGCTGTGCCCATGCCCACCTTGTCCCCAGCCCAGAGCCCTGAGTGCCACCTCCAGGAATTCCTGGGACACCTGCAGGGATGGGCACTGCAAACCTCCCTGGGCAGCTCCAATCCCTGAGCCCCCTTTCCATGGGGAAATTCCTGCTGTGCCCACCCTGAGCTGCCCTGGGCCGGCCTGAGGCCGTTCCCTCTGCTCCTGTCCCTGTTCCCTGGGAGCAGAGCCCAGCCTGTTCCCGTTTCCCACCTTGGCCGTGGTGTCCCTTGCCCAGCAGGTCCCAGGAGGGTGGCAGGGACAGGGATCAGCACCCTGGTGCTCACATCCTGCGCTCCCAGGAGCACACCCACCATGGCACAGCTAATCCCTGCAAAAACCCAGCTGCCAACAACAGCCAGGAGGCCAAGAACACACAGCGGCTGGGTTAACCTGTACAGCCAGGCTGGCAGAGCTCTGCCTGAGACTGAGGGTACCCAGCCCATAAAAAGGCAAAATAACTCCCCAGGTCCCATTYGCCAGCACACAAACAAGCACCAGCACAAGGAAGATGTTGCCTAACTGAGCTACTTGCAAATGCCAAGCCCTGTTTTGAAACCATCAACTAYGAAGGAAGGTGAAAGTCACAACTGCAGACTGACAGCAGAAAACCCACATTTCTTTCAAATGTTTGCTAAAGCTTGCAGAGACTTGTGTGGAGACAAAGCAGGCAGCAGCAAGGAACCTGCAGGAGCTGTCCTTTGGAAAACTGCTCAGCATTAATGGCCTCTGCACTGACCACAGCCTGCCAGCTTCCCAAATTCCTGTCAGGGACCGCCAGCAGGTAGAAATGCATCTCTAGAGAAAATACTACATTATGCAGCAAGGTCTAGCTCACAACGTTGTTATTAYTAGTGTGCTCCTGCGCACACACATAATTAAGCAAAACAAACTGTAAATCCATATATATACACAACCAAAGTAAGGCTACCAATTAGATAAAAGGGGTGTGAATCATTTTTTATGCACACTYGTGCCTACTCAAAACTTCCATCCGACTTCAGACTAAGTAAGCTCCKAATGCCTAATGTTAAAATGAATAATATTCTGGTTATTGCTATTGAAGGGGCAATACCGGGCTTTGCTTTACATATTAACACAGAAAGATCCTGAACTATCACACCAAGTGTTTACTGGCTAATCAGTCATTGCTCATCACTGAAAATTCCTGAAGAACTGTAGCCAAGAATAAGCAAGGAAAAGAAAAGGGTGGAAAGGAGCAGGGAAGAGAAGAAAATGCAAATTCTTTGGAGAGGAGGAGAGCCCCTKCTTCTCAGCAGGTGAAAGGAGCTGCTCTCAGCACACCTGTACTACCTGTTCAGGAACACCAGAGGAAGTCAAGGAGGGAGTAAATCTGGCTGCTTAGGAACCCAAGCTCTCCACACACATATTTACATCTTTTCCTGTAGAATCAGGCTTACAAACATCCACTGACTGCTTAACAGAGGTAAGAACTCCGAGAAGTTTAGGACACCAAGCAATGGTCCCACAAGTACATTCAGCGGAAGTAATAACTTACTTTCATTTTACATAGTTCAGCTGTGCTATTTCTTAMCAAGAATTTGGGGGCTTTTTTATAACGGGAGATATTATTTCTGTCACCTCCAGCCAAGAAAAAAAAAATATATATAGTTAATGAGCTCTGCAAACTCCTTATTTATTATATAYAGATACCTACAGGCACACAGCAGCTGTCCTGGACAGGCAGACACAGAGGCTGGACCTCTTGTGGGACATTCTTAGGGATGACCCGCACACAGGATAGCTGCCAGGCGCTCTGCACCACTTCTGTAAAACTGCCACTCTCCTTTTTTTTTTTATATTTTCTTACTCCCATCCAAAAGCTTAAATAAAACAGGGGGAGGAGGCTGAGCGCACTTGGTAGTGAAAGCTGCTGTATAAGATCATAGAGTCATTGAATGGTTTAGGTTGGAAGGGACCTTTAAAGCCCCCGCAGTGCCACCCCTGCCATGGCAGGGACACCTCCCACTGTCCCAGGTGCTCCCAGCCCCAGTGCCCAGCCTGGCCTTGGGCACTGCCAGGGATCCAGGGGCAGCCCCAGCTGCTCTGGGCACCCTGTGCCAGGGCTGCCCACCCTCACAGGAAGGATTTCTTCCCAATATCCCATCCACCCGTGCTGTTCTTGAGCCTTCCACAGGGAACGATAAAATCCCAGAATGGTTTGGGTGGGAAGAGAACCTTAAAGATGCTCCGGTCCCGCCCTGCCATGGCAGGKACACGTTCCCCTGTCCCAGGTGCTCCCAGCCCCAGTGTCCAGCCTGGCCCTGGGCTGGGATCCAGGGCAGCAGGGCAGGATGTGGAGGGGAGGCAGGCAGGATGCGTTCGATACGCGTTTATAATAAAGGCACTGCGGTGTTCAAGGCGCTGCACCCGCGCGTCCGGGCCGGCCCCGCTCCCTCATCCCGCCCGCCGCGGCTCGGACCCCGCTGAGCCCGACCCCGAGAGGCACTTACTGCGGAGCGCCGGGAGCCCGCGTCCCTCTGCGGGCTGCTCGCCGGCCGCGGGAGGAGATCWGCGAGGGCGGCTCTCTCCCTGCCCGCCCTCCGCCTGCAGCAGCCAGCCGGGCTCCCCCGAGCTCCGCCTCGAACACCGCCGGCGCCTCCCCGCCCTGCTCCCCGCCCGGGGCCGCGGCTGCCCCGCCAAGGCCGCGGGAGCGCCGCCGCTGCGGCCTGGGCCCGCGGGGAGGGGCCCGCCGCGGCCTCCTCATCCCCGGCCTTGCGTGATGGGGGTCGCCGCCCATGGCCGCCCCTCCCCGGGGCCGCGCCCGTGGCGGTACCGGAGGCGGTACCGAAGGCCTGCGGCCCACGCGTGAGGCCCGGCTCCACCGCCCGCGCRGCTGATCGTGGTCTTCAGCTGTCTGGGTGTCATTTCCAGTCAGTAAACAACTGTAAGGATTGGATTTCATGAGTTCTGCAAAGTCAGTGATATTCAGTCACTGGTGATGGGAGCAGTGTTTATCCCAGGAACATTAGTGCTCTTAAAAGGGGCTAAGATCTCGAGTGGCAGCCGGAATTAGTAGATACTCCAGCTTAGAAGCTGAAGAGAAAGAATTGAAAATAAAAGGTAAAAGACCAGGCAATGATTCATTGTTTTCTAAGGATATGGTTTTAGGGTGTGTGSTGTTTGGAGCACAAAGGAAGAATAATTGAGATACAAATAAAATTTTAAAAAAGGATTAAAATGCTTTTTTTGGCAAATAACTGCAGCATGACCCGACACACACAAGTTCTGGATGTGGATGCCTACCCCATATATGTGTTCCAACACGGCACGAGATGTTGTTTCATCCATCTCTAACAAATACTTGTTAGAGCTAGGGGAATCCCCTTTCCTCCCACCTCTCAAAGTGGTTGTCTACCCACATGTAGCTGCACTGTCAGTGTTCATGTATGACAAATTTTGATTGATACAGGGCAGTTTATGAGTGCAAAATGTATCTATAGCCGGTTTCCAAGTGAGCATTTTTTGCACCACAGCACTGCTGTGTCTCATGAGCTTTTTCCAGCCTGCAAAATCTTGAAGGGGGTAGAAAATGAGAGTGTTGTACTACTCTCCTCATAAAGGGAAAGTGAAAACTTCATAAGGATCACATTTCCTGAGCAATTTCACTTTCTAGGGGAGGTTCTCCCCACCTTCACAGTGCAGCTACCAATAAACAGGGATGGGCTGCTCTGCTCTCTCCCCTACTTTAGGCTTCTGTTCAACTACTACAGTCTTTTTATCTTAGTTACTGATTGTTTAACATTGGGCTTCATAAGTTCGAAGAGTGAAAGAGTTTTACAAGGTTAAGTTAAAAAATGAGATGCCTGAAAGTATTGCAAAATTCATCCCTCTCAAGTCTGTTTTTTATTTAATGCCTGGATGAAAATATTACCTCCAGAGTAAGTCTCYGTGCGTGTGGCTTGGTCCCCGGGACACCTGCCAAGACAGGAATTTCAGATGCCCGAAATCATGCGCTCAGCAGGTGTAAATTGTGTGCAGGGAGAGTTCACCTTTTGTCCTCAACCCCAGAGGCAGTTTCTCTTCATTAGCAAGGGAAGATGGGGRAAAAGATCATCATCGTTTCCTGACTGCATGCCAAAGTTATGTATCATAAGAAGAAAATCTGTTCAGACGTTCACAAATATGTTTTCTGCTAATCTGTCTTGAAGAAAACGTCTGTGAGGAGCAAGGGTGGTGACAGTCGCAGGAGAGCTGAGACAAAGGGACAGAAACAGATGCASAACTCCTCTGCTGGGATTTTTCCAGCAGGATCCAGGGTAGGTCGTGCCGATGGGAAACACAAGTGCCTGGTGGTGGCTGCGGTTAGGTGTGAAATCATTGCCATCTCGGGCCGGGGGTGTCGGGTGTCACTGCAGGTACAGCCCATGGCTTTCCCCGCGCTCAGCTTACCGCCCAGCAGCATGTGCTGCTGCTGCTGCTGCTAATGCTGCTGCTAATGCTGCTGCTAATGCTAATGCTGCTGCTAATGCTGCTGCTGCTGCTAATGCTGCTAATGCTGCTGCTGCTGCCGCTGCTGCTGCTGCTCAGGTGTTCCCCCTGCCCTGCAGCAGATAACGCCAGCGCTCTGAGGGAGAGAAGGGGCTGGTTTTTCTGTTATGGGGTGTTATCACTGTAATTATGTCTGATTGTTGGCTGTCCCATGGAGATCCTGCACCAGGGCTCAGCCGCAGAAGCAAATGCAGAAATTGCAGCTTTAAAAGAAGAAGGTCACGGGTCACGTTATTGGTGGCAGAACAAACACCGTAATTAATTGGCCTCTCCCTGCAATGTAAGCACAGGAGGGAATGGAAGGAAGGGATGTGGAGCATCCGTGTTTTTCTGGGGCAAATGGCCCGGCTAGGTCTGATGGACAACATGAATTCATTGGTAAAGAAAAGAAGAAGGACTGTACCTTTTAGAAAGCAAGACTGCTTGCACTAGTCAAGAGTAGTTATTTTCTCTTTAAACGTTTAAGGAGCTTTGTTGTGGCAGGAAATACGAAAAGAAAAAATTTATTTTCTGTACATGTGCTAGAGTGAGAAACTGTATTCAGCAAAAGCAAGGCAAAAGGCTCTTCAGAATTTGTGCTGTGTTATTTTTTTCTCTCAGACAATGACAGATGAAAACCAGCCCTGGTGACTACATGTCTGCTGTTTATCCAGGTATTTTCTCCATTGAATTGATTAGGAAAAGCTTAGAAAAYCTGTTCAAAGACATATACAGTGACTTTTGAAAATTCCTAGCCTGGTATCCCATAATGAATAAATCCAGGATTTGAGTCTCCTGTTTGCTTCCAATGCCCATTTCCCTGGCATTGCCTGCCTGATGGCTTTCCTTTGGGAYGCTTTAGGCAGGATCCAGGATGAGCAGTTTCAGGGTGTCCATGCATTTATAAAGAACTTACAGATTGCCAGCAACATCATCAATAATTGTGCCGGGAAAAGTTATTTTAAATAACCACATGTATCATTGTCAATTTGGTTTCAGTGACCTTTTGTGATCCAGAGCGATTCCATTGRAAAAGAGAGGATATTGGAAAATCCCTGAGAGGCTGGTATCTGGAGCAATCAGCCTTCCAGGATGGGAGTGGCTCCTCTGTGTCCCTTGGCAGGCGTATCTCACTCCATTTTCCCTCGCCACCATTTTGACCACGCCAGCCGTCCTGTACCTTCCCCGGAATTTCAGATTATGCTTTTTCATCTACTGAAATATTTCTCCCTGCAGATTTAAATAATTAATTGGGACGTGCCTGGTGGGTCTTGAGCTAAACTTCAGAGAGGCAGCAGATATGTGTGACCAAGTGACCTTTTGCTGTCCTGCTCGTCCCCGCGCGCTCGCTGTGCTCAAAGGGACGCTGTCAAAATTGCTAGGCCTTAAAACTTTAACCCGCACTGACAAGTTGTTCTACATTATAAGTCTCCCCTAAAAGATTACCAGGATTGTTTTGTTTGTTTTCTCCAACCATCTTTGCTGAGGGCTCCACAGTACGGATTCATTTGTCCTTTTGGGTAGGTGGATATTTTTAAATGCCCGGCTTATTCCGTGACCTGTTAAAATCGAGTTGATGTGCGTGTGCTCCACTCAGCGGAGAACTCGCCGGGGCTGGAGCGATTTCTCTGCACTCTGGAAGAGGAGACAGGAACACGCTTGGGAAACCTTTATGGAGAGGCTTTGAGAAGCCATTTTGCAAGGCCTCTTGGTATCTTCAGTGCTTTGGAAGYCTTGACTGGGCTTGCCTGGTGTGTGAGCTCGTGAAACACCAGCTGGTTCTTACACAGAGGTTTGCTGTCTTTCATGGTGCTCTGATTTACTCACTGGGCTTTGTTTCTAAGATCTGCATTTACAGAATCACAGAATCCCTGAGGTTGGAAAAAGCCTCCAAGACCACCAAATCCGAGCTGTGCCCTATGCCTGCCTTGTCCCCAGCCCAGAGCCCTGAGTGCCACCTCCAGGAATTCCTGGGACACCTGCAGGGATGGGCACTGCAAACCTCCCTGGGCAGCCCTGCCAAGGCCTGAGCACTCTTYTGTGAAGAAATTCTTCCTGAATTTCTAAAAAATTTCAACCTGAAATCCCCCCTGAGCTGCCCTGGGCTGGCCTGAGGCCGTTCCCTCTGCTCCTGTCCTGTTCCCTGGAGCGCAGSCCGACCCCCCCGGCTGTSCCCTCCTGGCAGGAGCTGTGYAGAGCCACAAGGTCCTCCCTGATCCCCCTTTTCTCCAGRCTGAGCCCCTTCCCAGCTCCCTCAGCTGCTCCTTCAGGATGTCCATGGTTTAATACAGCTCCACGTGAGGAGATGGACCAGAGCCAGCGGTACAGGTACAGCTGTGCCATCACACTTCCCATTTTCATGTGCCGGGACAAAGATCAGTGCAACACCCATTTTGTATGGGGTGACTGCACAGTCCCTCCACGAGACAGGGGAGCACGTGTCCAAGGCAGCAGGCAGGAGGGAAGCAATGATACCCAGTGCCACACCCCAGGCAAGCCACACCTGCGCTTCTAGGCTTGATTTGAGTGGTTTTACCACTGCCTATCAACCCAACCTTGCTCCTGTCACAGYGCACCAGCTGAACTTGGGGAGAGAGGCTGCGGGTGGCCCTGAGCTGCAGCATCCTCCTCGGAGGGGCACAGCAGAGACGCCTGAAGCTCCTGGGCTCTGCCCTGCCAGGCCTCGGCCAGAAGCAGGGACACCTCCTGCTGTCCCACGCTGCTCCAGCCCCAGTGTCCAGCCTGGCCTTGGGCACTGCCAGGGATCCAGGGGCAGCCCAGCTGCTCTGAGAAGCTGAGCCAGGGAAGGGCTTATTCCACATATCCAACCTAAATTTCCCCTGTCAGTGTGAAGCCATTCCCCATTGCCCTCTCCCTGCAGCTCCTGGTGAAGGGTCCCTCTCTGGCTCTGCTGTACACCCCTTCAGACACTGGAAGGGGCTGTGAGGTGTCCCTCAGGGTTTAGGGTTAGGGGTTTAGGTGTCCCTCAGGGTGTAGGGTTTAGGGTCAGGGGCTGGGGTGTCCCCAGAGCCTGCTCCCCCCAGGCTAACAGGCCCAGCTGTCTCAGGCTCACAGGGCAGCTCCAGTCCCCTCACCAGCTCTGTAACCTGCTCTGGGCTTGCTGCARCAGTGCTGTGTCCATGGGGCACACAGAACAGATCCCTCTGCACTGCAGCTTGGCAGGAAACGTCCTCCCAGCCATTGTGACAGCTAAGGCAAGGAACCCCTTACAACTCCTTGTTSTGTTGGAGTAGGGTTCTGATTCCTACTCAGCTGAACCTATCCTGTGAGATTTTCAACCGTTCTGAGGCTCCGGAGCACCATTTCTCATCTTGCAGGTCTCCGTTTCTGCCCCGTTCAGCACCCTCCTACTCCCAGTCAGTTCTGAGGGAAGCCAAGTGTGAGCCTGGCTCACACAGCTTGGGAACAGCTTCCCAGAGCATGTTCTGGAGTGACATTGGGCCCCAGGGAGGCCTGGGAGTCACCACACTCCTCCTGGTGACAGAATTCCCTGCAGGACGTCAGCCAACACACCCAGATGTTCTGAGCGTTTGCAGAACAGCCCAAGGGACACGAGCAACTGCTCTGTGAGTTGTTAGAGTGCAAGGACAGTCCCATTTCTGCTCTGGGAACAGGGAGTGCAAAGTCAGTCACTGTGGGACCCCTGTGCAATGATTCTCCAAACCGTGGCACAGACAGCAYGTTCTGCTCTGCCTGCCCCACAGGGCAGAGGGGCACCTGGGGACAGGGATCAGAGGTGCCCTGGCAGCGCTGAGTGACCCCTTGGACCCGGGGATCTCACAGGGCTTCTCCAGCCTCAGCCAGCCCCGGTTCTTCGGCTCTGTGCCCCTCTCCGAGGGCACGCTGCTGGTCCCAGCTGGCTGGGCACAGGTGTTGCCAGGTGTGCCCGCCTGGCAGAGCCCCAGCTCACCGGCAATGAGAGCAGGTGGAGAACAGAAGCAGGGAAAGCCTCTGTGTGGCTGGCTCCCAGACACAGTGAAACGGGGAGTTGGGGCTTCTCAATATGAATATCTTTTACCTGAATGCTTGGGGGTTTTGGTCCTGGGCTTGTCTGAGAAAACAGTTTTTCAGTTTACAGACACAGTAAAACAGGGAATTAGGGCTTCTCAGTATGAATATCTTTTACCTGAGTGCTTGGGGGGTTTTTGGTTCCAGGCTTGTCTGAGAAAACAGTTTTGCTGGGCTGACTAATCCAACTGTAAGCCACAGCCYAAGTGATAATTATTACTTACAGTTTTTATTATGTTGCCTTCTGGCAGCGGAAGCTGAGAAGGAAAGGGAGCTGTGCTGGGTTGTTTCCTTGTGGGGTCCATGCACATCCAAACACRGAACATGACCTGCAGTGCCAGAAGGTTGAAGCAGAAATCACCTGCTTGTTTCTGACCTGTGCTGAGGTGGGTGATTGTAGCTGTTCCTCCTGCCCAGGCCGTGTTCTCCAGCACTTTTGTRCGTAAATCTCCATGTTCCCTTGATGTGAAGCACTCGTTGCAGCTTTTCCTTGGACTCTGGCTCACGTGTGGCTGTTTGTGGGAGCGTGTCCAAGGCAAACTGATCGTTTATTTTGGGACACAGCATGGCTATGTCACAGCACAATCTGGGACTCACTGCTGACATCACCACACACAGGCACAGTGTGCTGAAATGTCATCACCTGGCAAGTCACAGAGACCATCGTGAGCACACTCTGATGACTCCTTTGTGGGTCAGCTGAGCCTGTGAGCCCTTAACCGTTGGCCTCCCCTGGCAAAGTCCTTCCAGGATGGAAAAGGAACAAAAATACACATTTGTGACTTGACCTGAAAGCTTTTAAATGTAAAGAATGATCACAGCACCACTTAGGTTGGAGAAGACCTTTAAGATTGACTTCAACCGTAGTGCTTGGGGTAAAGAATCTTGGAAACCCTCACCTGTAATCTCCTGAAGTCCTTCCATTAAATCACTCCTTGCTTATTAGTTTATCCCTGATACAAACAGAATGCTTAGAATTGGAAGAAGTTTTCAAAGAATATGCTGAGAAAAAAAAGTTTTTAAAATGATCACAGAAATAATGATTAGTGACATCTTGCATCTGTGAGAGATGAACAAGACCAAAACCAACAGTCAGGTCAGACTCTGTGGTGTGTATGATGGGTGCATCTTTCCCAGGTTTTTTTAAATCCTGTAGAGGAACAATGTATAACGGCTAGTGCTGACTTTTAAAAACTTTTTTTGTCCTGGAAGTGATGGCTGGAAAGTGCTGCGTGGGGCTGAGGAACAGAATGAAACAAGCGGGTGTGATACCATTAGTGTTACTGGTGCTGTGGGCGAGCTCCTTCAGCCAGGGGCGGGGAAAAACATTCGAGCGTGCATTGGTGGTTCAGTGGTAGAATTCTCGCCTGCCACGCGGGAGGCCCGGGTTCGATTCCCGGCCAATGCAGTTCTCCTTTTTGCCGGCGGAGGAGCCGCCGCGTATTGCGGCCGCCGTGCTTTCATTTTCCCCGTGGGGCTCTCGGGCCGGAGGAAGTCGCACTGGGACAGCTGGATCGGGCCGGGTCGTGCCGGAGGCGCGCGGCTGGCCTGGCCCGGTGGAACCAGCGGCCGCGCGGGGAGACGGGAAAAAAAAAAAAAAAGAAAACAAAATAYAAAAAAAGAAGCGCCTGGAGATGCCGGGGATTGAACCCGGGACCTCACACATGCGAAGCGCGCGCTCTACCACTGAGCTACATCCCCGGCTGTAGGAGCCTATCGCCGGGCGCCCCCAAATGGAGGGCAGGCCGCGGCCCGTGCCRGCGCTGGTCCTGCCCCGTTCCGTCCCTACACAACTCCCTCTGCCGGCCCCGCGCTCGGGACACGGGCACCGAGCCCCGCCGGCGGCACCGGGACACGGGCACCGAGCGGGACAGGGCCATGGAGCCCCGGGACACGGGCACGGAGTCCTGGGACCAAGACATGGAGCGGCCCGTCCGTGTGCGGGGAGCCGCAGGCAGAGCCCCGGGCCTGRGCAGCCCGCGGTGCTGATCCCCCAGCGGGGACAGGACCCGGCGGGACTGGAGCCCTGGTGCTGACGGAGAGGAAGCCAAACACSTTGTCCCGTGCGGAGACCCAGGAGAACCGGCGCCGTCCATTGCCTTTACCGGAGCTGCGCGGTGCCGCCGGTGTCAGAGCGCAAACTCCATTTCCATGGCAGCGCTGCGTGCCCTCAGCGCAGCCCAGCCACCCCACAGCCCACGGCCTGGGGAGATTGAATCCCTAAATGCCATCCCATCTGGGTGTGCAGCCCAGCCACCCACAGCCCACGGCCCACAGCCTGGGGGGATTGAATCCCTAAATGCCATCCC
>JACDOX010000367.1:95858-108669 GCA_014549065.1 Cardinalis cardinalis
GCAGAGGGAGGAGGAACCCAAACTGCGCTGGTTCGTCCGGGGGGGACGGAACTTCAGCCTCTCGCCTCGGGAGRCAATATACCGCCCGTGGGAGGGTGAGGGAGGCACGAGCGGGATCGGTTTTGCTCCTGCGTGCCACGCGTCCCGCGGTGCCCAAAACCCCACGGACACGGGCGAGGGGCGGTCGCTCCCCGCGGCTGGCCGGGAGCATCCCGGAGCCGCATCCCCGGCGCCGCCTCCCCGTCCCGGCGCTGTACTCTCGTCCCGAAGCCACATCCCCGTCCCGGAGCCGCATGTCCAGCGCTGTAACCCCGTCCCGGCGCCGCATCTCCATCCCGGAGCTGTAACCCCATCCCGGAGCAGCGCCCCTATCCCCATCCCGGAGCTGTAACCCCATCCCGGAGCAGCACCGCTATCCCCATCCCGGAGCTGTAACCCCATCCCGGAGCAGCACCCCTATCCCCATCCCGGAGCTGTAACCCCATCCCGGGGTGCCGGGGATCTGCGATCCGCGGCTCTGCAGCCCCCGGCGCGGGAGAGCCCCGAGTACCCGGCTTGCCGGGGAAGGGGCTTCGCGGCTCGGTCAGGCGAAAAATCCCGAGAATAAAGAGTTGTAAGGAGGAATAAAAGTCGGTGCCATGGCGGGCGGGTGCTGTGGGGGGACAAGGAGCGGGGCTGGGGCAGATGCGGGTGTTTCCTAACTCATCCCGAGCGGGGTCTGGAGCTTGGGATCGCCACGGAGCTGGAATACTTGTGGGTTCAACCTAAACAGTGCGCATGGAATACAGATATGCCCTAAATATATAGAGAGAATACAGACATTCCTTCAATATGCGCAAATAAATATGGAAGTGTAAATGTCTATGCTCCAGAAAGGTTTAAAATGCAAAAGAAAGACAAGAACCTGTTTATAGAAAGAATGTAACGATCGATCCCCCTCTAAATATCCCCCAGCTGCTCCCAATCCCTCCCAGAAATCAGCTGCTTCCAGCACTTTAATCAGCGCCCTTCGCAGTAACTTTTGAACAGGTTTAACCCTCTGCACCTGGGCAGAGCAGAATTTATCCTTCCCGGGCGGCCATTCCACACCTGCCGGGCTTTTCCCCGCCGTTCCCCCGGGTCCGCGGTTCCCTCCGGGCGCGTCCCGCTGCGGGAGGAGCGGAGCAGCCGAGCCCGGCCGGGCACGGGCACCAGGTGGGCTCGGGCAGGGGCTGGGGGCGGGCTGCAGGGGGCACAGCCCCGCGCTCCCTGCCCTCCTGCCTGTCGCCTTCTGCAGGCTCCGGCGAGGAGGGAATGCCGAGCCCTGCGCGGAGGCGCTGGGAAAAACGTTCAGAGCGGGAGCTCAAGGCAGAACGTGGGGCTGAAGGAATGATTTTTTAACTGGTGGTATCAATGGGAGGATTTATCAAAAGGCTTCACTTCTCCGGGCTTGCAACATTCCAGATCAATAGCTATCTTAATTATTTTAGCCGTGTGCTGCTGCCGGAATTCGTTACTGCTCGTTCTGCTGGGCTCGTGCGAGGAGCAGCCAGAGCCATCCTGGTTTGTTCCCTCGCAATTCCAGGTTTTGTAGCTCCTTACCAACCCGCTGGGCTGCTCGGAACCCAACTTTCTGTTTTGCTCAGGCTGTTTTCCGTGGCGTTACTCCTCGGGCGCCCCGAGGTGTAAGGGCGGAGCGGGTTTGCTTTGTCTGGAGGTCACACTGGYGCACACCCAGGAGGCTCCCTGCTCCTCTCCGGAGCTGGGCACCTTCCTCCTCCTGCTGAGGCGGTTGCACCAAGGCACAATTCTCCCAAATGTGCCGAGATCTCCAAACCTGACAGAGGAACCGGGGCTGGTTCAGGCCAGGTGCGTGCTGCTCGCCCTGCCCGCCGTGCTCCACAGCCTCAGCCGCGTTTTTGGGAGGCTCTGGGCGATGTGACGGTGCCCTGGCTGTGTCGAGCTCCCAGTGCCACCTGAGTGGGCTGGCAGAATTGCCAGCTGGTGGCTCGGGGTGGGGTGTGCTGCTCCTGCAGACGAGCTGTCCCGGTGGGAGCTTGGCTGCTTTGGGAGTGCAGCGGCAGCGCTCGGTCCCTGCCTCATCTTCCTCACCTGAGCGCCACGGGCGCCGCAAAAAGCCGGCAGGACTCGCGGCCGGGGCGGCCAGAGCTGGGAAACTCGTGTTTTATGTGATTTTACCCTCCTGGCTTTTCTGTGGCGGGAGAAATCCCCGGGCTGGCTGCGTGCAAAAAGCACCTTGGATGCACCTGTAGCTGATTTTTTATGTATAAGTAAACCTCGTGCTGCATAATCTGCACTTGTGAAACGTTAGCCCTGAGTAACCTCTGCAGCTGGGGATGGTGCRGAGGGAGATGTTGGTATTCATGAATGTTTTGACATATTTGACATTTCCTATATGGTGTGCTTTCTCTGTCTTCCTGATTTCCTCCTGCCTGTGCTCCCCTGGTTGAGCAGCGAAGAGTTTTCCTCTCTGGTGCTGTGGCACAATGCAGAGGGGCTGGAGCTTCGTGGGTTTGTTTGTTTTCTTAATTTATCTCATTTAAAAGTACATGCCTATCAAAACAGTGGCGTCGTTGCATTTTGGTGGGATGGTTGTATTTTAACGGGGTGCAGGGCTGGCCAGGAGAGCTGGTTTAGACAAAAGGCGATTTGTGCTCTGCTCCCAGGGCAGCCTGTCCAGCCTGCAGGTCCTGGGGGATGTCTGCACAGCTGGATCTTCCTGCAGCTGCAGCAGGAACGGCTTCGGTCGGGTGGAACRCGAGCAGGGCAGCGCTGCTGGGGCCAGGAGGAGGCTTGGGCTGGCTCCGGCTCCTGCCTGCCCTTTGCTGCACCAGGGGAGGTGCCAGGCTGAGGGACTCGGGRGAAATCCGCTGTTGGACCAGCGTGAGCAGCACCTTGCATTGAACAGGCCGCTTGTCTAGTCAGAGAGTTCCTAGTTTTTACTCAAATCTTTACGATTCTCTGCCAGAAACCAAACCTCACTTGTAATTTTGGGACCACCATYAGGACGAGAATTTCCATAGCAAGCCTCAGGTGTTTTGTCACTTCAGCCTCTCCTCCTCGGCTCCTCGCTCGCAGCTCAGCCGCTTTGGTGAGGCGGAGGAGTTTCATTCGGGTGGGTGTTCCTGCTGAGGAGCAGCGGTGCTGGGCCAGGCTTTGTGCGTGGGCACTCAGCTGTTCTGGGTGACCCCCTCGGGGCCCTGCCCGGCTCTGGGGGTCTCTGGGGCGGCTTTGACAGCTCCTGGTTGTGCTGTGTGTGCCGGGCTCCTGCTCTGGCTGAATTAATTAACGGCCTTGATAGGACGGCTCTGCTCTACAGCACTGGCAAACGCAGCTTTTGTGCCTGTTGTGTGCCTTACTGAAGGCACAGGGACCTGCACGTGTTAATAAACACTAAATAACATTACCGAGCTMATTTTTCTTGATTAATTTGGTTAGCTACAAAGAAAAACCCAAAGTTTTAATTATTATTTCATTTGGTTGTTCCAAACAAACGCACGGGTGAGCTGCAGCACCCCAGCCAGAACTGCTGTGCCACAGGGATAACACGAACAGCAAGGACTCCTCTCTGTGTGCTCCCACCCTGCAGAGCTGCAGTGCTGTGGCTGAGCAGGGATGCTGCTCCGCAGAAATGTCCTGAGCCACACAGGGGCAGGGGACACCTCCTCTGGCCAGGGTTTGGTGCCTGCCAGGCACAGCGCTGCCCTCCTGAGCACGGGCACGGTGTCCCTGCAGGATTGCTCTGAGCCTGGTGCTCCCCAGCCTGCCCTGCCAGGCACAGCCCTGCCCTCCTGAGCACGGGCACGGTGTCCCTGCAGGATTGCTCTGGGCCTGGTGCTCCCCAGCCTGCCCTGCCAGGCACAGCTGCCCTCCTGAGCATGGGCACGGTGCTCCTGCAGGATTGCTGTGGGCCTGGCTTGGCACAGCCCTGCCCTGCCCTCCTGAGCACGGGCACGGTGTCCCTGCAGGATTGCTGTGGGCCTGGCTTGGCACAGCCCTGCCCTGCCTGGCACAGCCCTGCCCTCCCGAGCACGGGCACAGTGCTCCTGCAGGATTGCTCTGAGCCTGGCTCGGCACAGCCCTGCCCTGCCAGGCACAGCTCCCCTGTGCTCCCTCCCTGCCAGCCTGCAGAGGAGCTGCTGGGAGGTCGGTGAGGGTGTTGCTGATGATTTTCAGGATGTGGTGGTTTTTACGAAGGCTGAGGGCCGTTGGTTGTTTCTGCATGTGGGTATGAGGATGATGAGAATGGGTAAAGCGGATGATCTGAGTAAGTTTGATTAGGATCAAAGCTTACCTCGGTAAGGGTTCAGGCCAGGCTTGGGGCAGTCTGGGGGGTGGAACTGGGGAAAAGTCCCTTCCAGCCCCAGCCCTCAGGGGTTTTGTGAYTCCATCCTGCCCCAAGTGCTTTCTGCAGGAGCTGTGCCCGTGCTCTGTGCTGGGGTGACTCTCAGAGCCGTTGGGGCAGTTTGGGATGCTCAGCAGTGCCATTTTCCCTCGCTGTTGTCGGAGATGGCRAACACAGCGGTGGGAGAGCAGGAGCCTGCGGGGTCCCTGGCTCAGGGCTGGCTGCTCCTGCCTCGGGGCRTTTGGGGTTTGTCTCTGCAGTCAGGGAGGGTTCAGGACCCTGTCCAGAGCRCAGCCTTTCCCTAAGGCTGCCATTAAGTGACTCCCATTTTACGTTTTTTCCCATTTTTTCTGTAAAATTGGGTATTTCCCTGGATGTGTCCAAAGAGCAGGGATGTGATTTTTGAGGGATGTGACTTTCAGTATCTGGTCATGGATTTTGCAGCCATAGGCATGTGAGTATATGGCATCAACAAACTGCTGGAACTCAGGGCTGGTCAGCACAGCATCACAACATTTTATAGAAATATTTGTAAAATGTAAATGATGGAGGGTCCCAAAGCACAGCACCCCAAGTTCATATATTCATGATATTTATGTCCTGAATAATCTCCTGCACAACAGACAGCACAAAGAAGGACAATAAAACTCACTTGGGCCTATTACAAATTAATTTCAAGTCAAATGCTGATGTCTTTGCTCCTGAAAACCTGTGTAAAAAGGATTTTGTGCTAATTCCTGAAGATTAAACTTATAAAAATGTAACAGTTCTTTCAGTTCTATTTCCTTGCATTTCCTGAAACAAACAATTGCAGTTCATATGTTTGCAATGCTCTCCTCACCTGTAAGTGAGCAGCAGGGCCATGATGAGAAATGCATATTCCATAAAATACGTTTCGGTTAGAGCTGTGTTTTTAACAGATTTGCAAACAAAATATGATGTAATGACAAAGTCTCCAGGAGCAAGTCCCTGCTGTTAGTGAGGCGATGCTGAAATGCGTTCCAAAGCTCTGCTCTCTGCCTTTGGAGACCTCTTAGGGGAGAAAGCTGCAGGTTCAGGGGCTGCAGGGAAGCCCCTGGCCTGCAATCCCGGGGTGCCTGTGCCATGGAGAGCTGGAGCAGCTCATCTTCTGCAGGGATCAGAGGCTGTACGAGCCCTGGAGCACTCCCACGTGCCTGTGCTGSACCCTGTGCTTCCAGCAGGGAATCCTGGCTTTATGCATCCGGCCCCAGCTCCTCCCCAGGCTTATTAATAATATTTAACGGGGATTATTACTGTGGAGATCCTCCTCTAGGGAAGGGGAGAAGAAAACCAGGAGCTGCTCCTCTTGGTGCAGAAGATGGCCCGTTGTGGCACCCTGTGCTCCAGACTGAACTCCAGCCCAGAGCTGGGAATGCAGGTGGGAACAGGCTGGAAACCCCAAGGCAGGGTCCCCCCAAATCCCCTCTGAAAGRGGAACTAAACAGGGGCAGGCTGGGGACACTTTTCCATCTCGGAGTCCTTTGCAACCCTGCTGACTGTGCGCACTGAGAAGTGGGGATGCGCTCTGGGCGAGGCTGGGCGGTTCTGGGGGGCCTGTGGTGGGACAGAGGCACTGTTCCCTCTCCTGGTGAGTCTCTCCTGGCCCTGCAGGATGCTTTCCTGCCTGTTTGCCYGAGCCAGGGGCTCTGAGGGGCAGCAGGGCTGGCAGCGAGGGTGCCCCGGCCCTGCTGAACTCGAGGGGGCTTTGCCAAGGGCTTTCCCATGGGTGCTGCTTGGCCAGCAGCTCTTTGTGTGGATATTCTCAGGATCTGATTGCAATGAGAAATGCAGCTCAGGTGTGGCCACTCATGGAGAGCACTTGCTGCCGAGTCCTGGCCCCCTTGCAGAGCTGATTTAAATGGAAGGGTTAACGTGGCTCCGAGCGTGCCACGCAGAAATGTAGAATTTGACTCACTGAAAATCCCCATTCTGCTCGTTGGAAAAGACCTGTTCTCAAWCCCTGCTCGAGCTGCAGACAGAAGTGATCTTGAGAGTCCTCCTAATCCCTCCTGGATGTCCCTCTGCTCCACAAATAATAATAAGCCACCAGGTTTGGCACGGCTGGGAGCGCCGAGCAAGCGTGCTGCAAGTGTGCTGCATGGTGCAGGGCACAGCACAGCTGGGAGAGCCTGCTGCAGCCCTGGGCCCTCAGTGCTGCATGGTGCAGGGCACAGCACAGCTGGGAGAGCCTGCTGCAGCCCTGGGCCCTCAGCGCTGCATGGTGCAGGGCACAGCACAGCTGGGAGAGCCTGCTGCAGCCCTGGGCCCTCAGCGCTGCATGGTGCAGGGCACAGCACAGCTGGGAGAGCCTGCTGCAGCACATGCACAGGGCTGGGCTCAGCCTGGCTCCTCAGCAGCAGTGGGATGTGCAGAGGAAAGGGATGAGTCCCTCTCCTTCTGTGCAGGAGATGAGCCTGCAGAAGTGCCTCTAATGAGTGTGTTCTGTATGAACAGTCCTGTTAGGAGTAATGGGGACAGGAGCAGTTGGGCATGTGGAAAGTGTCTCTTAAAGAAGCTGGAGAAGTGTCCTGGAGCACTGAGAGCTGGGTTTTGTCAGGAAGGTGTTGGGAATGGCTCACTCCAGTGTGGTCCCAAACCATGCCAGGGGCCCCAAGCCCTGCTGCCAGCACAGGGTCGGTGCCACCCTGCTGGGCTGGGACCCCACGGGGTGGCCCTGCCTCACCTGTGGGGCTCAGTCCTTGCTGGGCACTGAGGCAGACATCTTTTCATGAAAAACCCTTTCCTTAGGATTTTTCCTTCCTCCTGAGAAGCTGAGAGGCCTCAGGAACAAAATGCAAACAATGGTTATCTGCTGCTGTGGGATGCAACAGGTGCAGCTGGGATTGGCTCATGTGGTTGTTTCTAATTAATGGCCAATCACAGTCAGCTGTCAGGACTGTCTGGTCAGTCACAAACCTTTGTGATCATTCCTTTTCTATTCTTAGCCAGYCTTCTGATGAAATCCTTTCTTCTATTCTTGTAGTATAGTTTTAATGTAATATATACCATAAAATAATAAACCAGCCTCCTGGAACACGGAGTCAGATCCTGGTCTCTCCCCCGGTCTGAAGCCCCTGTGAGCACGGTCGCAGGCTGCTGCTCCCTGCCCTGCAGGGTGCATGGCTGAGCTCCCTGGGCTGCTCTGTTCCCTGCTTCCCCAGGCGAGGCTCCGTGGGAGATGTGGCTTTTCCTGGCAGGAGTGGCTCCGGGTGCGGGTTGGGCTGGCAGAGAGAGCAGATAACAACAATATCCCAAATAATCCCCATCCCATCCCTCCTGCAGGGACCAACCAGCACCTGCTGTGCTGCCCAAAGCCTTTTCTCTACAGAGATGGGGAGGGGAAAAAAGCCTTTTCTGTGACTTGCTGAGTTTTGTTTTGATTTTAATCGAGCAACTCAACTCTTGGACAAAGGGAATGCTCTCCCCTCAATTGTCTGTGTTTTAATTTTAGTTTTCCCTGCCATGGCAGGAGTTAGTCTCACGTGTCAGAGGCTGTTTCCACAATTATGGTTTGCCTAATGGTCCTTTTGTTATAATTCATAGGCTAATAGAAGTCAGAGATGGAAAGGACCTGTTAGATTATGGAGTCAATGCCCTGCAAATGCAGGATATAATCTCCAGGATAGAGGATGTACCTGGTATTATTAAAAGATTTTACACTTGATCTTAGCTGAATTATGGTTAGGAGTCATTGGATTCCTGAATGGTGCAATAACAATGGCTTAATTTTGGGTGTTGGGAGAGCACATCTGTATTTGAGTTTGCCATGTGGCATTTCTCTGCCTTGCCTCTACATGTGCCTGATTTCCAAAGGGAAAATCAGAGATTCCCACCAGACAGTGGTGTGGGGGAAAAACCAAATCCACCAAATATCTCCAAAAAAGSCCTTAAATTTTCCTGAGTTAGAGCAGTGCAAAATATTAACTTTTTAGGGGAAATAAAGCTGTACTGGAGAAAATCCTCATCAGCATAAGTGTCAACAGCAAATGTTTATGAAACCCAGCTGCTTTGGCTTTGGGCTGAGCTGAGCTCTGGATGCCTCTGGATTTGGGCACAAGTGAACYCAAAATGCTAAAGGAGACTAAATTTAAAAAAAATCAAAAACAACCAACCAACAAAAATCCCCAAAAATGCAGCTGCTCTGGCATTCCCATCCCAGCCAGGAATTCCCAGTTCCCAATGTCCCATCCAGCCCTGCCCTCTGGCAGGGGGAGCCATTCCCTGTGTCCTGTCCCTCCATCCCTTGTCCCCAGTCCCTCTCCAGCTCTCCTGGAGCCCCTTCAGGCCCTGCCAGGGGCTCTGAGCTCTCCCCGGAGCCTTCCCTGCTCCAGGGGAACATTCCCAGCTCTCCCAGCCTGGCTCCAGAGGGGCTCCAGCCCTGCAGCAGCTCCTGCCTCCTCTGGGCTCTCTCCAGCAGGCAGATTTCCTATTTTTGGTTTAATTTCCACGCGGCTGTTTGGAAGATGAGCAGGATTCCCGTGCAGGCGGCCCTGCCCTGGCTGCAGCTCCTGCGGTGTCCCTCAGCCCTTCCCGCCCTTCCCTGAGGTGTTTGGACAAGGCTGGAGGTGTGGGGGGCACCCACCCTGGAGCCTGGTTGAGAGGGGTGAATTAAACGTGCTTCCATCCGTCATTCCTATGAACTGGTGTGAAACCCGTGTGTGAGGCTGCTCCAGCAGAGCCCTGAGCAGCGCGGGGCTGCTCCAGACAGCGTCTCCCACCTTTGGGATGGCGGGGGATTCACCCCACAGCTTGGGAGACGTTTGGGGACAGGAGAGCTGGAACAGGAAGGGCTCCTTGAGTTAAAAGGCTGCAGTTCAGGGGGGTTAAGCTTTGTCCACCTGCTGAGCTGTAATTACAAGGTGGGGAAGGTTTCCCCCAGGACAAAATGCAGTTCCTCAGGCCTGGAGAACTTCTCTGCTCCTCCAAGCTCCCCACGGGCAGGAAGAGCAAAACCCATTGGAGGCCCCTGCCCTGCCCTGGAGCAGTGCCTGGGCTGGGCTGCCCTTGGAAGGGGGGCCCAGTTWTTGGGGGTGCCTGKCACAGACATCTTTTATGRAAAACCCTTTCCTTAGGATTTTTCCTCCTGAGAAGCTGAGAGGCCTCAGGAACAAAATGCAACCAATGGTTATCTGCTGCTGTGGGATGCAACAGGTGCATCTGGGATTGGCTCATGTGGTTGTTTCTAATTAATGGCCAATCACAATCAGCTGGCTCAGACTGTCTGTCCAAGCTACAAACCTTTGTGATCATTCCTTCTTTTTCTATTCTTAGCCAGCCTTCTGATGAAATCCTTTTTTCTATTCTTTTAGTATAGTTTTAATATAATATATATCATAAAATAATGAATCAGCCTTCTGAAACATGGAGTCAGATCCTCATCTCTTCCCTCATCCTCAGACCCCTGTGAACACCGTCACAGATGCCCAGTTTTTTGGGGTGCCCAGTTTTTGGGGGTGCCCATTCTGATTACGTAAAGTCGACACACGGCATCAATCTGACCCGGAGTTATTTTCGGTGCTGCTCTCATCTGCTCCTGCTATAATTAATTCCTTGTGTAATTGCTCTGTGAGGGAGGGAGTCTGGCCGCTCTGCTGGCRAAAACAGTCGTCATCAAATCTGTGGGAAAAATTGGAACACAAACACGAGCCTCGCAAAGGCCGGGCAGCGAGCGCTGGGATTTTTCAGACGGAGCCGGAGAAGTAGAAATCATTGCAGCAATAGTTTTTTCTGTACTTTCCAACCTCCTGAAATAGAGGCCTGTAACGCACTATTTACAGTATTTTTCTTCCTGGGAGCGTGGCTGCAGGAGCCCTGCTGAGCCCAGTGGCATTGTCTGAGAGTTATATTAAGTACAAAGCCCATTAGACGGATCAAAATGCAACTTTTCAAGCAAGATTTTGGAGCCTTTTCTTTCAGAAGCGAGCAGAGCTGTCTGTGCCCGTGGCCAGGAGGCGCCTGGGCTCCAGGAGGGGATGCTCCTGCTCAGGGCAGGGCTTTGGAACACAAGGGCTYGATGGTCCCTCCCAGCCCAAACCCCTCTGTGACACACAGAGCCTGAAGGCACTCTGAACTTCCATGCTGTGGTCCATGAAAACGTAAACTTTTCCTCCTGAGTGGATCAGTGCAAAACCAGAAGGGGTTTTAAGATGCCCCCATGGTTTAGGCTGGATCAGTGCAAAACCAGAAGGGGTTTGAGGATGTCCCCACGATTTAGGCTGGATCAATGCAAAACCAGAAGGGTTTTTAGGATGTCCCCATGATTTAGGCTGGATCAGTGCAAAACCAGAAGGGGTTTTAAGATGCCCCCATGGTTTAGGCTTTCCTGTAATTGCTGTGGGGTGCTTGGATTTCCTACAGAGGGGTTTGTTTCAGTGCATTATTCTCCTGCTGCAGACAGTCTGTGATGCTGCCTGCTCCCCATCCCTGGCTCTGCAGGCACCGGGCAGGAGCAGAGCCCAGACAGGGCAAGGGGAGCCTCACCCCCCCCGAAGGTGATTTTCCTGCTCTGTGCCGGCACACAAAGGGTGCAGCACATCCCCCTGTGGCAGCAGGAGCTCGGAGCCCGCACGGTGCCCTTTACCTGTCACAGCACATCGGGGCTGAGCCGCTCCACAGCCGCATCGCAGAGCAGCCCCGGGGGGCACAGGAGCCGGGAAATGGGATGGGAGTGGGATAGAAACGGGCTGGGARTGGGATGTGTGTCCCGGGGACACGCGGACGGGAGGGCTGGGGTGTGACCGTGTTCACAGGGGTTTTCGGACTTGGGAAGAGATGAGAATGTTGACTCCGTGTTTCACAGGGCTGATTTATTATTTTATGATATAKAWTACATTAMAACTATACTAAAAGAATAGAAGAAAGGATTTCATGAGAAGGTTTGCTAAGTTAAGAATAGAAAAGAATGGTAACAAAGGCAGCTGTCCCAGASTCTCTGTCCGAGCCAGCTGACTGTGATTAGCTGTTAATCACGAACATCTCAGATAGGCTAATCCCAGATGCACCTGCTGCATTCCACAGCAGCAGATAACCATTGTTTACATTTTGTTCCTGAGGCCTCTCAGCTTCCTAAGAAGAAAAAATCCTAAAGAAAAGGTGTTTCATGAAAAGATGTCTGTGACACTGGGGCACACAGAACGGGTCCCCTCCTCTGCCTCCTCCCTCGTGGCACAGCCAAACCCACAGCCAAAATGCAATTAGGGATCTTGTTAATGGTCATTTGCCAGTTTCGGCCTCGGGAGTGGCACCCCCAGGGACGGGAGTGGGGATCAAGGACACGGCTGGTGGCGTCTGTGGGGTCTYGGACACCTGCAGAAGGACAGAGCCCCATCCTGGAGCTGGTTTTGGAGGGGAAAAAACCAGATAAAGAAGCACTAAGAGCCCAAATTAACATTCTAGCTTGCAGTTTAATTGCGTTTATTAATAGGAATAGGGGCTCTTTTTTCTAACTTTTTTTTTAAATGTAAACTTGAGGCCAAAAATCTGAGGAAAAAACTTCTAAAAAAAGTTAGTGTTTTCCTCACACACGCACAATATTGGGAGTGAAAGGCAGGGTGAGTGCTCAGTGTGGGACATGCCCAATTTCTGTGCTCCTTGCACATGGAGAGCAGTCAGGCTGACCAAACCCCAGCACACTCCTGCTGCAGGGGCAGCCCTGCTCTCCAGCGCTGTGCCCAAGTGCTGTACCCGTGATAAAAGCCCTCCTCTTTTGGTGCCATGGGTGAGATCCGTGTCCTTTTTCACTGCTCACAAACAATTCTCCCCGCAGAAGGCGCAGAATGTGCCCAACGCRAGATTCCGGGTTTGCAAAGGGCAGCTGCTGCAAACACCCGCGAGTCAGAGCCAGCCCTGTGCAAACCACACAAACCACGCGTGGGGAGCTGACCTTGGGGAGAGGGGCAGGAAAGGCGCTCTGCACAGACAGGGCTGGGGCTCAGGGCTCTGGGGGGAATTCCTGTGGAACGCTTCCATGGCGGGACTAAGGGAGCCGTGCGCTGAAATATTCCTGGGCTAGCGAAGGTATGGCCTGGCCTCCTCCTTCAGCTCAGTGGAAAGGACAGGAATTAAAAAATGAGGGCATTTATTGGTTTCGCGGGGATTTTTTATTGTTGTTTGTTGGTTGGTTTTTATGGGCAGGGACACCTTCCACCGTCCCAGGGTGCTCCAAGCCCTGTCCAGCCTGGCCTTGGGCACCTCCAGGGCAGCCAGCTGGGGCTCTGTCTGTGTGTCTGTCCTGCAGGGTCACTCTGTCCGTGTGTCTGTCCTGCAGGGTTATTGCTCTGTCTGTGTGTCTGTCCTGCAGTGTTATTGCTCTGTCTGTGTGTCTGTCCTGCAGTGTTATTGCTCTGTCCGTGTGTCTGTCCTGCAGTGTCACTCTGTCCGTGTGTCTGTCCTGCAGTGTCACTCTGTCCGCGTGTCTGTCCTGCAGGGTTAGTGCTCTGTCTGTCT
>JACDOX010000367.1:117077-131987 GCA_014549065.1 Cardinalis cardinalis
GGTCCATGTGAGCACAATTCCTTCAGTTCCAATAGCCAGGAGCTCCAGAGCTCCCAAGCCTTGGCTCTGCTGTCCCAGGGCAGGTGAGATGCCCCCACACCCCCTCCTCTGCCAGGCTGGCTGCATTCTCCCTCCTGACTTAAGAGGAATATTTCCCAGGACCAATCCCTCAAACTTCAATCATTTGCCGCTCACCATTTTCCCTTGGCGTGTATTTATTGTGTTTCTCTTGGGCGTTTTAAAAAACCCTACACTCTGTGGAAGCTCTTTGGGTCGTGTGGCGTCTCACCTGAGGATTGTTTCTCTCTCCCAGGTGAGATGCTCGGCTGGGAGCCGGAGGGCTGAGGCAGCCCCAGGTGTCCTGGTGAGCGGGTGGGAGGGCAGCAGGCTGGCATTGCTCGTTCCACCTTCTCTCTCATGTTCAAWGTGCTGTGTGCCCTGGCAAAGCGCCGGCTCCTGGGAGGGCGTGGCTGTGGAAAGGTTATCAAAGAGCAAAGATGGTTTGAAAAGCCTGTCCATGGGGTCTGGCCCTATCTGATACAGCTGTGGCACAGGGTGGGGGGGTTATGTCAGATTTAAGGTGGATGGACATGACAGATGTTTAATCATTGCTATCTCTCTCTCACACACACAATCTGCATCTATTCCAAACTTTACTCTGCAGTCTTTGTGATGTCATTGAGTGTTCTTGAAGTGGCAAACACTGTGCTTGTCTTTTGTGAGACAATCAGGCTGTCTTGGGACCAACTACTGCTGTTGTTTCAGAAGAATTTACAGGTGTTTAGCCATAAATCCTGAGCCTGAAGTGTCTGAATTTCATGGATTTACACGGGCTCAGGCTTGATTTCCTTATTTAAAGGCAAAGGTGTGTGCTGGTGCAGGATAGAGGGGTCAATGGGATGCTCTGCTCATTCAGGTGAGCTCTGCAGTGACCAAGGGACACCCGCAGGTGCCAAGGGCTTCCTGCCAGGCTGTCCCTCACTGTGCCAGGGGAGCATGTGCATTTGCAGGGGAGCAGATTTCTCCATGGTGGTGTTCTTGTTTGCAAGGTCATGGAACCAGAGAGGCACAAAATGGTTTGTGTTGGAAGGAGCTTAGAAGCCCATCCAGTGCCACTCTCGTGGCAGGGACACTCCCACTGTCCCAGGCTGCTCCAGCCTGGCCTTGGGCACTGCCAGGGATCCAGGGGCAGCCCCAGCTGCTCTGGCAATCCCAGCCCAGCCAGGAATTCCCAATTCCCAATGTCCCAYCCAYCCCTGCCCTCTGGCASTGGGAGCCATTCCCTGGCTCCTGTCCCTCCATCCCTTGTCCCCAGTCCCTCTCCAGCTCTCCTGGAGCCCCTTCAGGCCCTGCCAGGCGCTCTGAGCTCTCCCTGGAGCCTTGGGGTCCTCTGTCCTGTTCCCGTCCCGTTCCCGTTCCCGTTCCCGTTCCTGTCCCGTTCCCGTCCCCGCTGCGGGCGGGGCGCCGCCTCTGGCGCCCTCTGCCGGGCACTGCCGGGACTGCGCCGCCGCTGCCCCGCCCGGGAGCGCGCCTGCCGGAAGCGGGATGGGCCCGTTTGTTTAATTTATCCCTTCATTTATCCACTTATTTATCCATTTATTTATCCGTTTATTTATTCATTTATTTATCCATTTATTTACCCGTTTATTTATGCCCTGCAGCAGCCTCCCTGCTGCTCCAGCTCCTTAGAAAGCTCCCGCAGAGGACGYGGCAGCTCGGCCCCATGGGGCAGCMCTGGAGAAATGKTTTTTCCCTCAAGTATCCAGGCAGTGAAAATGGAGCCCCCAAAGGGCACCGCCTGATTGCTGKTCAGGGCATCAGGGATGAGCCCCGCTGTGCCCGAGGGGCTCTGCCCTGCAGCCCATGGGGGCACTTTGTGCCCCATAGGGGTGTCTGGAGGCAGCCTGGGAGAGCTGGGAATGTTCCCCTGGAGCAGGGAAGGCTCCAGGCAGAGCTCAGAGCCCCTGGCAGGGCCTGAAGGGGCTCCAGAAGAGCTGGAGAGGGACTGGGGACAAGGGATGGAGGGACAGGAGCCAGGGAATGGCTCCCACTGCCAGAGGGCAGGGATGGATGGGATGTTGGGAATTCCTGGCTGGGAGGGTGGGCAGGCCCTGGCACAGGTGATTCCATGGATGCCCCTGGATCCCTGGCAGTGCCCAAGGCCAGGCTGGGGCTGGAGCAGCCTGGGGCAGTGGAAGCAGCTGTGGTGCAGCCCTGGCAGCCTGTCAGGCTGGTTGTGCTGATCTCAGGGGCACAGCAGYGAGGCTGCAGGGCTGCTGTGATTGCCGCTTGAGCAGAGGGACACGGCCATGGGGAGGGGAGAGGTTGTTGGAGTGGCTGGGAACTCATTTAACCAAGGCAGACAAGCACAGAGAGCTGCAGGGGGACCTTGGGGAGGGGAGCAGGGGGGCTGGGTCACAGCCTGGGCTGGCTGGAGCTGCCCTGGCCGTGCAGCAGTGGCCAAAGGGCTCTGTGCTGCCCTGAGCCCCCTGCCCTGCTCCCCTCGCAGCTGACTGCTCACTCAGAGCCCTTCCATGGCACCAGCTCGTCCTCCAGAGCTGCTGCTGAGCAGACAGGAGGGTCCTGCGACTCCTCACGAGAGCAGCCAGCCCATCCCAGCCCTGCTCTCTGGTCAGTTGTACCCAGGCTTCAGGCTGTCASTGTTTCAGGGATAAAATCTGTATACTTTCAGAGCAAAATTAAGGCGTTTGACTCTCTTTTTCCCCCTTCCATTCATTTTTTCCTCATTCACCCATCGGTAGCACAGGTGGGGGGGGGTTTAAAGGCTTTGCCTCAGATTATTTTTTATGGAGGCCTGACGAGCATGGGAAGATGAGATTTAGTGAAAATCAGGTCTCTAAATAGGCCCAAGAGAAGTGTCTTTGCCCAGCTCCTTGCCTGCAGGTTGTGTGATGATATTTAGTGAAAATCAGGTCTCTAAATAGGTCCAAGAGAAGTTTCCTTTGCCCAGCTCCTTGCCTGCAGGTTGTGTGATGATATTTAGTGAAAATCAGGTCTCTRAATASCTSCAASAGAAGTGTCTTTGCCCAGCSCYGTGCCTGCAGGTTGTGTGTGAGCTCCGGAGCCAGGCTGGGGTGGYTCTCMTGGCTGTGCTGAGATGATGATGATGATGATGATGATGATGATGATGATGAGCCCCACAGCACATTTGATGGATGAAGGTGATCACAAGCACAAGAGCAGTTGATGTGGTCAGGGTGTGGCCGAGTGTGCCTGCTCTGTGCATTGGGGCTGTGGGGCATTCCCCGGCAGCATTCCCTGCTCCAGGAGCCGCTGTGGCTGCCGGCACAGCCTGCCCAGGCCCCTGGTCACTGTGCTCACCCTGGGCTCAGCMRTGTGGGGGCTGGAAGGGGCTGCTCSGGGCCCTGCCCACAAACCCCCAGTTTTACAGCTTTTGTCCGTGCTCTGCTTACCTTTTTTCCTCCCTAAAAGCAAATAACCAGCCAGGTGGAGTCTGCCTTGCTGAAAACACCAGTCTTGCACCTCAGCTTAAGACTGAGAAAGGGAATTAAAAAAAAAAAATACATCAAACTCCTCTTTTAAAATAAAAATTCAAAACTCAGCCACAAAACAGCGAACCCCCAGCTTCATGGTGTGTTCCAGCTTATGGTTATTCATGATTCATGCAGCAGTGTGGTTTGGGAGCCGTTTTTTATGGCTCCAGGTAGTGAGCATCACCTGGTTGGGATCCTGCAGTTCTGGGGTGCGCTCAGGCAGGCCCCAGCGAGCCTGGTGAGCRTTTTGCTGTTGGGACCCAAGCTCCTCACACCGACCACCACATGGAAAGCAGAGCTGTGCAGAGACATCAGAGCAGAACTCTCCGAAGGCAGGGCTGATCCTGCAGCAGCCACAAAGGGARTGTTGGACGCGCCCAGAGCCCGGCTGGGCGCCCGGAGCAATCGGGGGAGCCGGGGCCATCCCCAGGGAAGGGGCGCGCTGGGCTTGGGGCGCTGCAATGGCTGCTGACGCCCTTCAGGCTCTGGGCATCCTTCTGCGCTTAGCCRGGGCTCTTCACRATAAAACACTGAGCTTTGGGACRTCACCAAACCTGTTGTGCTTCTGCRCATTCAGTGATGAGCAGTTTGTGGTGTGCTGGGTCTCCTTTCCAGCGTTCAGGCAGCTGCTGGTGAATTTGAACTCCCAGTTTCTGCAGTTTTTGGGTGACTKCTGCCCTTCACTCTGCCTCCTTTAATGTCCAGGGGCCTCGAGGCCCCCAAGCCTGGCTTTGCACCGCAGGGACAGGGTTTGGACAGGGTTTGGACGTGGTTTTGGCGAGCCTTGTCCTCGTTGGTGCTGCTGCTGCTCCTCCCTGGCACCTTTGTTCTATGAAACAGCCTGGGCAGGTGCCCCTGGCCGGCAGGAGCTGCCCCAGGAGCGTGGCTGGTGCCTGTCCGTGCTGTTCAGAGCCGGCTGTGCTGCAGGGACCCGTCCCTCCCAGCACTCCTGTGACGGGGACACAGAATCCGGGTGTGTTTGTATTCCTGCTGCAGGGGAGGGAAGTGCCGCTTGTGTTTGCACAGAAACCCGTGCTCCAGCGCGGCTTTGGCTGGAGAGAATTGGAGCAGCTTCCAGCAGTGGAATTCTGAAGCTGATCAGGTCGCTTGGGTTTTTCTTTGCTGCTGAGGACTTTGGTTGTGCTATTCAGGAATCAGGAAGGGATTCTTCAGGGAGGGATTCCTGGCTGTGAGGGTGCTGAGGCCCTGGCACAGGTGCCCAGAGCAGCTGKGGCTGCCCCTGCATCCCTGGCGGTGCCCSAGGCCAGGCTGGGCAGGGTTTGGGAGGTGTCCCTGCCATGCACTGAAGTTATTTTCTGTGTGTTTTGGGGTAGCAGCAGCTGCACTGCCACGTTCTGCAGGTGCTGCTGCCTCAGGGAGCCTCCAGTTCTGCTGCCCCCCGGCTCCCCATCCCAAAGAAGGCACTTGGAAGAGCACTTCAAGACCTCAGCTGAGAATCAAATCAGAAAAGGTTCTTCTTGTGAACGGCTGATCAGCCTTGGCTGCAATGTGATTTAAGAGTACTTAGCACCTTGCATTAATTGGCTCTAAATGGGCAAAAGGCATTAAAATGAAATTCTTTTAATTAAGTGACAATAAGCATTCCGTGCTCCGGCACTCAGCTGTAAATTGTTTGGGAAGCCCAGGGCTGGCTCCTGGAGCCAGGGCAGAGCTGCTGCCCTGCCAGGCTCAGCCCGGGGTGTCCCCCGTGCCCCGGGGCTGGGAGGGTCTCTGCCTGGCCCCGGCCTGCTCTCTGTTTCCCCTGTGCACAGTCCCGGGCTTGGCTCTCGCTGAGCGGTGCACTCAGGGAGGCGTCTGCTCCCGATGCAGCTTTCCTTGCCGTTCCCTGCATCTGCTGGTTGTCCCCGGTGCTGTTCTCCATGGAGGGAGGGAATAAGGCTGGGAAGCTTCAGCAGGTGGTGAAGGAGGTGCRTTTTAGTGAGTGTGGGGTGTGTGGGGTGCCCGGGGCCGGGGCTGTCGCTGCCAGCAGCGTTTGGGGCTGCAGGGGCAGCTTTGGGGCAGGGACATGAAAACCCTGCTGAGGAGCTGCTGTGGGACAGGCTCCCTCCCTGCAGCCTGAGGCACTGGGGCTGCTGTCCAGCTGTCTGTCCAGCTGTCCTTCCCAAACACGGCGTGGCACCGGGCTCCTGTCCCTGTTCCCATTCCCATCCCCATTTCTATCCATGTCCCTGTCCCTACTCCCATTCCTGTCCCTGTTCCCATTCCCATTCCCATCCCCATTTCTATCCATGTCCCTGTCCCTACTCCCATTCCCATTCCTGTCTCTGTTCTCATTCCCCATTCCCGTCCCTATTCCTGTCCCTGTTCCCATTCCCCATTCCCACTCTCATCCCCATTCCTGTCCATCTCCCTGTCCCTGTTCCCATTCCCATCCCCATTCCCATCCCTGTTCCTGTCCCTGTTCCCATTCCCATCCCTGTTCCTGTCCCTGTTCCCATTCCCATCCCCATTTCTATCCGTGTCCCTGTCCCTGCTCCCATTCCCCATTCCCATTCCTGTCCCTATTCCTGTCCCTGTTCCCATTCCCCATCCCCATTCCCATTCCCATCCCCATTCCCAATCCCCATTCCTTTTCCCATTCCCCATTCTTGTCCCCATTCCTGTCCCATTCCCCATTCCCATCCCTATTCCTGTCCCCGTCCCCATTCCTGTCCCCTTTGCCTGTCCCTGTTCCCATCCCTGTCCCTGCTGTCCCCTGTGCCTGTCCCACCGAGCTGCCCCCGCTCTGTTTCACTGGGGTTTGTCCCTCTGATGGGGCAGTGCTGGGGCAGGGACGAGCAATCCCAACCCTACACTGCTCTGGGGCAGGAAGGAGCAATCCCAATCCTACACCGCTCTGGGGCAGGAAGGAGCAATCCCAATCCTACACCGCTCTGGGGCAGGAAGGAGCAATCCTACACCGCTCCCTGGCTTTGCCTTCCCATCCCATTTGGATGCAATCAGCTGCTCGGAACCCGCTCCCCTCCCTGAATGTAAATCTCATTAAAGCCCTCTTGGTTCCCTGCCCACTTCTCCACCATGAATCCGATCGCTGTCATTATTTCTGCCTGTGTCACTTTTATTTTCTCTTACCTTTTCCCCCTCGGTTTTATGTAAATAATGTTTGGATAATGGAGTGAAATGGTTTCCATGGTGCTGAACAAATACAGGTCGTGGTGTGTGGGACTCCTCTGCACCTGAACATAAAGGTGAACATGTATATAATTTTTAATTTTTCGCTTTCTTACAACTAAGAAATAAGTTTTGTGTCTCTTTTAGCATAATTTTTGCTGACGAGAAAAATTAGTTCATTATGAATTCTGCCAAAAATAGTTCTGCCTTTCAAATGGTAATTTTTTCACTGTATTCACCCATATTTTTTTTTCTTTTAAATGACACTATCATGCATTACACCATCTGATTAAGAAATCTGCTGGAATAATATTTACACTGAACATCTGTCATTGGCAGCTGTAAGTATGTTCTGTATTTATCTACAAGAACTCGAGCTCGGAGCCCCTTGCAGGCGGCAGGACTTCCAGAGGAGGGAAGGAGCTCTGCATGCTCCGGGGCCTGCCTGGTCCTGGGCTGGGTGGAGCAGATGGGTTGTCTCTCTGGAAGCCAGTCKGGAGTCCCAGGCCGTCTGTGAAGGGCTCCTCAGCGGCCCAGAGGGACGGTGCAAGGGCAGCTCTGCAGGCAGGGGAGGGTGCTGGGTGCAGGGATGTGCTGGGACGCCCRGGCCGGATGGTGCCAGGGCGCAGCGAGGGTGGAATTGTGCTGCTGCTGCCCCTCAGAGGCACTGCCGGGCTGGGCCTGGCAGCCCCTGGCTCGGCTGGCCCTGGGCAGAGCCTGGATGAAGTCAGCAGGGCAGGGCAGTGCCCTCCCTGCTCCCATTCCCATCCCAGCCTGTGTGCACTCTGCCTCGCTCTCAGGGGCTTTCTCACGCTCTGCAAACAAGGAAAGAGGATTTCACTCATCCTCAAAGAAAGAGGATGATAAAACGGAGTTTATGAGCTTTATCTCGTTGTCTGAGGTGCCATCTAAATAGAATTTACATTGTCTAGCCCCACTTAGGGCCTGCCTTTCCCCGTGAGCTCTGCAGAGGAGCTGAGCGGGGGGTTTGGAGCTGCCCCCTCCCAGCTCAGAGCCCTCAGGTGTGACCCCCAGAGTGCCAGGGGTGCAGGGACCTGCTCAGAGCTCCTGCTGTGACATGGCAGTTCAGGGTGACCCTGAATCCCAGAGGGAACGCTGAGGAACTTGTCTTTGAAGGTTTAGTTTAGACTAAGATTGCCGTTTTTAGTGTCCGTTTAACAAGCAGCAGTTGTTCCGCTGTTCACAAACCTTGCCCTTCTTAGCAAAACTTGGGGTGAGTCTTGGAGTGAAGGGGAGAGTGACCTGAAATAATGAAATYCTCAGCAAGTGAGAACCGTAAGGAGCAGCTGAAAGCACATTCTCAGCTCTAGTGCACAGATGAAGCTGTGCCTCGCTCTGAAACTCAGCCTGGGCTGGATTGTCAAGACAATAAACCCCAGAAATGAAGTTTGTTGAGAATTCCCTGCCCCAGTTTTAGAGCATTTGCAGCTGGGCTGAGTTCTGGGCTGGGGACAGGAGCCTTGGAGTTGTAGGGAGCTGCAAGGAGCAGAGACAGCAGCGTGTGGCTGAAGTGACTAATCAGACAGAAAAAGAAATGCTGGAGCCAACAGACTCGAGAACAGTCCGTGGGCAATCTGTGGTTATCCCTGATATTGAAAACGAGCTGCTCAATGGATCAGAGCAACTTATAAATGCGAGTGCTAAATTAGCATCAACAGAAGTTTGTGTGGGGTGACTCACGCGCGGGGAAGGAGCTGGGTGTTTATCACAGAACTTCCACTGCAGGGAGTTCATCTGTTACTCTGAGCGTCGCCTTCAGCTGCTCCTGCTGCCGAGGGAGGCTTGTTCTGATCTCGGGGTGCGCTGTCCCCAGGGATGGCATTAAACAGAGCCCTGCCCAGCTGCACAGGCTGGCCTGGCCAGTGMCCCCCTCCCTGCCTCAGGTGACGCRGTGACCCTGCAAGGGCCAGGCCTGGCACAGCCAGGCGCTGCCGYGCCTGACCTGGGCTTCAGGGCGCGTCTGTGGCCCCTCACTCTGACAGTTCTGCTCTGTGCCAGCCTCAGCAGGGCTCAGCGGGTGCTGGGGAGCAGCAGAGGGCTCTGCACGTGCAGCTGGGCAAGGGGATGTGCTGGGGGCTCCTGGGGGGGGCAGGCTGCCTTCATCCCCTGGTTAGGGCATCTGAGTGAGGAATGAAGCGTTTCTTGGAGGGGATGTGAAATGTGACGTTGCCACCTTTAATTTAGGTCAGACAGGTTCTGTTTCTAATTCAGGTCCCACAGATTCTGTTCCTAGGGCTGGTTCTTAATAACAAAGCAATCCATGTCAATGAGGARTCCTTTGGCTGCACCCCGGGGCCATCACCTGGAAATGTCCCTCCTGTGTGCATGGTCCCCCCGTCCCTCTGGGATGGTTTAGAGGGAAGGTTCTGTGGGAAGGGTTTGGTTTAATGCTGTTTAGACRACACTTCAGCTCGCCAGTTTTGAAACACACAAACAAATGTGGGATTTGCATCAGTTGGAAAGTCAGACCTACCCTCCTATTCTTGATGATTTGGAGGAGCAATTGTGTCTATTCTTAGAGAATCCCGGCATCCCTGGGGCTGCAAAAGCCCTCTGGGATCATCAAATCCCAGCGTGCCCATGCCCACCTTGTCCCCAGCCCTGAGTGCCMCCTCCAGAATTCCTGGGACACCYSCAGGGATGGGCACTGCAAACCTCCCTGGGCAGCTCCAACCCCTGAGCCCCCTTTCCATGGGGAAATTCCTGCTGGTGCAATTCTCCTTCCCCTGTGGCATGGCACCACTGCTTTTCAAAGTCCCACTTGAATTCTGAAACGAAGCCAGCTGTCCATTCCTGCTGCGTCACCTCGCGGGGCAGGCAGARCAGGCTGACAACAACCGTCCTGAAGAGATATTCATAAACGGGATTTTCCCTGAAGTTTTGACGTGGAAAAGTTTGTGAGGAGAATTATGGCTCTTATTATCAGCAATATGTTAAGGGCTAAATTTAGTTACCGATGTGGCAGGAAACTATGGGAGTAGTTTTGGTTTAGGCTGAGGCTGAACCGAAGCAGCCCACCCTCCTCAGGAATTAATGGAGGCTTTCATTCTTCCTGGCAGAGCTACTTTATCATTCATATGACTAAACAGACAATCAATTTAACAGCAACGTATGGGAATGGAGGGAATGAACAAATAAGCTATGAATGATGAGAATAGAAAAATCAAGCCCCCCTCCCTTATTCCCTTTTAATGGCTAATACCAACAGGGACAAGACCAGTAAAAAGAGGTTAATGAATTGCAAAGATCCTTTAGAAAGTGATTGACTGGTATTGAAGCTCAGTCAAATCAGTCATAAATATTTACTTTTATTAGCAACAGTGGGTTGCCTGTTATTTTCAATTGATTTTTAAAGCTGTCAGAAATCTACCACTGTGACTATTATCAAGTGTTTTATTTCATCGATATCTTCGAGCTGCAAGGAGCCCCTGTCCTGAGCTGCCTGGGCAGTGCTGCTCCCAAGGGATTRGCAGAGGGGAGCCAAGGTTCTCCTCCTGGGAACACCCCTGTCCTTCCCTGTGATTTAACCCCTGGGCTGTCACCCCGTGTCCTCTTGGGGCTTCTGTGCCACCCTCAGCAGGTGCCAGGGCTGGGGCTCTGCTGGGGTTTGGGAAGGAGACTGGTGGTCCCTGGGCTGGACCCTGGTGGTCCCTGGGATGGAGCCTGGTGGTTCCTGGCTGGACCCTGGTGGTCCCTGGCAGCCCCTGGCAGGAATTTGGTGGTCCCTGGTGGTCCCTGGGATGGAGCCTTGTGGTCCCTGGTGGTCCCTGGCAGGAGCCTGGTGGTCCCTGGCAGCCTCTGGCAGGAATTTGGTGGTCCCTGGTGGTCCCTGGGATGGAGCCTTGTGGTCCCTGGCTGGTCCCTGGTGGTCCCTGGCAGCCTCTGGCAGGAATTTGGTGGTCCCTGGTGGTCCCTGGTGGTCCCTGGCTGGTCCCTTCTGGTCCCTGGCCACCCTTCCCTGTCTGGGCTGGGGCAGCCCCAGGCACCCCCCAGGATGTCCCCAGGGACCCCGAGGGGACAGAGCCATCCCAAAGGTGCTGCTTGGCCAGGCTGCCAAGGAGAGCCTGGCCCAGGCGCTGTTTGCTGCTTGTTCCAGCCTGAGCACGTTGTTCAGAGGGAAATAACAAAAGGAATTTCCCAGAGATAACAACAAAGAGTTAACATTTCCCAGGGCAGACAAGTTTCCAATTCAATTAGTTTTAATGAACCTTCTGCTCACTGGTTACTGAACTAGAAAGAACAGCAATAAATGCCCAGAGGAAAGAGAGAGAGGATATTAAAGGAGGGTTAGTGTATAGTATATAAATTTCCAAGTTGACTAAAAGAGTAGCCTTGATATAGTTTTAGGAACCAAACCTGSAATATCGTCTCTGCTTTCCCTTCCCAGCTGTCACCCACACTGGATAAACCTTCTCCTGTCCTGATCCTGCCAAATTATTGACCCTCTATTGTCCCTGGAAACACTGGGAAAAACGACAAATTGGTTTTTTGGTCATTTTTTAATCAACTGTACAGATTTTGTTGTTTTTTTAAGGAAAAAAAATTAGTTGCAGTATTTGTATTTCATAAGTCAAGTGCAGAGAAAACAGGAGTTAATAAGAAAACGAAAAAGCAAATATAAATTCTGCAGTGAGAATGCTATATTTAATGTATTTTAATATGAAATGCACAGTGATTTTTAAAAAAGGAAAGCTTCGAGGCTGTTGTTCAGCCCGTTATTAACCGCATTCCCATGCATGTTTGCTTTAAGTTTAAATATTAATTTAGTACGAATTTTGGCCAGTGAGATTCTGCAGTGTGGAATTTTCCTGGGGTGCTTCCAGAGCCCAGCAGAATGTGTCAGGGCCCGGTTAACACACAGCCACCCCAGAGCATGTGTTTGCACACCCCTGCTGGCTCAGTACTTGACAGAAATAATAGATTTTAATAAGTGCTGCATATTGCATTATTGTTTCAAAGAGCATTTGCTGTTCTATGAGGCTTTTTCCCCCCCCCACTCGCTGAATTTCCTTGGAACCAGAGACGTGCACTTAAAATAGTTCCCTGCCTGCTTTCTTCTGTCACAGCGGTACACGCTGGGGAAAATCCTGCCGTTCTGAGCACGGCATTTATCATTCATCTCTAATGTGGATTCAGAACAAAAGTCTGACTTTTCCTTCCTACACTGGGAGAAGGGAAAGGCAGAATTCTGCTTGCAGTGTTTGCAGGGCGCTGGTTTGTACCGAGCCCAGTGCTGGTGGAGCAGAGCAGAGCAGCAGATTTGCAGTCCTGTCCCGTCCTGCTCAGCAAAGCCAGGCTCATTTAGACCCCACAGCCTCCCTCGGTCCCTGAGCAGCACAGCCACACCTTGGGGATGGAAATAATCCTACAGCCACCTAGAAACACCAAAACCACACACCCTGAAGTGAGGCTTTGCCATTGTCAGAGTCTGAAGTAATGGACAGTAATAGATCCCACCTCCTTTCCTTGCTGCTTGGTTTGCAGGATCAGTACCAGAAGAAGCAGGGCTCTTAGGCTGGGTTTCTATTTTAATTTAATTTTATATACAGTAGCTGGACCAAGTTTCTTTTTTCTTCTTTTTTTTTGTTTTGTTTTTTTTTCCTTTAAACTAGTCTGGCTATATTTCCCATTTAGACCAGTTTTATTTTCCCAGCAAAGCACAGCCAAGAGCACCCTTCCCCACTGCAGGCAAACTGGATTTTTTCCTGTACAAGGCACTAAACTCTTGCTTTGATTTTTTAAAATTTTTTTTTTTATTCTCCCGTGTTCGTAACATGATAGAAAATTATGACAGTAATTTTACAGGCTGTTTGCAAAGGAACAAATGGAGCAGCTGAGGGGAAGTTCTTCAGGAACAGCAATGTTTGTTTGTGGAAAGTGTTTTGGGGCAGGGCTGTGGGTGCTGAGGGGCAGGGATGGGTTCGGGATGGGTGCTGAGGGTTCAGAATGGATGCTGAGGGTTCAGAATTGATGCTGAGGACCAGGGATGGATGCTGAGGGTTCAGAATGGATGCTGAGGAGCAGGGATGGATGCTGAGGGTTCAGAATGGACGCTGAGGAGCAGGGATGGATGCTGAGAGTTCAGAATTGATGCTGAGGGTTCAGAATTGATGCTGAGGAGCAGGACTGAGTGCTGAGGGTTCAGAATTGATGCTGAGGGTTCAGAATTGATACTGAGTGCTCATAATTGATGCTGAGGGGCAGGACTGGGTGCTGAGGAGTGGAACAGCTCCAGCCCTGCATGACTGGACCAAACCAAGTCCTGCACTGGGATCCAGCCCCCGTCCTGGTGCAGGGAGCTGGGGATGAGGAGATGCCTGAAATCAGCCATCAGGCTCTGAYTGCTGCCCTCTGGATTTTTTGTGTCGTTGGCTGAATCCTGCTCCTCTTGGCACTGGGAATGTTYGTTCCTCACAGCAGCAGGGTGGGAGGTGAGCCCCACACCCATTTTTGGGAGCAGGGCCCACCCCAGCAGTGCGTCCTGAGCAGATGCTGAGCCTGGAGCGGGCTGGCAGCTCCTCCCCAGCCCACTGAACCCCAGCAAATGYGCTGCAGAATGCTGGGAAGGCGAGCAAGAACAATGGGGGAGATAAAATAACCCTGCCTTCCAGTCCCTGAAATAGCAGCTCCAAGTCTAGAACTTGCCTCTAAGATATTACAAGAACTTTGCCAAGTAGCACATGAGAAAATAGAGCCCACAGCCATATAGTAAGCAAAAAAATTCTGTTTGAGTATTGACATGACAGTTTTTGAAAGTTCAAGCAGAAAACCAATTATAATGAGCACTGAAAAGCCCGAAGCCCTGCTGTTCAATAAATAAAAAAGTACAACAAACTATTTTCCAAAAAGGTTCTAGAGAGTTTCTTCTTGTCCCACTACTTACAATATGATTACATAAATAGTCTCTATTTGCTGTTGAATTGCCAGGCAGCTGTATTAAAGTACAAATCAAATCAAGTCAGGATTAGAAAGTAAAAGAGCATGGTTTAAAGTAATCTATCCCCCAGGAACTGTGCTCAGATTCATCAAACAGAGCTTAAAGTACAGTATATCTTATACCCTTGTGTTTCCATGCTGCACTGCTGCACAACCAGTTATTATTTTTGATATCCAGAGAATGTTGCTCGTAGCTTTGGAAGGCTCGCTTGCTTATTTAAAGTACCAGAAACCTTCTCTGTCACTTATTATTATTTCTCTTGGTTAAGATTCATGAGGAGGCCGTGAGGGTGGAAGGCACGGAGCTGCTTTATTGATCGCACCGTATTTGCCTCCCCTGAATTACTGGGAACCTGCGCCGTGGATAAAGGAATGATGTGTTTTCCCCCCGCTCCCGCTCAGCTGCAGCTGCAATATTTTTAAAAGCTTAAGCCCCGTGCGTGGTTCTGCCTCATCAGCAGAGCCCCCTCCCGGGCTGGAGGGGCCCTGGGCCCCGGAGCCAGGTCAGTGATCTTTAGGTGAGCAGAGCTGCGACACCAGGGTCCCTGATCAAACGCATTTCTGCTGCTTCGGGAGCACTGCTGGCTCTCAGAGCGACTTCCAGYCACACAGAGAGCGTGGCTTCATAAAGCTGCTCTGTGTCCCTGTTTTGGGGCTCAGGAGTGTGAGATCCCCCTCGTGCAGAGCCTGTGGATGGAAGCGGATCCCGGAGTGGCACAGGAGGGGCAGAGCCATGGTCTGTTCTGTGTCATTGTCCCAGGAGCCTGGCACTGGGGCAGAGCATCCTGGAGGGGCAGAGACTCAGCCTGTTGAGTGTCATGAGCCTGGGACTGGGGCAGAGCATCCTGGAGGGGCAGAGGAGAGGCAGAGCAATGGGCAGTTCTGTGTCACTGTCCCAGGAGCCTGGCACTGGGGCAGAGCATCCTGGAGAGGCAGAGCCATGGGCAGTTGTGTGTCATTGTCCCATGAGCCTGGCACTGGGGCAGAGCATCCTGGAGGGGCAGAGGAGAGGCAGAGCCATGGGCAGTTCTGTGTCACTGTCCCACGAACCTGGCACTGGGGCAGAGCATCCTGGAGAGGCAGAACCATGGCTGGTTCTGTGTCATTGTCCCATGAGCCTGGCACTGGGGCAGAGCATCCTGGAGGGGCAGAGACTCAGCCTGTTCTGTGTCATGAGCCTGGGACTGGGGCAGAGCATCCTGGAGGGGCAGAGGAGAGGCAGAGCCATGGGCAGTTCTGTGTCACTGTCCCAGGAGCCTGGCACTGGGGCAGAGCATCCTGGAGGGGCAGAACCATGGCTGGTTCT
>JACDOX010000367.1:132287-166811 GCA_014549065.1 Cardinalis cardinalis
GTCATTGTCCCACGAGCCTGGCACTGGGGCAGAGCAGCCCCAGCCTCGGTCACTCCTGGTCGCCAGAAGACAACGTGCAGCAATGACAATTCCTAGGGATGAATCTGAGTTAGAAATAGCGTGGCTGGATGCTCAGCAGCTGGTGGGTGACAGATAGTCCCCTAACCCTTCCCTGAGGACAGCACGGGGTCTGGGTGCACCAGGGGTCCCTGGTGACAGCTCTTTGGGCTCAGATGGGGTCCTGGGGCAGGGCTGGCTCTGGGCTGGGCTGTGGCTGCAGGGCCCTCCTGGCTTGTCCTGTGGCTCAGCACAGACTGCTGGATCAGCAGCAGGAGGAGCTGGGACGCTCCAGACGTGACTCCTGACAGGGGATTCCTGCCTGACCCGGTGGATCAGGGAGGCTCCTCCTGCCCTCCTCAGCACAGAGCAGGAGCACGGCCCGTGTTGTGTGTGAGGAAAGGGCTCCAAGCCAGCCCGGGAAGCTGGGGGTTGGATATTAGGAAGTATCTCCTCATGGGAAGGGCTGTCAAGCGTTGGGCAGGATGCCCAGGGCAGCGGCRGAGTCACCATCCCTGGGAGTGCTCAGAACCTGTGACGGTGGCACTCGAGGACAGGGGTGGTGGCGGACACAGTGCCGGGGCTGGTTGATACTGGGTGATCTTAAAGGGCTTTTCCAGCCTTGCCAGTTCCCTGGTTCCGTGGTTGTTGCCACTCTGCTGGGGAAGATGATCTTCCATTCAGCACAGGGCAGTGCTGTGGCTGCACAGGGAGCCTCCATCAAAGAGAGCCATCAAAATTAAATGTATTGCTCGTTTTTGGCTGCTGTGCCCTGGGCTGGGGACGAAGGGGAAGGGGTGACAGTGAGCACTTGTTGCAGGACTTCCCCTGAAGCTCTGTCCTGGGCAGTGCCTCCCTTTCTTCTGTCATTTGTGGGTTTTGCCTTGGCTTCCCGGGGAGCAGGGAGAGAACGGGGCCCTTCTCCTCCCTTTGCCCTCCTCACAATCCCACACATTGCACGTCTTTATCCCTGCTCCTGCAGAAGCTGGCCCTGGACAGCGCAGCCCTGCGTGGTTATATAAATGTTAGTGGGTTACAGATGAGCCCCTTCCTCATTCCCTCTCCTCTGCTGAAATTGCTCTGAACAATTTTGGGGGAATCTTTTAATGAAGTATTGATTTTTATCAAGCACATCAAACTAAAGGTAAATGTACCACCGTGTCATGTTTAAGAAAAACAATACAAAAACCCCGAGCCCCAGTATATTACAGATAAACTAAGATAAATGACTTAAGTGCTCAGTTTGTGGAGTAAATTGAAACCATACATCACAGGCTTTCATTATTTTATATTATAAATACTGTAAAGAGTAGGAAAGATGATTGAACAGTAATACAAAATTAGTACTAATTGTCATGACTCCCTTGATGAGGAAATGTGCTTTTAATACAAATAATGCGGAGCAATCATTATAACAAAAGTTAATTTTTTATCGCCCGTGATTGCGGGGTGATAATCAGAGCACTCTGACATCCATTAAATTGCCCTTCCCCGATCCCGCATGAAGAAATGAAGGGATCTGTGTTAATTTTCAGGCTCCCTTTGATTGGGTGAACCTGTCTCCGTGTTGTGTGACACTCCTGCCACAGGTCATTGCCTGGTGCAGTGTACCATGAAACAAACAAATAGAAAAAGGCACCTTCTGGCACTTTAAGTTTCGCTGCCATCTGACTGCAGCCCCGGTGGGTTGAAATGATGAAAAGCACAGCCTTGGAAAAATCTTCCTATGGTTAGATTGGGAAAAATGAGTATGATTATCACATGTGCTGGGAAGGGCAGGATAGACAGCTGAAGTCATCTCAAAACTCCAGAGAGAGGAGGAAGACAAGAGGTCACAATTATATTCTGGTATCACACTCCCTTTCACGGAGATCTGATCTATTCGGTTTGTTCTTGGAGGGTGCTTAGGGAAGTTCTAATTAAGGGAAGAAAGAATTTTGACACATGTGAAGCAGAGATCAATATTTAGCACCATAATCAGCAATTCCTGATGGTTTGACAATGTCACCATCCACACTGTAACTATCCATTATTCCYGGCGAAGGGAGCCAGGCGGAGGCTAACAGGCTTACTGCGGGCTCTCATGAATCACGGCCAGCAGTGCCTCATTCACTTCTATTTGTCTTCCTTTTCATCTTCATTCATCCTTATAAAGCAGCCTGGGCTGCCACCAGCCTGGAGAGCCAGTGCGGCTCCGCGCCGGGACGGGGCTGGGAACCAGCCTGGTGCGGGATCGGGGTGATTCCTGAGGGATCGGGGTGATTCCTGAGGGATCGGGGTGATTCCTGTAAGAATAGGGTGATTCCTGAGGGATTGGGGTGATTCCTGAGGGAATAGGGTGATTCCTGAGGGATCGGGGTGATCCCTGTGAAACTGGGGTGATTCCTGAGGGATCGGGGTGATTCCTGAGGGAATAGGGTGATTCCTGAGGGATTGGGGTGATTCCTGAGGGATAGGGGTGATTCCTGAGGGATAGGGGTGATTGTTGAGGGAATAGGGGTGATTCCTGTGGGATTGTGGTGATTCCTGTGGGATTGGGGTGATTCCTGAGGGATTGGGGTGATTCCTGTGAGAATAGGGTGATTCCTGTGGGATCGGGGTGATTCCTGTGGGATTGAGGTCATCCATGTGGGATTGGGGTCATTCCTGTGGGATCAGGGTGATTTCTGAGGGGTTGTGGTGATTCCTGTGGGATTGGGGTGATTCCTGTGGGATTGGGGTGATTCCTGAGGGATTGGGGCAATTCATGTGGGATTGGGGTCATTCCTGTGGGATTGGGGTGATTTCTGAGGGATTGTGGTGATTCCTGTGGGATTGGGGTGATTCCTGTGGGATTGGGGTGATTCCTGAGGGATTGGGGCAATTCATGTGGGATTGGGGTCATTCCTGTGGGATTGGGGTGATTTCTGAGGGATTGTGGTGATTCCTGTGGGATTGGGGTGATTCCTGTGGGATTGGGGTGATTCCTGAGGGATTGGGGCAATTCATGTGGGATTGGGGTCATTCCTGTGGGATTGGGGTGATTCCTGTGGGATCTGGGGATCAGGGAGCCAGCCCAAGCTGTGCCATGCCCTGTGACATTGGTGGTTGGTGCACAGGAGTTTCCACAGCTGATGGGAACAGATGGGAATGGGTGAGGAGCACCTCACACAGGAGCYCGGGCCCACGGCTCCTCCAACAAGAAACTGAGAGATCAGGAGAGTTATTTTTAGGGTATGATCCTGTACCTGCTTAAATTGATGGCATCCAGCTCTAATGGTACAGCAGCAAAAGAAAAATGGAGCAGGAGAAGGAGCTGAATCTCCAGTTTTTCCTACTTGAGCATGGAAGACCATCAATCATCCTGTTTACTGCCTGAACTCTGAGCAGAGCTGCYGGAGCATTAGAGAGAAGGATGACACACACACCAAGCCCCCATTTGTTTTCGTTTGTTCTCTCGGGATCATGGCTTTAATTGTTCAAGGGAGGAGATCTGAGAGGTGCTCATGGATCTCATCACTTCACCCAATTTCCCCCCCAAAATATGAATTCTGCACCTCCCCAGGCATTCGTAGCTGCATCCCTTTAAGAATTGGRTCCCTCCAGTTTGGGAGCAGAACTGACTCAGGCGACTGATGCTCATGTCTGAGCACACCATGAGCACTGAACCTTCAAAGCAAAATAATCTGAAAGAAATTCTGAGCTGAAAATGCTCTGCACTGCCCAAGCTTCCTCACTGATTATGGAGACATTACCTGATGTCACTCTCAGTTTATGAATCTTTCATAAACAATGACAGATTTGCACTGGAAAATGCTGTCACCCYCACTTTGTGTCTAGTGTTGATCAGAATCAAATGAAAACACAATTTGTTGGGGTAGGAACGTGGGAATGATGCTTTGGACATGACATGATCTGCACAACCAGCTGACATTCCCACCTGATTTAAAGTGAAAGGCAAGTTGTTCAAATGCTAAAAATCCAGCTGTGAAATTTGGGATGCCTTCACATGGTTCCTTGGGCACATCTCCAGGTGCAAGGCAATGTAGGGGGGGTACAATTCTGCTGCTTTTCCCAAGAATGGGTTATATCCTGTGGAACAGTCTGTTGTTAATCCCCATACAAATGCTAAGTTTTAATATCACTCCTGGTTCTTTTTGAATAGGAAATCAGGATTTTATATTCAAATATCTGAATAACAGCATTTGGATTTTCATGCTGAGTTTTTAAGGATCTGAAGAGTGACTTTGATATTTGCCTGTTTGTTCTTACCTCTCTGGCACCGTTTAGGCAGAGCYGATGACCCTGCATGCTTCAAGCTTAAAGAAATAAACACTTTGTGTAATGGGATAGAATMATTTGAGGCCACTTCACACAAAGTACATAATTTCTGTTTCTCCTCGCAGTGCCAGTCCCCCAGCTCTGTGTTCCTGTGAATGAGAGACCGAGGGCTGCTTTTCCAGTTTCCCTCTGGCTCTGGCGCTCCCTGCCCACTGCCAGGGCTGGGGCTGGGGCTGAGCCCCTGGTGCCCAGCCCGCCCTGCCCTGCCYGGGCAGCACCCAGGGCACCCCCGGATGGCATCTGAGCGGGATGCTGACACAGCTCTCTTCCTGACTATCCCGAGCAGCACTAATTAAGGGCTGTCCAACTGCGCTTGCTGTTGAGCCGCTTGCTCCGGTGGGTGACAGGGAACAGCCTGGGATCTGTCTGCAGAATGACATAACAAAGAAGGGGGGAAAAAAACGGCCCTCAGAGGGGGTGGGCTGCGATAGAAAGCCCTGAACCAGGCTTGAATGGCATATTTTGTTGTTATAAATATGTAATCTCAGATTAAGCACCGCAGCGTGCTATGTTTTTGCTTTCATTATATATTTATTAGTGCTCCAGTGGTTGCTCTAAGTGATAATTATAGAGGAGCATAAATTAATAAGGAACTTGGGGAATGATCTTCCCTTTGTTAGAAAGGTTATCAATAAATCTTCTTTTTTTTTTTTTTTTTTTTTTTTTTTTTTTTTTTTTTTGTTTTTTTTTTTTTAAAGAGCATGATGGTCAGCACTGCTGATCTGCAGGTTTTGGATGGGGCTGGGGAGGGGAAGGACCCTCTGGGTGCCAGGGGCTGCTCCACGTGAGGCTTGGGAAAAGAGACTGAGCAGCTCAGCGTGGAGACCAGCAGCCCAAAGTTGACTTTTCTGTGCAGGGACTTGTGGTGGTGTTCACAGGGGTCCCAGGATGAGGGAAGGGATGAGGATCTGACTCCGTGTTTCAGAAGGCTGATTTATTATTTTATGACATATATTACATTAAAACTATACTACAAGAATAGAAGAAAGGATTTCATCAGAAGGCTGGCTAAGAATAGAAGAAGAATGATCACAAAGGTTTGTGACTGACCAGACAGTCCGGACAGCTGACTGTGATTGGCCATTGATTAGAAACAACCACATGAGCCAATCCCAGATGCACCTGTTGCATCCCACAGCAGCAGATAACCATTGTTTGCATTTTGTTCCTGAGGCCTCTCAGCTTCTCAGGAGGAAAACTCCCAAGGAAAKGATGTTCCATAAAACCTGTCTGCGACAGGGGCTTTCCCCAGGACCATCCCAAGCAGGGCCTGTCCAGGAGCCCCTCTGGGTGCAGCGCTGCCAGGCGCCCCCAGAACAGCCGGACGGGCCGGGAGGTGTTCCCGGGTCCCTCCTGTCCCCGYTGTCMCCCCGAGGCGGCGGCAGGGCAGCGRGCAGGCCCGGGCCGGGCTGTTTGGGGACCCCGAGCGGCAGTGGCGGTGACCCTGCCGTGGGCAGCTGCCCCCGGCCCTGGCCGTGCCCCCACGCCGCTGTCCTTTCCCGGCGCTCGCCTGCGCTGCAAACCAAAGAGCAAAGGTCTTTAACTCTTTAACCAAATTCCAATGTCTGCCAAATTCAATCGCTGTCATTCCCTCAGAAAAAGACACTGTAATATGTGCGTCCTGATCCAATTTTATAGAAAAAGACAGAATTTACATACTGTTTATTTAGTTAAGTCTCTAAAATCAATACCTTTGTCTGTAGCTCTTTTATTTAAAATACATCATGACATTGCAAACTGCTGTATAAATGAATTTTTCCAAACCACACATGTTGTTAATGTTTTTCTATTGCACATTTTTTTTAAAGTTTGAATCGTAGCATTTAATAGATCAACTTAAATGTATTTTAATATTGGATTACTAAAGAATGTTAAGTTTTACATTTCTAAAATTATAAATATTATTTCAAAAGGTCAGTCATTTGCCCAAGACTTATCTGTCCAATGGAGAACATATTTCAAGCCATCCAGACACAGAAACTGATCATGTTAAATACTAAGAAAAAATGAAATCTCTTAATAATATATCTTTTTTTCAGTGGTGGAGAGAGAGGAAAGAGCAGCCTTGGACTGATGAATACTTGTGTAGGCTGCCAGCAATGCTTCAGGGAAAGAGAGCCCTCTGTTTTGGGGGAAGACCTGGAATTTATSGTCTTCCTTTACAAATAGGTTAAAGTGTGTTTAGGAGCCTGTAAGCAGGTGTAGGAAAGAGTTAYTTTAGAGAAAATCTGGGAACTGAGCACTGAAATGGGTGAGGGGGGCAGAGCTGATTCTCTGATTCCCTTCAGCACTAACTGATGCATTCCAATTTCACTGGATTTCCTTCTGTAAGACTTGAATCTTTGCACAGAAAAGAAGTTTTAAACCCTGGCAAACATTACTGGAAGTGTGTGCTGTAAGCTCCCAGTTTGTGCTGTAGCCTGTTTGTGGGCACAGGACCCTGGCTGCAGCAGGGCAGTTTGGGAAGGATCCAAACCCCCATTCCGCGATGCTCAGCTCTGTGTGTGATGGGATGCCACCCTTCAGGTGGCGGCCTGGGCAGGGAAAGATGCTGGAAGTGCTCCAGGAAAGGCTGGGAGGGCTTGGAGCAACCTGGSATAGTGGGAGGTGTCCCTGTCCATGGCAGGGGTGGGATGAGATGGGATTTGAGGTCCCTTGCAACCCAAASCAATCTGGTATTCCRTGACTCTGCAGTTATCCTCCTGTGAAACTGCACTTGCTGTGGGAGCTTGGAGAAAAGATCCATGAATTTAAAGATCAAATGTGRTTGCTGTGGAATTCTGTCACTTACCACTGCGAGGATGACCTGGAAGAAAGTGTAAAATCATTCCTGGAAACCTCTGCATGTGACACCAGGACGATTGTGTCATCTTTAAATAGGGAAGTTTTTAGTGCTCATAGTGGTGGAAATAAGAACCAGGCCTCAAATGTCACTTCTTTAGTTTCAGTATTTGAGTCCTTGCCCTGCATTTCTTAGAAAGTGGATTTATTCTTTTGTGATTGCTCATTTAAAAATGCAAACAAAACCTTTTTATTGATTTGTGTGTATTGGCAGAATTACTGTAATTGCATCAAATGACATAATTGGTGTAAATAGGTATAATGATGTCATTAGCATGTGTGATTGTGACATTTAACAGTGTAATTAAAATGTATAATGACATGGTAAAAGTCCTTATTAAAGAATGCCAGAAAAGCTCTGCAGGTGGACAGAGCAGGATTTTAAAAATTCAATATTGCTGTCACTCTTTCATGTTCTTTTCAAAGCAGCAAAAGCCATTAGGTCACATCAAAACTGATTTTTAAATCCCCAGGTCTGTTCCTGGGAAGGCTTTTTCCCCTGGGAAGGTTCCAGCAGCACCTTGGTGGCTTCAGAGTTCCTGTTCAGGGTGGGAAAATCTGCTCACCCCCCTGTGCTCCCTGGGTTCAGCCTTCCTGTGGGACATTGCTCCCGCAGCACATTCCCTGTTTCTCATGGGCATGGGGGGCTCAGAAGGAGAGCTCAGCTGGGAAGGGAGCTGAGCTGACACCAGCGTGCTCAGAGCAACGCTGGCTGTGAGGTTTCAGCTCCAGAAGGGCTGGAAGCAGTTGGAAATCCCCAGGGGATGAAGGGATGCATCAGGCACAAAGGGATTTCATTGTGGTGTCCCCCTGAACACTCTGCCAGGGGAAGGTGGCTCCATCCCCAGGGGATGATCCCCACTGTTGTTCCATTCTTTGTCTTGGGCTTGCCATGGCGTTTGTGGGCTGTGCCCAAATGGCAGAGGACGTGCTAAAGTGCTATGGAATCATGGAATACCAGACTGGTTTGTGTCGGGAGGGACCTTAAATCCCATCCYATTCCACCCCTGCCATGGGCAGGGACACSTCCCRCTAYCCAAGCTCGTCCAACCTAAAGTAAATTGAGGGAAAGATAATAAAGGATTCCCAGAATYCCAGAATGTTTTGGSTTGGATTGGACCTTGACAGAGCCAATCATTAGTGTGGGATGCTTGGAATATCGTAATGTAGCACTGAATTTATTTGTAGGGAGTCTAAACTTTGCTTAGAAATCTGTCCCTTGTACAAAATCTGGTCACTCTGGTGACGAGGAGCTGAACAAGAGCCTCTTGTGCCCCTCGTGCTAAGGAATGCTGAGTTAATTCAGCTCTGGGAGTATTGGAGTATTTACTGTTCATAAATGATGAGGCAAAGTCCAACCAAATGTGAATTATGTTCTCACTAATTTAATAACACAAAACGTTTTTTCTCACCTAATGTGTTAATAACAGCCTGTGTTGACACCACAGGGATAATCTCATTCCGAGAGCAGTTTCTGCAAGGAGCTCCTGTGAAACTCTCATGGGGTTCTCTGGGAGCAGGGATWGCCACCCTACGTGGGTGCAACTAAATGACACCAGTTCTGACCAGAAATAATTATTTTTCAGGTGAAACTTACTATTTTTTTTTTCAGCAGGTTGTACTTGGTCTATGACAGCACTAGTAAGAACACCAGAATGAGCAAATATTGCTCAGCAGCAGGGAAGGTTTGAGTAGGCACTGAGTTACTGTGGAGTATCAAAGGGCAGGGCCAAGAAACCGCATTCGAGCATTTGCTCTCACACTTGAGAGGTCGCTTTATTCCATTGCAGTCATGCTGAGGGTGGATTGTGCACGTCTGCAGGTCTGAGATGTGCAGATGTGGCTGGGTGGGAGCTGCTGCACCACCTCCAGATAAATGGGAGGCACTAGCTGCTGCATGGAGAGGATGGCTCTTCATGGAATCATGGAATGATCTGGTTGGAAGGGACCTTAAACCCCATCCAKCCCCACCCCTGCCATGGCAGGGACACYTTCCGCTGTCCAAGGGTGCTCCAAGCCATATTGTCCAGCTTGGCCTGGGACACTTCCCGGGATGGGAAATCCCAGTTTCTTTGGGCAGCCTGTTCTCTCAGTTGTGCACAGCACATATGTGGAATGGTTCCTGCTGAGCTGTGTTCCCTATTGTAAGAAATAGCTACTCACTTTTCAGAAATTTAGAAAGGTTTATTAAACCTTATCAAAAATACAACAGCAGACTGAATAGAGAAAATATTAGAGTGCCGGGAGCAGAGGATTTTCCCCACCATGTGCTCCCCCACACAATGGAGGTTCGGCCTTTTAACCCTTTAGGCCCTCCCCAGGTTCTGTCCATTGACTCCTTTGCTGTCCARTGGTGGAGATCACTCCTCAAATCCTGATTGCTGGTCAGGAGTTGCCATAGTGACAAGGCAATCCTCCCAGATGCTCCAAACCCAGGCTGTCCCTTGATAACAACACAAGGGGGTAAAACATAACTATAAATCTGTAAAACTTTCCTTAGCCTATATACATGATATTTGTCTGTTAATGGGGAGAGTCAATCATCACATTCCTCACATCTATCACACTATCTCGGAGTTTTTCCCTAGAAAACTCTTGTAGGCAGCTGCACAAGCTGCAGACTGCTGGGGCTGAGAGCCTGGCACTGGTTCAGCCCTGCAAGTGCCACAACCTTGCTGCACTGCTGTGCCTCGCTGCACTGCTGGGCCTCGCTGCACTGCTGGGCCTCGCTGCACTGCTGGGCCTCGCTGCACTGCTTTGCCTCGCTGTGCTGCTGGACCTCGCTGCACTGCCCTGGCCTTGCTGCACTGCCAGGCCTCGCTGCACTGTTGGGCCTTGCTGCACTGCCCTGGCCTTGCTGCACTGCTGGGCCTCGCTGCACTGCTGGGCCTTGCTGCACTGCCCTGGCCTTGCTGCACTGCTGGGCCTTGCTGCACTGCCAGGCCTTGCTGCACTGCTTTGCCTCGCTGTGCTGCTGGACCTCGCTGCACTGCCCTGGCCTTGCTGCACTGTTGGGCCTTGCTGCACTGCCCTGGCCTTGCTGCACTGCTGGGCCTCGCTGCACTGCTGTGCCTTGCTGCACTGCCCTGGCCTTGCTGCACTGCTGGGCCTTGCTGCACTGCCAGGCCTTGCTGCACTGCTGGGCCTTGCTGTGCTGCTGGGTCTCACGTGGGGCGGCAGACACTTGCAACTCATCCCTGCCAAACAAATAGAGGCTGCCAGCAAGGAGGGCTCTCGCCAGGCTCCTCTGACCCAGCTGCRTGTGGCGACACCTTCCTTCCCACTCCTCTCTCGCCCCGACACCGCCCACTCTGCCCAGATGCTTTTCTGATGCTGCCCCTTCCATCAGCAGCTGACACAACCTTGGGGGTCTCGTCACACGGGACAGGCAGTCCCACTTTGACAGGCTGTCTGTCATCGTGCTAACACAGGCACATGGCGACACRCTTCATGGGCACGTGCTCAGAGACRGACGGGAAGGATTGGCCTYAGGCCCTAGCAAGAGCAGCATTTCTGTGCTGTGAGCTGACGTGTAATTTGAAATAATAGTGTGCCCATAGTGCTTATAGGAAATTGGTGTAGAACRGGAGCTTCAAAATCAGCCTTTAGCTGGGCAGGAGGGCTGAGGAGCTTCCTACAGCGGGCCCTCATCCGATGTGGCTCTGAAAACGTTTGTGGTGGTTCTGTTTGTGCAGATGGGAGCAGCAGGCTGAGTCCTGACTGCATTCCCTGGAAATGCCCTGGAACTCCTCAGTGGCTGAGGGAAGGGCTGTTCCAGGCCAGCTGGGACAGCTCAGAGTTGTGATTTTATCCCCACGCCCAGGACTGAACTGGCATGGCGCTGTTATCAGGATTTGTGTCTGCRTATGGATTATGGGTGTAGCTTTAAGTGACTCTGTTTGTTAAGTCACAGATTATCCACTGCTACCCCAAACTGTTCAACTGTCCAAACTAGAGGAGGTCACTGTTAACACAGCAAATAATTTAAAGTGCTGAATGCTGGAAGGGGATTTGGGGCCACTGGACATCACACTGTAATTGCTCATTTAACTAATTTAGCAAATTCCAAATCAGCTGGACAGTTTTATTTATTTATGGATTCTATATTATTTAAAGATGTTTTATGCATGGGATTTTGAACTGATTCACTTAAACCTCTACGCAGAGGAGAACCAGGTCTCATTGTGATTTACTCTTTCTCTTCTCCTGGTACCATTTGCTGTTTGTGGGAAGTTCATATTTCAGCTCAAAGAGGAGAATTTTATTACTCTAATTATTGTTTGCTAAATTATAGAGTTTAAATGGTGACTAAATAGTTCTTGTACCATCTCCAAGTTAGAATAGCCGGTAATGCTGTGAGTCAAAGGGATAATTTCAGATGGATATAAGGGTGTATCAAACAAGGCAGTTAATTTAGGAGTTTGCCTGATTTCCTAACAGCTTCTATTTCCCTAATACATTTATACTATAACGTGCTCTAAACATATTAGAATGCATTATCAGTCGCTTAGCAAACCTCCCTAAAGATGTTTGTATTCATGAGGCAAGTGTAAGCAGAAGAAACACAGCTTTATTTCACTTACTCCACTGCTTTGTTCATTAAGCTAATTACTGTATTCTACATCCTTCTTTTTCATCTCACTTGTTTCTGGAGCTTGATCCTTTCCCAACCCTGAATCGACTGTTACTGAACAGTTGAAGCTGAACAGGAAGGAATTGCAGGTGTCAACTCACAGTTTACAAATATGACATCTCCTCTGGCATAGCTGGAAATATGAAATATTGATTTATGTGCAGTAAAAGGTCTTATAAAAATGATCACATACACATGAGAGATTAATGCGCTGGAGATCAATAGAAATTTCATTCTTGACGCTAGACTGTCACCTATGGTGAAATGCTAAAATACAGAAATCAATATTATCTATGAAATGTCAAATTTATTATAATTATGAGGATGAAAGCTGGCCAAGTGGCTCCCAGGAGAGAAGGAAGGATAGGTTACTGTGCTGAAGCATCCTTCATGTCCCTTGTTCACTTGCTGCCAATTTGAGAGCAATATTGGTGCAGGGGGTTTTCAGGCATTATGTATCACCGTGCAGGAACAAATTCCTCCTGGAATATTTAACTCTTGAATCTGACAATAACACAGGCGTCTCCGCAGCCAAACGGCTCGGGGGGCTTGGGGAATACAGAGCCTGGGGGCTGTGGGAAATGTGCCAAATGCAGAGACGTTTCTGTGGGGGTGGAGGGCTGAGCCCAGCCTGCTGAGGGAGCTCAGCAGGGAGSGGGGGATGAAATCCCTGCAATTGGGGGTGCTCCTGCTCTTCTGTGTGCTGGGGGCATTTATCTGATTGCAGGATTTACATTTTGTGTAGTCTTAGCTATCAGCTTGGTTCTTAAAATATGGCCCTTTGGTCTGTTACTTCTTGTCAATGTTCAGAGAAATAACACTGAATGTCCTGAGAAATAACTCCACATCCAGAGCAGGAGAAAGGTGTGCATAGTCCCACCTGTGAGTGGTACAGATCCTGCAGGGATTTGTACAAGTGTGTGCCAGGGATTCCTAAGGGATTTGTAAAAGTGTGTGCCAGGGATTCCTGAAGGGATTTGTACAAGTGTGTGAGTGTGTGCCAGGGATTCACTGGGTGAAGGGATTTGTACAAATGTGTGCCGGGGATTCACTCACTGAAGGGATTTGTACAAGTTTGTGGCAGCCAACTCACTCCCTACATTAAGTTTACAGTCTCCCCAAAACTAACCCAAGGAGGTTGTGAACTGGCAAGAAAAGAATAACCCATCACGGGTTCTTCACAGATTTTTCTTTGTTGTTGACCTCTGATAGAAGTGGGAATTTGTAATTAGTAAAAACCTTCTGATATCTGGGGATGCTGTTAAACATCTGATGCCGTGGCAAAGGGTTTGACTTCTTGCATGTGAATTCTGTGTTTTCTGATGCCTTCTATTTCTGTTGCATTGATAATTTGAGTTCAGTTATTCAGTGTTAGCCATGTAAAAAAAAATTCYCTTTATGATTCCCTTTAATTCCCTTTTGTACCCTGTACCTCTTTGGTGCTTTGGTTCTGTTCTGCTTTTACTCCCGACCAGCCAAAATATCCTCCTGTCTTTATTTCCCACTCTGTGAGTGGCCCTTCTGCCCCTCAGGAACCACAGGTGCCTTCATCTAACCCTTTTGAAGTGCTGTTATGTGTCATTTTACCTTCATTTGCAGGGCCTTTGCTTTACTTTTCTGATTTCAGTAACATCCCCCAGAGAGGAAGGTGAGGAATACTCTCCCTCAGTGTGGGATTATTGCTGCTGCCTTTGCCTTGAAAGGAAAAATGCCTTTTGGCTTATCAATATTTCCTTCTCCTAGCTGCCCCACACACTCCTGGTCTTCTCCGCCTTGCCTGCGGCTTTTTTGGGGCAGTAAACTGGAATCTTTAAAAACCAGCGGCAGAATACACCTGCAGCTGCAGGAGTGGGGATGCATTTGGGTCAGGGTGAGACCTGGACTCACCTCAGCTCTTGGAATGGGCAAAGAGCCTTTGAAAAGTCCATTTATTATTATTTATTTCTTGYTCATGTTCGGAGCGATAACAGCGCTCCTCATCCAGTGCAGGAGAAGGTTGTGAGTGACGCCTGCAGTGGGGAGGGCAGGGCTCCAGGGGGCAGAGGGCCCCTGGGAAGGGCAAGTCCTGCTTGTCCCCTACTTTTCTATGCTGCGCATTTATTGGCACAAAGATCCTCCTGAGAAGCTGGGTTTGGGCTAGAAGAAGCAGTTCATGCCTTGCTCWGTTTTGCTTTAAAAAGGAAGTGATCATTCATGAGGAATTTGTGCATCCCAGGCTTTTTGCCAGGGCACCACAGTTTGGGACCAGCGCTGGTCCAGAGGTTTTAAGCTGACATTGGAATGTTTTCACYCCATTTTACAGAGGGTAAAATTGCTGCACCGGGAGATTTGTGCCAACGTCTTCAAACATATTCTGAGCTTAGATGTTCACTTTGGAGAGTCACAGAATCACTGAGGCTGCAGGAGACCTCCAGGGCCATCCAGCCCAACCTCCAGCTGGATCCCCCCGTGCCCACCCCACCACTCTGGAAACACCCTGTCCGCTCATTTTCCCAGCATTTCCAGGGATGGTGACTCCAGCAGTGCCCTGGGCAGCCKGGGCTGGTGCTTAACCACTCCTCCAGGGATGGAATCTCCCCTGATGTCCAACCTGRGCCTCCTTTGGCACAGCTTGAGCCCTTTGCTCTCACCGTGCCCCTTGTTCCTTGGGAGAAGAGACTGACCCTCACCTGCTGCCYCCTCCTGCCAGGGACATGAGGAGAGCTCCTTCAGGCACTTTGAGAGCAGCTTTGCAGGGAGGTTGCTTGCCAGGAAAATGGTGAAAAGCACAAACCCCCATCAAGTTTTGGGTTCCAGACACCAACGGGGAGTGGAACACTTCTGCTCTTGGGGCTGTTGCTGAATGCAAAGCACGGCTGTGGGGAAGGAGYGAGCACAGAGTGGAGCAGCAAGAGAGAACCTGCATCTTCCACACTGTCTTGGCTCTGCCAGACTCCACACTCTTTGCTCAGAGTCRTTCTGGGAGGGATGCTTCAAAAAAACACAGATATTCCCCATCAAAGGGTGTCTGTGGCAACCCCACACCCGCCAGGCTCCTCCATGAGGAGATTCAGCTGCTGCTGTTGACAACTGAATGGACTGAACAGATCATTCGGTGAGAAAAGAATTCTTTACCACCTCTAATTGTGAAATAACTCCTTATTCATAYACATTCATTTCCTAACGCTTTCCTTTTCTAGGCCCTTTGCATTTTAATGCATTTCCAGTTAAGCAAACAAGTARATGGAGTTGATTTCTGTCTGTAATGCACACTGTCCTTTTCTATTTTTCCTTTACTTGTGGGATGAGGCAGACAAGGAAGAAAAAGATTTTTTTTTTTTTATTACACTGTAGCATTTACGCAGTTTTTCTAAATAGAGATTTGGGGAGATTTTTTTTCACCCTTTTCCCTGCTTCTTAAGGTTTTTCTGTACCTCAAGTAGCCAAAGCAGTTCAAGTTAATACTTAATGCACCACACTTTAAGAGATAGGCATTTCTTGCAGTCAGGTCTCAATTAAGAGATAAAAGACAAAAAGTGCAAAGCACTTGATAAAGCTCAGAATACAAGGAGCAGCATGGAAGTGCTTGAAGCTGTCCATAGCGATAACTGGATAGCCAGCTGGAATCTTCTTGAAATGAAGTGGGTGCTCTAACTTATCAAATTCCACATATGGGGAAATTATTGGTGCCCACAGGGGTGATTAACACGAACTCAGTGGGTCAGAAACAAGCTGGGATAAAGGTGAGGGCTGTATCTGACTATCAACACGGAATGGAGCCATTTAGAGGGAGATAGCGGCGGGCTTTTCACTGCCCTGTATCTGCAGCGCTGCAGCTTGTCAGGGGAGAGGCACGGGGAAGCTGCATACCCAGCCTGTGCTGGATGATGTGCAAATTGCAGCGCACATTAAAACGTAATCTATTTTAATAAGTCATATTAAGATTACATTTTAGATAATTGTGTGTTTATCTTATACAACAAATATTTGCCCTGCTGTATATAGTCCCTGTCACTCTCTCGCTCTCTCTTTAAATTCCAAGTGCCAGCACCAAAAGAGRGAGCAGCATTTAACTGGGAGAGGGAAAGCGTCAGCTGGAGCTCAGGTGAGCCAGGCTGGGAGGTGAGGAGGGGCTGGGGCGTGCCAGTGGCTCTGCCAAGGGCAGTGTGGGCACGGAGCCCTGGCTCCCTCCTGCCCTGGCACAAGTGCAGGGCAGCCCAGGGCCCCTGGGGCTGTTCTGGGCTCTCTGGGCTCAGCCAGGGATTCGGGGTCCAAGCCAGGTGGGACTGCCACTGACAATCACCAAGAGGGTTCCCTGCCCTGGTTTTGGGGCTCCTGGGGCCCAYCCGGGTGTTCCCATGGTGAGGAGGGTCCCGTGTCCCCCTCCCACGGGCAGTGCTGGGCTGCAGGTCCCTCGCCAGCAGCCCCTGGCACCATCGTGCTCCCCCCTGTGCTGCCCTGGCACCCTGCAAAGCACAGGCTGTCACTGTGTGCCCCACAGCCCTCCTTCCGCTCCCTCTGCCACTGCTCCGGGCTCAGCACCCTCCCCTGGCTCCTGGCCCCACCCCTGGGCTCAGGCTCTTGGTTCTGGGGGTCCCTGCTCGCTGTTGGGGAGTTTGTGCATCCTACAGGCAGCAGCCCTGTCACTGCCGCTGCTGAGGGGGGAACGCACYGCACAGAAGTCTCTTACCAGGCTTCAGAGACCTGGGCTGGCATGGAGTCTGAGGCTTCAGTGTGAAATTATTGGAGCACAGGCCTGGAACAGAATTATTTTGTGCCCATTTAAGGTGTTTACTCATCACTCCTAATTTTGTGTGGTTGCTGCTGCTCGCTGTGCTCTGTTTCCCGAGAGCTGCGGAGCTGTTTGAGGCGTTCCTGAGCTGTCCTGGGGAGCCAGAGGCTGCTTTGGAGCTGACACCTCAGTGTTTCAAGGGTGATGGGGACGATGGAGGTGCCACAGCTGAGCCATGGCCGGACAGTCTTTCGAAACAGCCAAGCTCCCACTGTCTAGATCATGAATATACATTAAAATAACAGCATTTGCTTTTTAGTTGTGGGCAGCAGGAGCTGAGTATTCAGGTAAAAAGATTCCTGGGGATCCTGGAGTGTTCAGCTGCTTGTTTCTCCTTACCAGAGCCTCCCGGAGCAGCTGGGCTGGGCAGGCACCTCTGTTTTGTGCACACACCACACAGGCTGTTTATTCAGCCCRGAGCCCATCTCCCTTATTTGCTTATTCCACGAGCAATTTTGGTTCATTTCTGATGGGTTTTTCCCCTACTTTCTCAAGTACACTGCAATTTCCAGCCCAGTATTTGCTCAGCTGACAGCACTGTAATCGATGGCTGGAAATAAGGCTGAATCCCGGCATTTCTGTTAAAAGAAAGTGTTTGGGAACAATCAGATGAACAGCGGTGTCGGCAATAAAACTTTGAGTGAAATGGGACTGGCACGGCTGACCCCGGCTCTAATCTTTGTTCCTGCCATGGGACTGAATGTCAAGAGGTGAGTCCTGGTGACATCCCTCAGCCTGCAGGATTGAGGGCACCGAGCACCTCCCTCCCTGGCCGCAAACAAACTAACAACTTCAAATGCCTCTTAACCTTCATCTCCATGAGCTTCAAAGGATCAGCATGAGATGCATCTTCATCCCTCATCGCAGCAGAAATCCAGGGACAATGTGATCAGTGGGCTCAGGGGCTGTGCCTCCTCTCCTGCAAATGTCTTCTTTTCTTCTGCTTCCCTTGAAGGGGAAGCAGAGGGGAAAGCAGGGGGTATTTTTGGTGCAGACCCTTATTTCCTGCAGGTATTTATACCTCTGATAGAGTAGATCCAAATTAGGGGGTGAAAAGTGTCTGGGGAGACTAAGATCTCACCTGGAGAATTTTTAAATTTATTGCTTATAATCAATAAGGGAGAATTTTGATACCCAGTAAACTTTRTCTCTTTTTTGCATTTTTCTTCATTTTCCCTTGGTGTTTTCTCTCTTTACTGCCCGTTAAAGCAGAGGCAGGTTTGAATAATTCAGAGTTTCTGAGTCAGGAGCTGGGAGGGTGAGGTGACCACCTGACACTCGTGTGCTTGATTTCTCTCCATTAACGCTGCATCATTAACTCTGCTCCGCTATTAAAGGGAGAGGCTGCCCTGTGCCAGGGGTGCTGAGARCAGCTCTGAGTTAACCTGGAGCAGGGTGGGGGCCTGCTGCTGGGAAGTGCAGCTACACCAGCACTCTGTTCTGGGGCTTGCTTGGTATTCCATGGAGGTGTTTCTGCTGCTTGGGCTGGTGCCTGGGGAAATACCATCCGCTGCCTGGAAAAAAATAAAGGCAACGTCTCCAGCAGCGTGTTCTACCCTGAGCAAAGTAAACTGTGAGTAAAGGAAAGGTTAATCAAAGTGGTGTCTTGCTAGAAGGAGCTGGAAAGCTGCGTTGTGCTCCTCGCCCCTGTGGCTGCAGAAACCAGGAGCTCCCAGGGATGCTGCAGGTGTGAAAGGCACTGTGCTCCTGGCTGCTTGGTGTTACCTGCAGAGATCAGGAGCTTGAGGGATGCTGGAGGTGTGAAAGGCACTGTGCTCCTGGCTGCTTGGTGTTACCTGCAGAGATCAGGAGCTTGAGGGATGCTGGAGGTGTGAAAGGCACTGTGCTCCTGGCTGCTTGGTTTTACCCACTGGGTTCAGTTTCCAGCTGCTCAGTGGGACTTGGAGTCGGGAAGTTCTGCAATGGTTTGGGTTGGAAGGGACCTCAGAGCTCATCCAGTGCCACCCCTGCTAGGGCAGGGACACCTCCCACTGTCCCAGGTGCTCCCAGCCCTGTCCAGCCTGGCTTTGGGCACTGCCAGGGATCCAGGGGCAGCCCCAGCTGCTCTGGGCACCTGTGCCAGGGCCTGCCCCCCCTCACTGGGCAAGAACATCTTCCTTGAGCCTCCCTGGCACCAGCACTGCCCTGTTTCTGACCCCACCGTGGGACAAAGGAAGGACAGAAGGGTAGGAAGCAGCTCCTGCAATATGGGAGCCCTGGCATTCGTTGCCCTGAGCTGCCACCTGTGATACAGATTTGAGGTCTGGGCAATCCCAGGCTGGGCATGCCTTTATTTCAGCTTCTGTTTCTCAGGACAGCAGGTATAGCTGAAATCACTGAAAACAGGCGCAAGGAATATCCCTGGAAAGTGGGAAAACTTGGTGTTAATTAAACACCACCTTTTCCCAAGCAAAGGAAAGCTGTGCCCTATTGCACTGCCTAATTACCTTAATTATTTCGAGCAGTGTGGACTGGCTCTTCCCCACCACAGCTGATCTGACAGCCTGCACAGGTTTGCCTTTTCCTTCTGGAGGCACAGGGCAGGGAGGCTCCTGTTCCAGGCCTGTTTGATGGCCTGCCACAACCTGAGCTAAGCAGGTGGCAGGGTGAGGTACAAAAGCTTCASTAAACAAAGAATTGTTATTTCCTGGACTGTGCCTGCAGGGGAGGAATTCTGAAAGCAAAGCAGGCACCTGACAGCCAAAGAGCATCCCAAATTTTTAAACGAACGGTTTGATTGTTCTTTTATAAAGCTATGCAGATGAACGGCAATTTACAAATAAAAGAGAGGTTTGTGATGACTGGCCACTGAAAAAAACAGCAAATTATGAAGTGGGGAGAGATTGGTTTCTAAAGCTGCCTGGATAAGCTGTCTTTGTGCACCTGACTCCAGGCAGGGCACTGTGAGCAGCACCAGCCTGCYTTTCCTGGGATTTCCCTGGCACAGGTGACAGTGGGGTGGCTTTGGGGGCACACCCTGCTGGTGGCTCTGCCACAGCCCCAGAGCTTTGCTCCCCCTCCTCTCCAACACCAAGCCCCAAGCCAGCAGCCCCGTGGCCTCTGCTGCGAGCCCAGAGCGCCTGAGCAATAAACACCCCTGGCCCTGCTGGAATTAATGAAGTTAGTTTGAGCCTCAAATGGCTCTGATTTGCTTCCCTGTTTTCATAGGTGATTTCACTAAGCAGCAGCACTTGCTAATCCCACATTCACATAGATAGAAGGTCAAAGTTGGTCAGTGAGCCAAGAAATACCATATCAGGGTTTCTTTCCTCTCCAATTGAAAGAGGTATAAATTGTGGAATTAGTGTATTGATTGAAGGCTACAACTTCAAGCAATCAGTTTTTCTGGCTTGACAAGATTATTTTATCCTACTTTTCTTTTATTATTATGTGTTGTATTTGAGTCATCCTTCAGGCAGATGAAGTGACAGCTTGATTTAACTCAATAAAACCCAGCAGTTAGGAAACCTACTGAGCCGAACAAAAGCGGAGGGCGGCYGCGAGGGAAGGTGCTCGGCGGCGGGAGCGAGCAGAGCGTGCTGCAGGGACGCGACATTAACGGGAATTGGGCTCTAATCAATGCATTTCTATGGAAACTGGGCACCAAGCTGCCAGCCCTYCGTGCCGGGCCCGCGGACGGGGGACTCTGCCCTTCCTGCCAACAAGTGAGATTGAAATTTCTGCCGCCCGTTCCATTGGAGCTGTGCTTTGGYGGAACTGCAGGAAGTTGGGTTTTGTTGCTTTCCCGATAAGTTTGAAGGGAAATGCTTAAGCAGGGGGTTGTAATTATGCGGTAATTAAAATAGTAAWAAAGTAAGTAAAAATAATAATAAGTCTTTGGACAGGAGGTTTTTGCTTGGGTGTAGATCAGMAAACGCAAGTGGTAAAATGTGTATTTTTGTCTTCACAAGGGTTTTTTCTCTTGCTCCTGTYTGTGTTATGTGTAAAGAGCCCAGAAAAAGGATGCTCTAAAGCAGCCCCTCTTCCTCCTGGGCTTTGCCAGAGGTCCTGGTGCAACCAGCTCTGAGGATGTGCCTGAACTGGGGCCCAGTAAATGACCCCATTTCCCCTCTGTCTGTGTGGGCAGTGGGTTCAGGGCCATGCACTGGGATTGGGATTCGTTGCAGGGAACCTGCTGCAGTGGGGTGACCCGTGTGGGCTCTCAGGGTGAAGAAGGAGGTGGCCAAGGTGACAGGAACAGGCCTTGGCTCTGCTCCTCAGAGGTGTCTGCTCTCGGCTCCTGGTTCCTCAGCAGATGGAAATGGGAAAAACTCATTGTTGATGTGTGGAAAATKATCTCAGTGTGTTATTTACATCCCTGGAAGTGCTCCAGGCCAGGCTGGACGGGGCTTGGAGCACCCTGGGATGGTGGGAGGTGCAGGGGTGGAATGGGATGGGCTCTGAGGTCTCAGCAAACCCAAACCATCCTGGGATTCTGAAATTCACTGTATTTTAATCATCACTTGATTTGGGTGATGAGTTCAAGATCCCAATTATCTATGTTAATTAGTAAATGATCTCTTGCTGAGTTATCTTGAAGAGCCACTGATTTGGCTGGTAGGTTTGGGTTGGTTTCTTTCCCACTTGGACTATTTTTGCAGACATACATCTGAAATGCTCACGGGTGTTAGAATCACTTTAAAAGTTGCATTTAATAAAATAAAGTTGCATAATCTAGAAATACATTTAAAATCCACTGCTTTAAGCAGCACTCCCGTGGCAAACAACAGCATCTGTTCGAACTGGGGCAGTCTGAGGGACTCTCTTGCAGTGAGGTCTGGATCCACACTTTCCCTGCCTGTTCTATCTCAGCTCTTGTCATCAGTGGGATGTAAAAGCAGGAAAAGGACAACTTCCACTTAAGGGCTCAGGTGAAAGCCCAGGCTGCTGCTCCATTATTTTAAAAACCATGGTTTGCAACTTTCAGACCATGCATTAACATTCACTAACTTGTGTGTAATTTCTCCCACCCAACATTTCTTCACCATTTAAAGTTGTTTTCATCTTCCCGTGGAACAGCATATATTGTCATGATCTCCTTAAACTGCAGTTTGGTAAATGACTTGTTTAAATTTAAGGAAAGGAGGTTGTTGATAAGTATAGTTTTCTAATACTCTTCCTCAGCTGTCATTTACTTTGACTAAATTTATTTAAACCACCTTAACCTTTCAGAGAAAGGCCAGGAGATGTTTAAAAGAATAATATGTGTCTGACATTTTGGTTTACCAAAAGGACACCATCATAATTCTGTAGTGCCTCTGTTAAAAATAAGCTAAGAAAAGAAAACTAAAATCTCTTTTTCTTTCTGCTTAATTTTGAAAGAATGGAAGGAAATTTGATTGATCGCTGCATTAGGAAGTGACCTGCAGAGGTGATCACCAATGCATTGATCTGTCCCTGCAGCAGGGCGTGCTGAGCAGCTGCCACGTGCAGGTGGCCTGTCCCTGCCTAGGAGCACCTGAGCGGTTTCCATCCCAAACTCTGAGAGGTTTCCATCCCCATTCGGAGAGGTTTCCCTCCCAGCCCTGAGAGGTTTCCATCCCATTCTGAGATGTTTCTCCCCCAAACCCAAGWGGTTTCCATCCCGATCTGAGGGGTTTCCCTCCAAACTTGCGAGCTGTTCATCCCAAACCTGGGCTTTAGGTGCTCCTCCTGGCCCTGCCCATCCACTGTCCCAGGCTGCTCCAAGCTCCCATGTCCAGCCTGGCCTTGGGCACTGCCAGGGACCCAGGGGCAGCCCTAGCTGCTCTGGCAATCCCAGCCCAGCCAGGAATTCCCCATTCCCAATGTCCCATCCATCCCTGCCCTCTGGCAGTGGGAGCCATTCCCTGGCTCCTGTCCCTCCAKCCCTTGTCCCCAGTCCCTCTCCAGCTCTCCTAGGCCACCATTTTATCTTAAATAAGGAGATTGAAATAATCTTTAAAATGTGTTAAGACATAAATTCAAAATTAAAGAAATCAAAGTCCCCAAACTTGATACCCAGCCTGGAGTTACACTTTTGCCCTCCTGACCTTGCCCAAAGTTGTGAGAATTAAGGGCAGTGTCAGCTGTGACTCTGCATTTCCCTGCTTTTGTCAGCTTGTGTCACAACCTCAGCATTATTTAAATGAAATTTTCTTTTCTCTTTTTTWAAAAAAATATTTAATATTCACATTCAGGTATTCGAGCCATAATTTCTGTTAGTAAAAGTGACATTTTGTAAAGTTCATTATTTTTTTACAGRGAAAATCTCATCCACATTTAAAAATAGGCATTAAATAAGGGAATGGCATCTTCAGGCTGGGAGTCATTCCTGCAATTTCCCATTTTAATTCCTGAACACCTGTGAACCACAACTTTGATAATACCTGGGTTATTTCACCTGACCTGGCTGCCCGACCTGTCCAGGCACGCACACCCCTGGTTTTCAAATAAATTTAAAATAATCATTTCTGTGTTTAGGAGACAGACTTGAAGGACAATTAAATAYGAGGAAATGTGAAACATTCCTGATATTATCAAAACACAGAGTACATTTAGTTTATAAGTAAATGAGTTAAACTTTGTTGCTGTTACTGGAGCCAATCATACTTTGATCRTCTCAAACTGAATTTGGGTGGAAATGCTACATTAATACCAATTTGCCTTTCTTAAGCCATTCTGTGTTTTAAATGCTTTTAGATTTAGGTTCTATCTGAAGAAGAATTTGTGGATTTTAAGAACCACAAACCTCTTTGGCTGAGAGCTTYTCCCATCCCTCAGAGAGGTGTTTAGGGCGCCACAAGGGTGGATTTAGGGTCAGTGAGTGATGCTGCTGTAAGGGTGGAAAATTCCTGAACAAACAGGGATTTCTGACAGACACCACAGGAGTACACCTGATGTTCTCCCTCTCTTTTCCAGTTCTACATCAGGAATCTTTTTTTTTTTTTTAATCTAGAGGAGATAATTTAATCTATTGTCTCCATGTTTTTAAACGGGCCCCAGCGACTCCTGGAAACCATTGTAATTTCTCCTGATACAACTGTTTTTATGCAAGAACATCTTATTCATGTACTGCTTGGCATTCAGAGATGTTGGTGAAAATCAAGYGAATTCTTGCTTAAAGCCATATTTCTGGGAGTAACAGCTTCAGTTCAGCCTTTCTGTGGCTCGTGGTGGCTCCTGAGGAAGCTGCAAGTTAATGAATAAACATTCTGTGAGTTGTTCCCCTATCAAGGAGTGCCCAGGGCAGGATTTCACACTCTGCTGGTACTTTCTGTTCCAGTCCCCAAGCACCAATTCTAAAAGTACCACATTAATTAATGCCCTGTAACGTTGTTGTGACAATAAATATCCCACTTTTGAGAGAGAAGCCCCACAAAACCACGTGGAGGATGAATATGAATTAATTTTAAAATCTACATACTCCAAAGAAAGGTCAGATGYTGCAGAGGTGAAATGCTTGACAGAGGCAGGATTTTCCAGGAGAGCTGAGTGAAATGTCTGAGATTCAGATGAAATCTTAGACTGGCTTTCTTCAGCATCCAAAACTTCCTTTTTTTTTCTTGTGGTGTTTGTTTGTTTGATTGGGTTTTTTTCATTTTTTTCCCTGTTTTTTCCCTTTTTTTCCTTTATGAATAATTTGTTGAAATTTGTATGTCTATCATATTTTAGATTCCATACAGAAGCACAAGAGATGTTTTTATTTGCCCTAGCAGATAAATCTTACTGAATTTTGGATTGAGTACCCTTTGTGAGGCCCCATTTCCCAGTAACAGACAGAGCAGCCTCTAACACCCTTCCTGTAATTATTGATCATTCAAACTGGGGTTTTTTTAAAGAAACGCCAAGGCAATGGAAGGGGTTTGAGCGTGGCTCTGTCCCGGTGGCTCATCCTCCAAAGGGACCTCGAGGGGCAGAATTCCCAATTCCATGGGCAGTTCATGTGGCATTTCTCCCATGTGTGCCCGGAGATTTTGGAGGCTGCTGTGTTTGGAGGCCAGAAATGGCCAGGCTGCTCCTCAGAGAGGGATCCAGGCCACCTGATCCTGCCAGGACAGGTTCTGCAATTTTGCTTCATCTGCAAAGGGAATCCYGGGATCCCTGAGGCTGGAAAAGCCCTCCCAGCCCATGGAGTCCCAGCTGCCCCCAGTGCCCCCCTTGTCCCCAGCCCAGAGCCCTGAGTGCCACCTCCGGGTGTCCCTGGGCACCTGCAGGGATGGGCACTCCAGCACGGGTCCCAGACTCTGTTCCTGTGGTAAAGAAAACGGGAGGGAATCTGTGCCTTCTCTGGGAGATTTTGCAGCCCAGGTGTGGGAGGGGTTGGAGCAGCTCTGCAGGTGGAGGGCTGGAGCMCCTGTGGGACGTGGCAGGCTGGTTTGGAGAGCAGCAGTGCTCCTAAATCACCCCTTCACCAGGAGAGCTCACCTTGGGTGTCCTACAGCAGCCACAGCCCCTCCAGGAGGTGCTCCCCAAACGCTGGGGAGAGCAGAAGAGCTTGATTTTCACCAACATTTCTGARTATGGTGTTCTTGCATAAAACCAGTTGCATCAGGAGAAACTACAATGGTTTCCAGGAGTCATTGGGGCACATTTTGAAAAATGGAGACAATACATTAAATTATCTCCTCTAGATTAAAAAAAAAAAAATGGTATTCCTGATGTAGAACTGGAAAAGAACATCAGGTGTACTGCTGGGGCTCTCAGGTGTTTGGGGCTCACCTGCAGGAGCAGCAGCTKCTCCTGGGGCTCAGGGCGTGGTGGTGCCTCCCCAGCCCTGCCCCAGCCCCCAGGGCTTTGCAGAGCAGCCCACAGCCCCCAGAGTGACCCATCCCACAGCTGCCCTGTGCCCAGCCTGCCAGRGTGGCACTGGGCCATCCTTGGTGGCATTTAGGGGAGTCCTGGGCCAGCGCAGCAATAACRCACGACTTGAATCAAACTGAAAATGGTAACTGGGGATATTGGSCTGGGAGCGAGGAACAGAGGGGACCTGTTTGTCACAGGCTGCCTGGCCGCACCAGCAGCTGGGGTTTGCAGTGCCTGGGAGGAATATTAGGAGCCTTTTAGAGGGGCAGATCCCCCTGAGCTGCGGCGAGGCTCCGTCAGGTGCCCGGTGTCACATCCCGTGTATGACAAACATTTGATGTGACACTTCTGCACGCAGGTTGCTCCAGAGATATTTTTATAGGTCAGACTAAATATCACACATCCCAGCCTTCAGTCAGGTGCTGGAGCTGCTGTGACTGCAGCTAATGGCCTTGGGAGTTGCCATGGCTCCTGTAAACAGCATCCCAGGGAGGGCAGGGACACGCTGGGCTCTGCCAGCCTGGGCGCTCTGCTGGCCCTGGGCTGTGCTCCTGTGCCAGCTCACCTGTGCCAGCTGTGCCCCGTCATGGCACAGCCCTCCTCCTCCTCAAAACTCCTGGTGCTCCCAGAGCTCCTGGTGCCTCTCGGGGCTCTGGCTGCTCACAGTGACCCCCAGATGGGTCAGAAATTCTCTTTTCCCTGCCTGGCGCTCAAAGGAGGAGTCAGAGCTCTTCAGTTCTCGGTCTCAAGGTTGTTCATTGTTCCTTATCTATAAAATTCTTTCTCCTGTCCAGCCAAGGTCWGCTCAGCAGGACAGACAGAGGCACTCTGCCTGCCCCAGGGTGGTGTTATCTTTTTATACCAGAAACTACGTGTACAATATTTACAATTACTGCCCAATACCCATCACCTGTGTTAGACAGTGAGCTTCTACTCTAAACCAGTCCAAAAGTGCCACCATCACAGCAGGAGATGGAGGCCAAGAAGAAGAAGGAGAAAGGCTGGACACGCCCAGATTCCTCCATCTTGCCCCTTGAACCCCCATTCTAAGAGCCCTAAAAATCTATTTTTCACCCTGTGACAAATTAATTATTATTCTACCCATACTTTTGTGGCTTGCAGATCCTCATACAAGGTTGGTACATCCAGGTAATCCTGCAGAGCCCAGCCTCTTCCCCTTCCAGCCCCCATCCAGAGATGAGCGTGAAACAAAGGAAGGGAAAACCATCTGACAGCTAGGAGGAAGGGAATTTGAATTACAGCAGGTTCGGTGGTTTTTGTAGGTGATGGGATAACAAAAACTGTTCCTAGGACAGTGGTAGCTGGTGTTTGGAAAGGTTCTGCATAACAAAATGTGACAGAGTTAAATTTGACTTTAATCATCCCCGAGGTGCATTTTGGCTGGTCGTTCACCTTGTGTGATTTCCTGGTGTTYCTCTGCTGTGTTCTGGGTGACTCCCAGAGGAGGGGCAGGGAAGGCTGGGACACTGGAGCAGAGCTCCTGCTTTGCCTGCCCCTCTCCTCCCTTCCAGAGGCTCGTTTGGGAGGAACTGAGCCCCAAAATCCCGCTTAGCCCCATTTCCAACCACCCTGCCCTGTCATTGAAACACCCTGCTTAATTCAGGTTGCAGAGAAGGAGCTGCAGGTTCACACACCTGCCCAGGGGGGCTCCTTTGTGCACCCCAGCAATGCCAAGCAGGGCCTGTGTTTGCTTCCCTGGGCTGCTCCACTGTGGTTTTACCCACAGCTGGCACTGGCCAAAGCCCTGGAATGCCTCTCACACAAACCCAGGAAAGGCCTCGTGCAGGAGTCTCTGAAGGGCCACAGAGGTGTCGCTGGTTTGAGGTTTCTCCCTTGGTTAGGATAAACCATGAGACTCATTGTAAGGCCACAAAAGCAGCAGTTCAGGAGTGTGGGGARCCCTGCCCTGCTCCAGGTGACCACAGAAGGCTGGAGATGGGGCAGGGGAACTCCTCCTGTGCCCGGGTGGGTTTTAATGTCCACTTGGATTTAGGGAATGAAAAACGAAATTTACTGAATTGCAGAATTTGGACACCTGCAAGGAGCTGACAATCCATGGATTAAAAATCTAAATAAAGGAGGAGGGAGGGATCCTGARGGAGGATAATTTCAAAGTGGGCCTGTGAAGGGAAAAGAGTATGAATGCATTGATGTTACAATATTTATTGCACTGGGCACTCACCCATGTGTCAGGAAGTGYTGCTGGCCAAAGCAATGGATGCTCCTCTGTCGGGTTAATAAGATATTTAATACTCTGTTGTTTGATTTGTCKTATATTGGTGATTTGTTAATAACGTACGGATGTGAGCTTGCGCCATAGAGGGAGGACCCTGGTTACTCCTTCTAGCATTAATTCTCCTWTTTGGATATAGTTAGCCTGTTAATGGGGAGGRAGYCATAAAGTTCTTATATTTTTGTAGTGCAGAGCTGTAACACACTCTTTGTTGATGGCTGCTTGAGGGCCCACAGTGTAACTGGGAAATTAATATTTATCCGCTCGTAGAGATTGTATTCTTTTTTAAAGGAGCTGGCAAGAAATAAAGAGGCAAGAGAAGGGCTGGGTAGGAGGGGGAGCAGAAAGTGTTCCCAGGGATGTCTGTTGGAGGGAGGAGCAGCCTTAGCCCTTGCTGGTGTTATTCTGAAAAGGTCCAGCTTCACACGGGGCTGTAGAAACCCCAAAATGACCTTCAGAATCATCTCTCGCCCACAGCTGTGGGGCAGAACCCAGCCTGGGAGAGGCTGGGAGCCCCAGGCCTGCTCCTGTGCCAGGGCCAAGGTCACGTTGGCCACTTCTGAGTTTGGGGAGTGGATCAGAGCAGTCCTTGGGGCTCAGAGCAGCCCTTGGGGCCCAGCCCRGGAACCCAGGGTCAGCTCAGGATATTCTCCTGGGGCTGCCCATGAGAGTTTGGGCACAGCTGACACCAGGTTTGGTTTTTTACTGAGGAATCCCCAGGAAAATGTTTAAAATGCCGTGGTCCCTGTGGCCCTGTCCCTGCAGCCACCAGCCCTGCTGGCCCCAGTGTCCCCAGACAGCCCCTGCCACCTCCTCAGCAGCGACCGTGCTCTCCGCATTGACTGCATCAAGCTGCTCCTATCGACGTTGTTAAGCTCAGGTGATTGATAGATTTTTCACTAATTTCTTTAATTTCCCAATAATCCCCTGGTTTTATGTTTTATGGGGTGTGCTGTGAGCCCTTTATGGGTGCCCAGAAGTGCTGCTGGATTTCCCCTGGAGCTCAGACAGGCGCTGCCTCCCCACCAGCGCTCCCAGTTTGCTGCTCCCAGTTTTCTGGGGGGGCAGGCAGGGGCTGGGGGCTGCTCCCGCTGCTGGAGCCCTTCCCTGGCAGCGAGGGGCAGTGCCAGCCTGGCTGCCAGCAGCACKGAGGGCACATTTACCCCGTGTTTGAGCACGGCTCCCCTGCCACCTCCTCAGCACCGACCRTGCTCTCCACATTGACTGCGTCAAGCTGCTCCTATCGACGTTGTTAAGCTCAGGTGATTGATAGATTTTCTTTAATTTCCCAATAATCCCCTGGTTTTGTGTTTTATTGGGTGTGCTGTGGGCTCTTTATGGGTGGCCAGAAGCGCTGCTGGATTTCCCCTGGAGCGCAGATCCTGCCTTGGCTCTGACCATGCTCACAGGGTCCCAGGATGAGGGAAGAGACGAGGATCTGACTCCATGTTTCAGAAGGCTGATTGATTATTTTATGATATATATTATATTAAAACTATACTAAAAGAATAGAAGAAAAGGTTTCATCAGAAGGCTGGCTAAGAATAGAAAAGGAATGATCACAAAGGTTTGTGACTGACCAAGACATTTCGGACAGCTGACTGTGATTGGCCATTAATTAGAAACAACCACATGAGCCAATCCCAGATGCACCTGTTGCATCCCACAGCAGCAGATAACCATTGTTTGCATTTTGTTCCTGAGGCCTCTCAGCTTCTCAGGAGGAAAAATCCTAAGGAAAGGGTTTTCCATAAAATGTGTCTGTGACACTTGACAGGCGCTGCCTCCCCACCAGCACTCCCAGTTTGCTGCTCCCAGTTTTCTGGGGGGGCAGGCAGGGGCTGGGGGCTGCTCCCRCTGCTGGAGCCCTTCCCTGGCAGCGAGGGGCAGTGCCAGCCTGGCTGCCAGCAGCACKGAGGGCACATTTACCCCGTGTTTGAGCACGGCTCGGGAGGGGAGGCGGCTGTCTCCAGACTCGCTGTCTGTGCCTTTTATCCACTCCTGACAGGAGTTATTGGAAATGAGAGGAATTGTTTCAGAACAAGCGTCTCTGACAGCTTGGCAGATTGATAGAGAGGTTTTCTGATTCCATCTCTTTTTTCTCTCCTGCCCTTGCCAGCTCTCCCCAGCAGCGGGGCGGTGGCTGAGGTGCTGAGCAGCCTGTCCTGCACGGCCCTGGCAGGGCTCATTGCATTTTCTGGGGCTGCTGCTGCTCCCCTCCGCACGCCCCAAAGCTCTTTCAGCAGCACACCCCCCTGTAAGAATTYCCTTTAGCCTAGCAAGGTGTGAGCTGAGACCTGGGCACGCTGCGTTTGTGGGAGCCAGAGCAGCACAGGGAAYGAGGCAGAATTCCCACTGTGTTTCCTGGTAAATGTTCCTGCTCCCAGCTGCCAGGCTGCCCCTTGGCTTTCAGGAAATCCCACATTTTGCCCAGGTGAAACTGCAAAAACAAAACTAAGGGTTGTTTTTGATTTCTTAGGGATGGAATCACTGAAATGTGTTGGGACTGAGGGCTCAGGGTGGAATTTTCCCCCAGAAGAGCAGTGCAGGGTTTAGCTGTCACCTTAACAACATCCCAGGAGCACAGCTGTTGATAAAAGCATCTTGAAGAATTCTACCCAATTAGTCATTTTTAAAAGATTTTTTTTTTCCTTCATTGAGAGGAAAAAAATATGAATTATGTTTCTCAAAGAATCCCCTGTAAATAGCAGGATTTCTATTTAGCAAAGAAGCATCTTGCAGACTCTTCCTCCCGTCCCTGCCTTATCTCCAGCCTTATCTCACTTCTGGGAGCAGCACCCTGCTGTTCACCAAGCACAAATGTTGGGTATTCTGGTGAAATGCAGTGGATGGAGGGGATCCTGCCCTTACACCCACCTGCTGAGGTGGCTGATGCCAAAGTGACTCAGTCAGGGATGTGCCAGGAAAAGAGGGGTTAAACGGGGTTATTGACATGGCTCTTCCCCAGCCCCACAGGAAACGCTTCTCTTTCACATCTTGATTTTTCTGCAGCATGTCTGAATTCCATCCCGAGGTCCTGGGGTGGAAATGGGGGTGGAAATGGGGATGGAAGTGGATGTGGAAATGGGGTGGAAATGGGGATGGAAATGGGGTAGAAATGGGGGTGGAAATGGAGATGGGAATGGGAATGGAAATGGGGAGGGGGATGGAAATGGGGGTGGAAATGGGGATGGAAATGGGAATGGGGATAGAAGTGGGGATGGAAATGGGGATGGGAATGGAAATGGGGGTGGAAATATGGGTGGAAATGAGAATGAAAATGGGGATGGGAATGGGAGTGGAAGTGGGGGCACCCAGAGCAGCACGGGGATGGGATTTAAGGTCCCTTTCAACCCAAACCTCTCTGGGATCCCACGACTGTGACAAGTCACTGCAGCAGAGTCTTCACAGGACAGGAGCACGGCAGAGGAGGTTGTGGTGAGGATTGTCACAGCTTTAGGAATATTTGCCAAAGGAGGGTGGTCAGAACGAGCTGAGAACTGACAATGTGCATTGTGTGCAGATGTGACCGTTCTGCCCCAGCCCAGCTCACAGAGCTTTCTGTTCCTGCTTTACCTGGCGGTTTGCAAGGCAGAAGCAGTAAAAGCCATGGAGTGGAAGCTGTGAATTGCTGCCCTGGCCAGGGTGGGTCAGAGGCAGGGCAGGGCCGGCTGATGTCCCCGTGGGATCCGCTGAATTCCTCCCCTGAGGCGKGCCTGGGCTTTGGCTCCTGGTTCCCCCCAGCCCCTTTTCCTCGCCCTGCAGTCTCTTTCAGGGCCGTGCCTGGTGGAATTGGAGGCGTTTGTTATTCTGCTGCCCGGGTTTCTCCAGATGTTTAGCTACAGGGTAGCTCTGCTGCACAGCCCCGTGAAGGAGATGCAGCATCTGTGCCTTGTCTGGGGAGCCGCATCTCGGTGCCTGAAAGTGCCCCCAACTTGCAAGGAGCTTTTGCATTTCAGTCAAACCGACTTCAGAGCACACCTAAGATTTATTCCTGCCTTTCAAATTAACTTCCAGATCCCGTGCTGATGGAAATTGCTGAGCCTCTCCTGAGCAGAGCTGTTTGCATGGAAAGGGAGGTGGATCAGGGCAGAGAAAGGGGCTTTGTATCAGCCCAGGTGTGCTTGGCCCCTGGGGTGCTTCAGTGCAACTAAAACATTTATTTACTTCACAGAACGAAGTTTTTTATTATTTATATTTTGTAGGCTTTCCCCCCTAGAATTATCACAAAATGCATCTTGGTGAACTTCAGAGATTACCATGCTTTTAGCATTTTAACTGGGAAAAAAAAAAGTTATTCAGCATTTTAAGGGTTTTTAAACGATGCTTATTTTTGTTAAGATGTCAGTTTTAGTTAATACATTTATTTTTAGTCTAGCAGAGTGACAGAGGAAGTCAGTAATCTTTCCCTGATAAAATGGCACTGGCACAATCACTTMTCACAGCCCCAGCTGCTCTCTGCACCCTCCTGGTTACACCTGCGATGTTTGGRGAAATTCCTGCCTCCCTGTGCCCTCCAAAGCTCTGCTAGCATTATTCAAATATTTGGAAGATGGGTTCTGATGAACACTGAACGCTCTCCAAACCTTTCCCAGAATATCTCCAATAAATGAAAGAGCCTGCTCCATAAATATTTGGTATGAAAGCAGGTGATCTGGGGAGCGCAGAGCTCAGGGGATGATTTCCTCTGCCCAGGTGATCTGGGGAGCGCAGAGCTCAGGGGATGATTTCTGCTGCCCATGGATGCTTAGGGGAGTGCAGAGCTCAGGGGATGATTTCCTCTGCCCATGGATGCTCTGGGGAGTGCAGGGCTCAGGGAATGATTTCTGCTGCCCATGGATGCTCTGGATACATCCCTGGGGAGCCTGGGAACACGCACGGCCCTTCCCAGGAMCATGGGCCCTGATGGAGCCTGGGAAATGATTTCAAATCTCTTCCCTGCCCATCCCTGGGATAATCCTCTCCTCCACAGCTGTGCTGGGCTCTCCCCTGGCACCCCAAAGCCATCCCAAAGCTGTCCCAGCATCCTTAAATCCTGGGAGAAACTGCTTCTGGATTGCTAAAATCCCTAAAATTGGAATTCCTAAAACTGTGGATTAGGAATTCCAATTCCAATTAGGAATCCTAGTGGAGTCCTAAAACTGTGCCCCATTTCTCAACGTGTCTGCACAATCATCACTTCTCTTTGCTCTTTTCCCTGGCATCAGCAGCCCCTGAGCTGACCCACCCCAGGCACACCCAGCTCTTTTTCCAGAGCAGGAAATGGGACCCCCTTTTCCCCTCCAAAGGCAAAGAGCCCTTTCCAGCCTCTCCTAAACAGGTATCGGTACCTGGCTTTTACAAACAGGAGGAATTAGACTCGGTAGCATTTTGCTATTTGAATGACCTACTCAGTGGAATTACAGCAGCAAACTAATCCTTTAGGAGAGATGGCTCTATCAATCTTGGGATTTTTCTAATGTGGAAGCTACTCAATTGCATCTCAGAAATCAGGGAGGTAATTACTCATGCAGACAGCACAAAATGAAAAAAAAAAAAAGGCAAGTTCTGCTGAGTATCCCTTTTAGAAGAAGCAGTGGAACAAGGAAAACAGCCTCTATAATCAGTCAAATTCTTCCACTAATTTTTCAGGTGTTGAAGGCTATGCTGAGGATACATGCCATGAAAGTTAACAAAGCAAAGTGGCTTTAATAGAGAGTTTTACAAGAGAAAAATGCCTCTTATTAGGCAAACCTACTATTTTAGATGTAGTTCCCCTTGTTACAAGTTCATTGTGTAAGGCAGCCGTGGCGGGAGATGGATGCGTCCCCGGGTGCCTCGGGAGGCTGCGCTGACAGGTGCCAGCTGTGCCCTCGCCACCACCCGGGGCAGGGGCAGGTGGCAGCGCCCTGCAGTGAGGCTGGCAGGGACAGACACCACGGGGCTGGGCTGGAACCCAGCACCTCCCTCTGGCTGCGCTGCACTGCCAGGGCCCTGCCAGGGGCTCACAGACCTGCCACAGAGCCCAGCACACCTGTGGGTTGGATTGTGACCCATGGAAAAAATTATCAACCTYGTATGACGGTCTATAAACCACAGAAATATAAACAGCATAATAATCAGTTTGTCACGAAGTAGAAAAATAGATTTTKGGGGTTTTTAGAATGGGGGTTCAGGGGGCAAGATGGAGGGATCTGGCCATGTCCAGCCTTTCTCCTTCTCCTTCTTGGCCTCCATCTCCTGCTGTGATGGTGGCACTTTTGGATTGGTTTAGAGTAGAAGCTCACTGTCTAACACAGGTGATGGGTATTGGGCAGTAATTGTAAATATTGTACACGTAGTTTTTAGTATAAAAAGATAACACCACCCTGGGGCAGGCAGAGTGCCTCTGTCTGTCCTGCTGAGCAGACCTTGGCTGGACAGGAGAAAGAATTTTATAGATAAGGAACAATGAACAACCTTGAGACCGAGAACTGAAGAGCTCTGACTGCTCCTTTGAGCGCCGGGCTGGGAAAAGAGAATTTCTGACCCATCTGGGGTCACTGTGAGCAGCCAGAGTCCTGAGAATCTGTGTACCTGATTTACAATAATTCTCCAATACCTATCACCTGTGTTAGACAGTCTGTTCATTCCTTAAAATTCCTTAAAATTAAAATTCCTTGAAATTCCTTTAAAAAGAAAAGGTGTTCATTCCTTTAAAGTTCCAGCTCTGAGGCTGCAGAGGGCAGGGRGGGCAGCAGGGCTGCTCTCACCAGCGCTGTCGGGCAGGTTACAAGTCCAGGGGATGGTTTGGAATGAAGCTGAGAGCCCAGAGGGTGTCAGACGCTCCCCAGCAGATGCCAGAGCAGGGCTGAGGGATGCTCCGTGCCCAGGTGGGAGCTCCTGCTCTCTGTGCTCTGCCAGGCT
>JACDOX010000367.1:224865-265178 GCA_014549065.1 Cardinalis cardinalis
TGTCCCTTTCCATGGCTGCCATGTCCCTTTCAGTGGCTGTGGTGGCTGTGTCCCTTTCTATGGGTACCATGTCCCTTTCCATTGCGGCTGTGTCCCTTTCCAGGCAGTGGCCATGTCCCTTTCCGTGGCTGCGGTGGCCGTGTCCCCTTCCATGGGTACCATGTCCCTTTCCAGGCAGTAGCTGTGTCCCTTTCCCTTTCCGTGGTTGCCGTGTCTCTTTCCATGGTTGCCGTGTCCCTTTCCATGGCAGGGCCATGTCCCTTTCCCTTCCCATGGCCACCATGTCCCTTTCCCTTCCCATGGCCACCATGTCCCTTTCCCTTTCCATGGCCACCATGTCCCTTTCCATGGCAGTGGCCATGTCCCTTTCCCTTTCCATGGCAGGGCCATGTCCCTTTCCCTTTCCATGGCCACCACGTCCCTTTCCCTTTCCATGGCAGGGCCATGTCCCTTTCCCTTTCCATGGCCACCATGTCCCTTTCCCTTTCCATGGCTGCCATGCCCCTTTCCATGGCAGTGGCCACGTCCCTTTCCCTTTCCATGGCAGGGCCATGTCCCTTTCCCTTTCCATGGCCACCATGTCCCTTTCCGGGCGGTGGCTCCATGCAGAGCGCACACAGGACCCACGCGGGGCTGGAGTCACTCCAGGAGCCGCCGAGCGCTATTCCGGGCCCATCCAACGTGCTGGAGGGGGAATCCTCTTCCCTGAGCCTCACAGCAGGCCTGGGGTCCCTGCTGGGGCATTTCTGGAAATGTTCCTTAGGTTTGGAATGCTCTGTGTGTGTGTGTGCTCTTTATTGTGGTATTTTCTGGGGTCCCCGCCGTTGGAAGGAAAGGTGAATCTGACTCTATGTTCTTAGAAGGCTAATTTATTATTTTATGGTATTATATTATACTAAAGAATGCTATACTAAAACCATACTAAAAAATAGAGAAAGGATAGGATACAGACAGAAGGCTAAAAGATAATAATGAAAAACTCATGACTCCTTCCAGAGTCCTGACACAGCTTGACCGTGATTGGTCATTAAGTCAAAACAATTCACACGTTGGATAAACAATCTCCAACCACATTGCAAAGCAGCAAAACACAGGAGAAGCAAATCAGATAATACTGTTTTCCTTTTTCTCTAAGGCTTCTCAGCTTTCCAGGAGAAGAATCCTGGGCAAGGGGGTTTTTCAGAAAATGTGATGGTGACACTTTATTTCTTCCTGGGGATTTGGGGGTTTCCCCCTTTAGCTGTGCACAGCTGTAAATAGTTGCATATTCCCACACACGCTTTGAGGGGACAGCAGACACTCAAAGTGCCCAAAAAGGGCATTTCCTTTCTATTTCTCTATAGAATTTATTAATCCATCTGCTTTTCACACTGCTAAAATTCYGTGTTTTTCTGACCACTCTTTGAATTCAAAAGGACTGATGGAATCAGGATAAACAGAGCTGTGCTATCATTAAGAATAAGATTTTTTTTCTATTAAAATTAATTAAAAYGAAWTAAAATTTTAAAAATTAATTTTYCCCCCARTATTATTAGTTCATTTACTGACTGATTTATAAAAATCCCCTGCTCTGGTGGGGTTCCACCAGGGTGTAGTTTTGGAGCTCTGAGTCTTAACTCCTGTTTTGGGGGTTGTGTTCAGCTTMGAAAAGGGAGTAGGCGGCCAGGAGGTGGACGCAGGGCTGGAAGCACCCTTGGAATCTGCCTGGAAAATCTCTGGTTAAGCCCTGTCGTTTAGGAGGCAATTTCCTTTTCATTTTATAATTTTATACCAAACTTTTTAAATTTTAGGTTTCCTTCTGTGCACATTGACAAAGTAGCTCTAGAATTAAAAAACCAATAAAATTAAGCCATGTTGACTTTTGCTATCACTATTTTGCATTGCCAAACGGGGAGTAAATCCAAGGGAATTTATCTGGATCCACTTGTGAAGGTTTTCTYGGGGTTTTTCTCCCTGGCAGGGGTTTGGCACTCAGCTGCTTTGCTCTTCCTGCACTGGGCTCTCGGAGCCGATTCCCTGCTCCTGCTGTGGTGGTGCTTCCCTGGAACTGYGAGTTTGGCAGGAAAAGAAGCAGCCCTGGGCTCCAAAAGGAAACCCAGGTGATGAGGCTGCTGGATTTCAGTTTGTGTGGGGAATCACACAGGGGATGAATTCAGGGAGCTGGATTTTTGTTTGTGTGGAGAATCACACAGGTGATGGGGCTGCTGGATTTCAGTTTGTGTGGAAGATCACATAGGTGAGGAGGCTGCTGGATTTCGGTTTTTGTGGAGAATCAGTGCCCATTTCCCCCTGCTGCTGTGCCCTGTGYTCATCCCCTGCTCACCTGCCTGACTCAGAGCATTGCCAGGACCCAGCCCTGTGCCAGCTGTGCCAGTTTAACCCTGGGAGGTGAGGCAGGGTGGGTGTCTGTCCTTCCTTCCCTGTGCCCAGGGATTGTCTCAGCTGCAGCAGAGCCCGTTCAGTGACAAATGGGAGCAYTTCCCAGGGACTTGCAGCTGGAGCTGCTAATTACCATTTTGAGGGGAGAGCAGGCACCCCAGGGACACCCACACGCAGTCACAGGGAGGAGTTCTTTCCCTCCTGTGCATTTCTGGATTGCTCCCTGGCTGGTGAGCAGAGGAGAGACTTTTCTGTGTGCCTCCCTCACCGTGGCAGGGAATAAAGGAGCAGCCCAGCTGCGTTGGGTTCCAGGCTGGCTGGGGCACAAAATGGGTGGAAAGCAACCTGGGTTTCTCTTCTGCAATGACAGTTCCAGAGGAATTGACATTTTAAGGAAGAGGTTTCACGTCTGAGGAGATGAAATTCTTTTTTCCCCCTTCATTCTTGCAGATGCCTTTGAAAGGGAAGTGCAGCCCTGGAACTGCAGAATCCCAGGGCTGTCCCAGAGCAGGATTGATTTGAGGGGTGAACTGCAGCCCAGCTCAGCAGAGGGTGGCCTTGCTTTTGTCTCTTGAGGTTTTGCTGCCATCAGGGTGAATCCAGTTCCTAAATGCTGGGATAACAGCACGGCACCTTGGCACCTCTGCTTCCCTGGGGATGGCCCCAGCCCTGTGCCTGTGGGGGCAGCAAAGTGTTTTTAACTTCTCTGTGTGCCTCTCGTGGGGATTGCTGCTATCAATCCCCCTGAATTGTTCCTCTGGGGTAGAAGAAGGTCTGTGATGGATGCAGAGCCGGTGGAGATCCAATAAAATACAGAACCATCCTGGTCCACAAATTCTGAGCTCCTCACTCAGTGAGACTCAAATCTGACAAAGTCCCAATCACACATCCCATAGAAAGTGTAATACAGAATAAAACCCACTCTCTGCCCTGTAATCCTGGCTGGACACGGCTTTTTAGGAGGAGGTAAAAATGAGGAAATGTAGAAACACTTGTAGTACAGAACAGGAGGCTCCAATTTCTTCTTTGCCTCTGCAGAATGAGGAGGGTTTTCCCTCAAACTCAGGAAGGAACAAATTTGGAGCCCCCTACACAGGAGCAGCTTTTCCCAGGGTTTTTTCCATGGAAAAGCTGGCAGCCTGTGAATGGAGGAGGTTTGTTCTGCTCCAGCAGAATTCCAGGGGTGCCTGGAGCTGCTGCAGAACTGTGGCTCCATTTCCCTCTCCTCTTTCTGTCAGATGATCTCCTTTGTTTTCCACTATTTCTTTTATTCCCCAAAATGTTCTGTAGCAGTGTTAGATTTCTGATACGTGACACTGTGTTAATTTGTGGTTTTTTCTCTGTAGGGAAGCCTTGATGAGAAATTATTGCAATTTGTGAAAGCTTTATTTGTGCTGCTGATGACTCAAAAGTTAGAAATGCTGCTCTGCTGTGATTACTGGCCTTAAAAAAATGACACAAATGAAAGTGGGACTTTTTGATTCCAGCAGAAGGACTTTGTTTGAGGCAGAGAATAGAAGTATTTTTTATCATTAGCTTTCACTCATTTCAGAGGAGCTGGGCTTGTTAATAACTTTAAATGACACAATGAATCTGAAATATTAATCCACTTAGTGCTCTTCTAAGGACATGGAAAAGCAAATGCCAAGCAAGAAGCCCTGGGRGCTTTGGGAAAGGAGGGAGTTAAAAATACAGAGCTGGGGACAGAGGAAATAGACAAACACAGGGTATTTTCTTTACCTGAATATCCTGGGAAGCTGTGACCAAAAGGAATCCACGTGCTGCCACAGGAAATGCCCAGGTGGGAAGGGAAGGGAAGGGCTTGGCTGGGACACAAGGATGATTCCAAAGCAGGGTCCCCATCCCAGATCCCCAAATGGGGCATTTTGGGAAGGCCACAGAAAAGTAGAGACCGAGGGGGAAGGTGCTGGAAGTTTCTCTTTGCAGTTTACTTTTTGGGTTTTTTTTTTAAGGAAGGCTCAAAATGAATCTGGGAAAATTAGAAGGGGAATTTACATGGTATTTGAGGGATTTCCTTGGTTTTACAAATATTTTATCTTTTCTAATAAAAAAACCATTAGGAGGTGTGAAAGGAAGGCGAGAAAAGGTCAGGCTGTGCTCTCGTTTGCTCTGGTCTAAGTCCAGCCCAGCCCCTTTAATATCAGTGCAGCCACTCTGGATTTGTGGGACTGCACAGCCAGCCCTGCTGGGGGATGGCTGCAGACATCTGCAGGYGCAGGGATTCAGCTTCTCTGCTGCCCTGCCTGGGCAAGGAGAGGCTGTGGGACACCTCAGAGCCGGGGAGGTGTGGGGCACACAGAGGGGAAACAGCCGGGAGCTCAGTGGTGTCACAGGCATCTTTTATGGAAAACGCTTTCCTTAGGATTTTTCCTCCTGAGAAGCTGAGAGGCCTCAGGAACAAAATGCAAACAATGGTTATCTGCTGCTGTAGGATGCAACAGGTGCATCTGGGATTGGCTCATGTGGTTGTTTCTAATTAATGGCCAATCACAGCCAGCTGTCTTGGACTCTGTTCGAGACAGAATGCTAACAGAAACTTCTTTCTGATTCTATTCTTAGCTTAGCTAACCTTCTGATGAAACCTTTTCTTCTATTCTTTTRGTATAGTTTTAATGAAATATAATGTATATATCATAAAATAATCAATCAGCCTTCTGAAACATGGAGTCAGATCCTCGTCTCCTCCCTCATTCAAGACTCCTGTGAGCACGGTCACACAGTGGGGCACAGCAGAGTCCTGGAGGGGCTGGATGGAGCCAGGAATAACCTTGGTTTGGGATGTCTCTGGGATCATGGAAACTCAGAATGGCTGGGGTGGAGGGGTCCTGAAAGGGCTTYCATTCCCACCCCATCCATGGGCTGGCACAGAGTCCTCACCAGTGCCACCCTGGGGGCTGCTCAATGAAAAACAGGCAATCCTGGGGAAACAGGATCAGGGAAAAGCTCTGTCTTGGGTGCTGTTTTAAAYGTTAGTTTATTTTAAATGAATTGCCCTTGAATTGTTAGCTCTGCACTGTGTCAGMCAGACCCCCAGTGCTGCAGAGCCCCTGGGGCTGGTGCTGTGAATGTCTGGGGGTGTTCTGGAYGCAGGCAGGCAGCACAGCCCAGGCTGAGTGGCTCCAGCAGCGGCTCACCCACTGCTGGCCGGAATCCCAGGAGCCACAGTGTCCCGGGAGAGCAGAGAGGGGGAAAGCAGCAGGARCTGGTGCAAACTGGGCGAGGCAGAGGGTCTGGGAGCCCCCACTGGGCTGGGCACAGCAGCCTCTGTGTTCTGCTCTCCCCTCCCTCTGCCTGCTTTTCCCTGCCCTGTGCTTACATTTTTAAGGAGTATTGCTTCTCTGGAGCAGCAGGAAATGGGTTTGTGTGTCAGTGGTGTCTCTGAAGCTTGTGAKGTGCAGTTGGTGTTATCTCTGTGCTTATCAGAGAGAGGAACTGGCAAACCCCTGCCTTGGTTTGTTTGGTTTTAGGGGCATGGAAGTTACACTTGGGCTGGGCCTTTCTGTGGATCTGATTTGTGGGGAGGTTTTTTGGGATTTTTTTGGGTTTTTTTTTGGGGGGGAGAGTTGTTTGTTTGTTTGGTTGTTGTTTGGGTTTTTTCTTTTTTATCTTGGGTTGTATTTAGTAATATCTGGTCCAAGACACAGAAGCAGAAAGCCTGTGAGTGACCATGTGTGGCCTCACACTTTAAAAATTATAAAATATTTGGTCTCTAAGCAGATTTTCCAAAAGCAGTCGAGTTTTTTCTTTGCCAGATGTTCAGGGTTGTGTGAGTGGCACTGGTGATGTTCCCAGCCCCCAGCTGCAGAGCTGAGGATGGTTCCCTGTTCTCCTGTCCTCATTCTCCCCTTTCCTCCCCTCAGTCCCGTATCCTCGCAATGTTTATCTGTGTTTTCCAGCTGAGTGAGTGTCCCTGGTGTTTTCAGTGGCACCAAGTGACACAAATTACACCGTGGTGCAGTATTTTATCACTGTGACTCATTTTTAGGTCGTGATGGGGGCTGAGGAGGAGCATGGCAGGAATGCAATCATGTCTTGGATGAGTTTTTTTGGCAATCCCAGAGTGGTTTTTGTTGGAAGGGACCTTMAACCCCACCAGTGCCACCYGTGCCRTGGCAGGGCCACCTCCCAGTGTCCCAGGGCTGGRGCAGCCCCAGTTCCCTGGCTTGGMCCTGGAGCTGCTGAGTGCAGGTGTTGGGAAAGAGCAATCTGCCTTTACCAGGGCACTTATGCAAATGGCAGCAAAGAACAGCACAATAAATACAAGCATTTATTTTTCCTCTTGCCCAGGCCATGCTGGGGAAAGGTGCGAGCCCAGAGCTCTGGAAATGGAATTTGCAAAGGTCAAAGATTGCTCACAGAATTCATAAATGCCCCTGCTTAACACAACTGCCCAATTACTCTTCATGAGTAACTTACCAAACACTTCTCATCTCCTGTCAGACAAACTGGTACCTATTAGAAAAGCCTTTCCTCAGATTTCTGCCTTTGGGAGGACAAGTTTTGGGGTTATAAACACCTTTTGTTACAGGATGAGTTACAAATCATCGTGGGGGCCCGGGCAGTGCTTGCATTCRGTGCCTTTTGGGGTATTTTCCAACCCAAATGGGTCTGGTTCCAAGCTGTACCTCCTTGGAACCAGAAGTTTGCTGGCTCAAAGGGCAGCTGAGCAAGTTTGCTGATGAGATGAGGGCTGGTACCAAGGCCAGGGGCTCAGGAATTCCCTGCACCCAMTTTTGGAGGAGAATTGCTGCAGGTKAGCTTTGCTCAAGGCTTATGTACCTACCCCTGGTCGCTGATCTCAGTGGGAATGAAGCTGAGCTGCTGTGGGGTCCACAAGGAATTCCTCATTTTCCTTGATGAGACAGTAATTTGACCACAAGTTTCTTCTCTTTTTGCATGGCATTGCTGGAGATTTCCCTGAGCAAGGCCAGCTTGTCTGAGCTCACTCTCAAAGCATGAGCCATGGCACCTGGATGAGAGGAAGAGTTAGAATGAGTCTGGAGAGGAGGAAATGTAAAAATAGTGACAAAATTATATTTATTGTTTGTTTTTTTTTAATTTCTGTTTACGCATCTTGGTTAAAGCACGAGCGACAGTAAAACACAAACAACTGAGGACAGGTCTGAATCCCAGGGTTAGGGATCATCTGAGGGCTGGACCTTGAACTCCTTGAGTGTGTCTGGAAGGCAAAGCTGCTAAAGAGCATCGGGAGTGTTTGTGTGCCATTTGTGGGGAGGTGGGAGGGAAAGGAGCTGCAGGTACAGGTGGCTGTGATCATGGCAATGCCTTGAAAATCGCCCATTAGTTCTGTCTAATAGGCTTATTCTGAGCATAATGCTTCTGCATATCTTTGGAAGATTCACTCCAAAGTCTCAGCATTTTCCGTGTCTCGCCTGGAGAAAAATCGCTGCGCTTGAAAATCAGGAATTGTCAGTGAGCGTTGTCAAAACAACTTTATTTTATCAAGTCAAGATAATGTTGAGAGAAGTCTATACCCACTTTAATTGCTTTGACATTCAATTAGCAAGACATTCTACTCCTCTCCAATAGAGTGAGCTTCTGTGTGGCTCGCAGGAAAACCCGGCTGGAAAAGCACCAGGGGATGTCGTGGGGGCCACGTTCCAGCCCAGCTCCTGCTCATGGGCTGGACCTGCCCCACTCCCCGCTCCTAGAAATTCCCAAGAAACTTCATCCAGTGCTAACTCTCCCATGTTGGGGTTTTTTTCCTTCTGCATCTCCTTTGTGGCAATTTAGATCCCTTTTTATCTCCCCCCCCCCAATCCACCATATCCATATACATAAAAAACGGATTTTTTTGATGTATCCATATACATAAAAAACTGATTTTCCTTCCGTCTTCGCCACAGCTGTCGCCACACTTGAAAATTGTTACCGTGTCCTCCCCTAAGTGCTCTTTTTTTAGGATAAACAACCCCAATTCTTTTAATCTCTGCTCAGGTGTCAGGTTTTGCAGGGCTCTGATTAATTCCGTGGCGTTGCTGGAGGTGCATTATGCCGGGTGAATAATGGCCCTTGTCCCCCAGGATAGGTCATTGCTACCCGTGGCCGGATATTTATTCATTTAATCACTGCCCAGCCTGCCAGGAGGCTCAGGAAAGGGGGAGAATGAATCCTGAGCAAGAGTTTTGGAGGGAGCCCTGGCACTTGTGGCTCGTGGTGTGGCCTTGGTGGTGTCCAGGGATGACCCCAGGAGGGACAAATCCCTGGGCGTGGGGAGTTGTGCCATGTTCTGATGCTCAGGCTCCCCAAACTTGGCCTGCAGGGAGCTCTGCTCACCCTGGGAAACCTGGAAGGGTTTTAAAGTTCTGTCTGAATGAATGGGTTTGTGTCAGGCCTGTGGTGGGTGCTGGGGAGGTTTTAGTGAGAGCCTCTGCAGGTTTGCAGGTGCCCAGGAGCTCTGGCGGTGTGCTGTAATTAATGCAAATGTCATAGATCCACTGCCTGCCCTTCCTCCTTCCCTCCTCTTGCTGCAGGGCTGGCAGCTGAAGGCCGCCAAGTTGCAAATATTGCAAATTTTGTGCCTTCAAACCCCTGCAGTAATGAACATAAGGAGTGGTGGAGCTGCTGCCCTGCTCTGTGCCCACAGACCYGGTCTGTGCTTGCTCTGGCATGCTGGAAGCAGCTCCAGTGCTCTTGGATTGCAGCTTTCCCTCTCTCTCAAAGGAAAAAAAGGGTAACTGCGTTTTCCTGCTGTGATGTCTTAGAGATTAACTCACCCAATTTAAATATTTGAGCTTTCCAACAGGAGAGGGAGGCTCGGATGCAGTTTCTGCACTCTGTTCTTTGATAGCCTTCATAAGCTGTTCTGACAAAAGCTGAATTCTAGGATTTTAAGTTAAAATTTTAGCTTTAACTTCAGGAGACTTAATTATTTTCTTGGATTCATTAGAAATTTGTTATTTAAAAAGCTACCACAGTTATGCCAAGGAGTAAAGTTAGTGGGTGAATGTTTTTGTTGTTGTTTTTTTTTTTTTTCCCCAAATCAGTGAAAAAACCTGAGAGAAGCGAGACTGGGTAGGAGCTAAAATAAAATGCTTGGGTGTGATTTCTCTGGTTCTTGGAACTGAAATATTTGTTAGAACTAAAGTAAAGTACTTCAGTACATTTTTGTTGTTGTTGTTGCTGTTACGTAACTTCAGAACTTTTCTCCCTCCCTGCACRTGCAGGGGTGGTTTGTCATGTGGGATCATGGAATGGTTTGGGTTGGAAGGGACCCTAAAGCCCATGGCAGGGACACTTCCCACTGTCCCAGGTCCAGCCCCAATGTCCAGCCTGGCCTGGGATCCAGGGGCAGCCACAGCTGCTCTGGGCATTCTCTTCCAGAGCCTCCCCACCCTCCCATCCCAGGCAGGGATTTCACCCAAATCTCCCCACAGGCTGGCATTTCCTCTCTCYGGTGACAGGAGGAGGAATTCTCGTGCTGGGTTAGGATTTCATGAGTTCTCCAGCCAGGGCTGCCAAGGCAGAGCCCCACTTGGACTCCTTCAGTTCCATTCTCCCAGCTCAGATGTTTTGGGCTTGGCTTTGAGAGGAGCCAAGTGCCTGCCTTGTGCAAGAAGCAGGAGAGGAGCAAATGAAATGCCAGACTCACAGGAAATAAAGAGCAAAACTCTTTCTGGAAAACAATATTTTCTGTTCTAGCAGTGCATGTGTTAAATATTTGATATTTTGAGCTGGAGAAGCCGAATTTGCAAGTGGCAGTTGATACATGGGCATATAAAGCATTTGTCTGTCTCCAAAACAAGCCCCCAGAGAAGGATGGGGTGAGGCAGCATGAGAGAAGCATGGGGAGAGATCTTCAAACTGCAGTCTCTCCTTTTAACCCATAAATATTTACACTCCTCTYCTCTCGCATCATCTGCTCCAAGGAGTAGCCCTGGAACCGTACATCTGACACCAACAGTGAAACTGATAGAGAGTCATAATTAATGGGGAATTTGCGAGAAATTAACTGGCTCATTTGCATGTTGAGGCTGTGCCATTTCAGAGCGGGGCTGTTGTTTGTGTGCGGGTGGGAAGGTGATCCCAGAGAGCTCCTCCTGCAGCGTGGGGGCACTCCCAGACATTTCCCAGGGTTCCAACCCCGGCGTCTTGAAAAGCCATTTGGAAACAGAGCTGTGCTTCTTTTCCCTCTTTTGAAATGTGTAAAGTGATGGAATTTCTGGGGTGTAAATGGAGTTGTGTTGAGGGGAGGCCTGTGGGGCCGGGTGGTGCTGCAGGGAGGGAGAGGCTGCACTGAAATGTCCCTGTCCCCAGTGAATCCCCAATGGAAAGGCCACATCACAGCCCAGCTACTGTGGCCCTGAGCTGATCCTAACTTACAGTTACTTTTAAGTTTTTTTGAGGTTATTTTAATTTAYGTGCACATTTGGAATGTTGGGACAGGTGAGCTCCTCCTCTGGCTGGGCTTCCCTTTAATGCCAAATGTGAGGGGCAGTGGGAAGAGGGAGAAGCCCCAATGGCCTGAGAGGTTTAAACGCAGCCTCATCTCATTGTCTCCAGAGGCTCCAGTGCCCTTGGAAGTGACAGTCCCCCTGTGCTGGCACTGCTGGGGCACCTCCAGGGCTGGGGACAGTTCTGGGACACCGTGGTGGGAGAGATCCCAAGGGGCTGGAGCTTTTCCAGGGAAGGGAATGGGGCTGGGAAGGGGCTGGGGAATCCCTGAGGGAGCCGGGCAGGGGCTGCAGAATCCCTGAGGGAGCCGGGCAGGGGCTGCAGAATCCCTGAGGGAGCCGGGCAGGGGCTCACCTGGAGCCAAGGAGGATCCCCAGGGATCTTTTCCCTCTCTGGAATTCCCTGCCAGGAGGGCACAGCCGGGGGGGTCGGGCTCTGCTCCAGGGAACAGGGACAGGAGCAGAGGGAACGGCCTCAGGCCGGCCCAGGGCAGCTCAGGGTGGGCACAGCAGGAATTTCCCCATGGAAAGGGGGCTCAGGGATTGGAGCTGCCCAGGGAGGTTTGCAGTGCCCATCCCTGSAGGTGTCCCAGGAATTCTGGAGGTGGCACTCAGGGCTCTGGGCTGGGGGCATCAGGCACAGCTGGGATTTGATCATCCTGGATGGATTTTCCAGCATAAAGGATGATGGAATTCTGGGATTTGGGTCCGGGTTGCTGAAGCCCAGCTGTGGGCCTGGCTTGGGCAGCAGCTCCCTGCAGCTCCTCACAGGAGGTGTTCCCTGGGGCTCTCCAAAGGGCAGCATGTGGGGGTGGTGGCACCATCCCAAGAGCTTCTGGGGGAATGGGGCTGCTGCTTTGCTTGCTTAGAATACCAAAAATACAACCAGAAGGAAAGGATGTTGAAGTGTTTGATACTCTTGTCTTCTCCATAACCCACACTCCTGTATGACTGATGCTCTGAGCAGCAGATTTCCCAGCTGCAGTTGTGTGTGGTGTTCTCCAGGTAAAGGCACCTCTGAGCTGGAACAGGCACTTCCAGGCTTTATCCTATTTATTTTTAATATTTCCCGTCGTGGCTCAGCTTTGCAGTTGTTTTAATGATAAATTGTGGCCACTGTAAACAGAAGTGCTCCAATCATGGTCTCACTGCACGTGTCTTTCATGGCTGTGCTGCCACAATAATGAGGGATGGGAGATAATGACTTAAGGAAAAAGCTCTGGATTAAGTGGGACAGTAAATTAGGCATTTATCTCTCTCCATTGGAAGCCTGTTTCCAGTTCCCTTTGAGGTCTCAGCTGAGCTCTATTTAAAAGTAAACCACGTCGTATTTCACCAAGCCAGCCCACTCCATAGAAATCAGCATATAAGCACTCACATTAAATTACCATATTACCCAGGAGGTCCTGGTTTTCAGGAAGGTCAGAGTTGAGGTGTATTAGCAGGAAAAAAATAAGGTTATACCATTCCATCATTTTACTGTGCATCCAGAGGGTAGAAAATTCCCACTTCCTCTGTGGCTCTGTTTTGTTTTTTCCCCTCCTGTGTGTTTTAAATTCGGGTAATTTTTGGCCACGGGAGAAGTGGCGTGTACAGAAACCACACACCTGCAGTTCCCCCTGAGGGGAAAGGGTTGTCCTGGTCTGGGATCCACCGAGGTGCCTTTGGCCCTGCATTCCCTGACCTTCATTTCTAACTCTGCCCGGGACGATTTTTGGGGCTGCGGTTGTGGGACCCTGGCTCTGTTTAATTTGGAGGGCTGATTAGAGATTGCAGAATGGAGGAAACTGTTCCCCACAGGAGCAAATCCACCATCCTGGGGAGTCCAGGAGGCTCCTAAACCATGGAAGGACTGGGATGGGTTTTGTTATCCACCACACTGGGCCAGGATTTATCCACCATTCTGCTGAGCTGGACTAAAATTAGGCGGTGTTTTTGGGTTTTCAGTCCGTTCTCCAGTCCTGATTTCAGCCTAATTTGGGGGCTGGACCAGGTGATCTCCRGAGGGCCCTTCYAGCCTGAACTGTTCTGGGGTTCTGTGGTGTCTGCAGTTGTTTGGGGGGGAACAGGAGGGAATTAGCTCCTTTGTGTGAATCCCTGAGGTGATGCTCTGCCCATCCCTGTTCCCTCTGTTCCTGGGGATCTCTGTGAGTTCTCGTGTTCAGTGCCTTTGATCTGCAGAGGGATGRCACATTTGGCAGTAGTGATTAGGGATATATATTTTCTGTGCTGGCAAAAATATCAAATTAACCGAGGATTTCTTGTGTTTTCCCCTGTGACCACCCAAACTTCCTGTCTGAAGGGGTCTCAGGGAAAGGTCCTTCTTTCCAGGCCTCCCATTGCCAGCTCAGCCCTCTGGCCTTGCTCTCAATAATAGCTCAATGCTGGCAAGCTCATTCCCAGAAGTTTGTGCTGGAAGTTGATCTCCCAGTTAGTTCCTCCACAGGTCAGAACACCATTAATAAATTGCATTAGGTGTTGAGGCAAAGGTTGGAGAAGGCAGAATCCCAATCAGTATTTTACTTGGCTACAATGTTCAATTAAAATATGTAAAAATATATATTTCTGCATATATATTTTTTCTCCGTGATGTTTTCTTGAACAAATTTTCTCTGACTTGCAAAAAGTAATGCAGAAACATATTCTCAACATTACAGAACCACAGCTGAACCCAAGCAGGGTCAGAGGGGCCAACTTTTGAGGTGTCAGCACCATGGAAGTTGATAATCAGGAACAGGAGGCTGATACCATGAAAATATCAATGATTCTAATTGCTGCCAATTCAAGTCCTGACCTTCATTTCTAACAAACTTTGCAGATTAATTCAGACCCGAGGTATTTATACAGCGTGATCTGAACTGGTTTATAACTTCCAATTTTTCAAGCCCAGGGTAATGTTGTGGGTGGAACTTYAACTGAGCAGCTCCTGAATGCTGCAGGCACAGCTGGACCTGCCCAGGGACCTGTCTTGGCTTTCCCATGCTGGTTTGGGACAGCCCAGCCCAGAATCCCAGCATCCCTGARGCTGGGAAAGCTTCTGAGGCCAAATCCCAGCTGTGCCCATGCCCACCTTGTCCCCAGCCCTGAGTGCCACCTCCAGAATTCCTGGGACACCTGCAGGGATGGGCACTGCAAACCTCCCTGGGCAGCTCCAATCCCTGAGCCCCCTTTCCRTGGGGAAATTCCTGCTGTGCCCACCCTGAGCTGCCCTGGGCCAGGGCAGGGGWGCTCTGTTGTAGCTGGGCTCCTCCCAAGGTGCTGAGAGCGCTGGGCTGAATTTCCAGAGCACAGGGATGGAACGGAATTTCAATGGAATGGAATGGAATTCCAGTGGGATCCAGGTGCTGCCAGCAGCCGATCTGTGTCAGCCTCTTCCCCTCCAGGAGAGGACTCCTCTTCCTCTCTGCATTTCCCCCGTGCCCCAGAGCTGAGCTGCCCGCGTGCCCTGGAATTCCTGAGCTGCCTCTTTGGCAAGATTTACACCCCTAACCTTTCTGCTGGCACCTGGGACTGAACTCTGCTTCTGGAGGGAGGTGATTAAAGCCACCGTGCCCGCTCTGCTCGGTTTCTGAGCAGGGGAAGGAGCGGCTGTGCCGGAGCCAGCCCTGGGCTCGCTGCTCAGCTCAGCAGATTTTTTAATGTCAACAATTAAGAATTGCCATTAAAGAGTATCACAATCAAAGAGTATCTGCAATCCAGGCCGAATTAATGAGGTACGCTGAAACCTCCACTGTGTTCCTGGAGATGCTTCTCCCCCCTCTTCCTCAGCGAGCCCACCTGTAAGCATTGCTGCTGCTCTTAATGGTTTTAAATGGAATTATTCAGCTTTTGCTCTAAAGATGAAGAGTAGCAGAGGCAGTGTGCTGGCAGTCAGGGTATGGGTCATGGATCTGGAGCATAACACCCACACCTGCTGCTGTGGTGTCACCTGAGGGGCTTCCCTGGCACTTCCCTGCCTAAGAGACCTCCAGCAATCAGCAAATTCAAATCAAAGGTGGCRTTCAGGTCCAAGTGTTCAGTGCAGTGGTTCTATTGATTTCTACAGTCAGGGTTTGGCCTCTGTGCTCTCCCTAATTTCTGCACAGATKGGGATCTCTGTTCTCAGCCCCAGGACTGAATGTGTGGCACTTCTGCCTTAGGTGACACTCCAGTAACTCAGGTGTAAAGCTGAATTCCTGGTTTTATTTAAGAAAATACCAAAGGAAGCTCTAGAGGTTTTTTTTTYCCATGGCATGTGATATTCCAGCAGCTCTGCTCAGCACTGATGATGAGCAGAACTCAGATCCCACTCCTTCTGGGAGGCTGCTAAAGCAGCAATTTCTGCCTTGAAATAGTTTTGTTTTGAGTCAAACAGTGTCATAAAAAATAAAAACCACCCACCAAAACCCAAACAACAAGAAGAAGCCCCGACTGCTTCTCCCGCGAGGTGTGGACTGCATTTCCAAACACATTTGAAGCCATTTGCTTTTCAAATTCCTGCCTGCACATTTTGCCATCCTTCCTGATGAGCACAGAGCRGAGTTTTCCATGTCCTCTCCGTTTGTGCATTTCTCAGGTGTTTGTCCTGGCAATGAGTGTCGCTGTCGGGAGTAAATGAGCTCTGGCAGGGAGGTTTTACTCTCAGAAAAACTTTGGTCAGTGAATTTGCGGGCAGCTTTGTGTCTGTGCTGCTGRGTTCCTGAGGGAGGGTGATGTTTGTGGTGAGGGGAGGGGATGATGCTGGTCAGGACGGCCAGGGGAAGGTGGGCTCATCTTGGGCATCTTCACTGCAGGGGAGCCATGGGTTTCATTCCTGGGACCCCTCCAGGGATGGGCGCTCCAAAGCTGGGCAGTTCCAGTGCCTGACCCCCTTTCCATGGGGGAATTCCTGCTGTGCCCAGCCTGAGGCCATTCCCTCTSCTCCTGYCCCTGTTCCCTGGAGCAGAGCCCGACCGCCCCCAGCTCCAACCTCACAAAATTCCATGGAACAACCGGGCTGGGGCGTGGACCCAAAAACCTTCATGAAGCAATGCTGGTATTTGAGTAACCATAATCACATTTGCATTTGAGTAACTGTAACCAAATGYTTGGATTTGCAGCAGTGACCAAGGTATGTGAATGCACGCCTTACTTTCCAGGGAGCCCTGAACTTAATGAAATAGAGCTGATAATTATTTTTTTTAATGAAATGTGGGCCACAGCCCATGGGTGAATTTGGACCCAGTGTGTAGGATATGGTTGCAGGGTCATCCCAAAGCTGCTAGACTGGAATTCTTTTTTGAAAGATAGGAAATACTTATTTTATTATCAAAGGATTTTGGAAGAAGGGAAAAAAAATTAAAAATTGTCTTTCAGCCTTAAAAATTGTGTTTTGTTTCATGTGTGGGCAAAGGGAACACGTAGCCAGGCTGGGGKTTTTTTTTATTATTATTATTTTTTACTCTCCAGAAAGCACTGGCAGCTGGATTGCTCTGATCAATAAAATTACAGCACGGGAGCAAGTCACAGTTTGTCTGCAGGTTCCAATCCAGCTGGAGGGAGGTAATCAATAACTTTGTTTATAATGACATCTAGCTGGCAGCGTGGGGCTGCTGCTGAGCAGCCTGGCCAGACAGAAGTTGGAGGGAGCAGTGGCAGTGCCGAGCTCACCCTGTGGGGCTGGCACGGCCTGAGCCCCAGCAGACTGAGATGGAACAGCAGGGCAGGGAGGGTGCCCACGTGTGGGGGGCTTTTTGAAGAGAAGGGCTTCACTTTGTGGTTTTCTGATGCTTCTGAGGAATTGCAGCCTGTGCTGTCGTGGTGGGGTTTGTGCCTCCCCTTGCCCTGGCAGTGCAGCCCCAGGATCAGAGCAGATCCCTTGCTGCYCACAGGAGCTCTTCTGCTCTTGCTTGTTGTTGTCAAAATGCTTTGAAGTGTCCACATGCTCCCGGGCCTCCTCTGCTCTGCTCTTCTCAGCCTGTTCTTGGGAGCAGAGAGATTGAAATCCCCMCCTCTGCTTGGTCTGGGATCCGGGAGGGTGCTGGAACAGACGTTTGGGAGTGTTCTGTGGAGAAAGCAGTGGCATGATAGGGCTCTTGTAAAAGAATTCTGCTTTGAACTGTTGGAGATCTTACAGAAATTTGTAAACAGCATGTCAAGCCCAAAATCTCAGTAGTTTTTATTGACAGTGTGGTGTAAACTCTAGCCAAATGCAAGGTGYGAGGGGCTGCTGGCCCGTGTGCCATGGTGCTGGGGGCAGGTTTGTTCCTGGACGTCACAGACGTGTTTTATGAAAAACCCTTTCCTTAGGATTTTTCCTCCTGAGAAGCTGAGAGGCCTCAGGAACAAAATGCAAACAATGGTTATCTGCTGCTGTGGGATGCAACAGGTGCATCTGGGATTGGCTCATGTGGTTGTTTCTAATTAATGGCCAATCGCAGTCAGCTGGCTTGGACAGAGTCTGGGACAGCTGTCTTTGTTATCATTCTTTCTGATTCTATTCTTAGCTTAGCYAGCCTTCTGAGATGAAACCTTTTCTTCTATTCTTTTAGTATAGTTTTAATGTAATATATATCATAAAATAATCAATCAGCCTYCTGAAACATGGAGTGAGATCTCCGTCTCTTCCCTCATCCTGGGACCCCTGTGAACACGGTCACAGCTGGTGTCACTTCGTGTTTGAGGAAGAGTTTGGGCTGGGCTGTGGGATGATGAGGAGGATGAGGATGATGAGGCCCAGGCTCTGTACCTCGTGTGGTGCTGGAGGAGGAGCAGAGCAGAGCATCCCGGGGTCTCTGCGTGCTTTGGGGCTCTGGCGTTACCGGCAGCTTCACTGCCCGCTCGGGGCTGCTCTCCCTGCCCCGCCGGCCCGGCTGACCGCAGGGGCCTTTCCCCGTGCCAGGCCCGTGCCAGGCCCGGGTGGCAGGGCCGGAGCCGGCCCGCCCGGCCGCAGCTGCAGCCCGGGCCGGCCCCCGGCGGCTGGCGGGGATGCTGCGGCTCGGGCAGCGGAGCGCGGGGCTCTGACAAGAGATCAATACTGTCCTCCCGGGCGGGAGCGGCTGCCGGCCCTGTCAGAGGGATGTGTGCCGTAATTGGATCAGGGATGCGGGAGCCATCCCAGCCTCCCGTCAGCACTGTCACAGCTGTCAGATGTCATCCCTCCGTACAGCTGTCACCGCGGGAGGGCCGGGGCTCCTTCTCCCTGCTAACCCAATGCAAATGTCCACTTAGCGGATGAATATTGAAGATATTAGACACTTCTCTATGCCTTTATGCAAAATAAAGATCTGTGTCATCTGTGAATTTCATGGAAATAAGTTGCAATTTATTCACTGTGAGAAAAGTGAAGTGAAGCCTGTAAAAATGAGAAATTATTTGGTTCAGGCTATTAAAAAAAAAAAGAATATTTTCCAGAATAAACAAAATATGCAGATTTTCTTCTGAAGAGTAAAAACTACCAGCTAAATATATTTTCATGAGAATAGCAGCTTTATCTTAGAATATTTTTCCATGCATATAAAAATCTATCATTTCTAGATCTCCTTCCTGCGAGAGCGTGATTGGAGTAAACTTTGATTTCTTGGCGGGGAGGGCGGCGGGGGCGGGAATCACTATTACAAATTACTGAGAGATATATTCTTAATATTTGTTTCCCGATGGCTCGGGGCCGGGCGAGGCTCGCTGATCGGCAGCGCGGGTTTGCTCTGCCGCTGCCACGGGCGGGCGCGGAGCCGCAGCCCTCGCTCCCGCAAAGGCAAAGGCGGCTCCGGCGGCGGCGAGCCGGCAGCGCACGGTTGAGCCCGCTTGTGCCCGGCTCTGCCCGCTTGTGCCCCGCTCTGCCCGGTTGTGCCCGGTTGAGCCCGGCTCTGCCCAGGCTGTGCCCGGCTCTGCCCTGGTTATGCCTGGTTCTGTCCAGGCTCTGCCCCGGCTCTGCCCGCTTGTGCCCGGCTCTGCCCGGCTCTGCCGCTTCCCGGGAAACTTTGTGGAGAAAGTGCCGGAGCGCTGCGCAGGGGGGTGAAGGCGGCGGGGCTCTCGGGGTTTGTTCCGCTCTCTGTTCCCCCGCTCCTGCCGCCCCCGGAGCGGAGCGCGGTGCTTCGGGGAGGGATCGGCATTCAGGGCAGCAGCAGGGCCGGCGGTGTGGGCTGAGGCTGGGCTGCTGCTGCTCSCCGGGCTGGGAGCGCTCCCCGTGGCGTAGCGGGCTGGGGTCTCGCCGATGGCACCGGGCGGGGATGCGCGGCTGCGTTATCGCCTCGGGAATGAAACCCCGACAGCGGCCCGGGCTTTGCAGCCCCGCGGTGCCCGCACGTCGCTGCCTCTCGGTGCCCGCACGTCGCTGCCTCTCGGTGCCGGCCGCTCCCGAGCTGCCTGCTTGGCTCTGCCTTATTTCTTTAATTATTCCGTGCCTCTCTCTGCCCAGAGCCCGGGGCTGCCCCGGTCCGGCGGTGACAGAGGAGCCTCACCCCGATCCCCACCGGGTCACCCCAGAGCTGGAGGAGCCACCCTGGGACCCTTCATCCCCTTCTCCAGCCCAGCCCGACAGCTGTGCCAGCTCAGAGCCTCTGCCAGCCTCGTCCTTATGGCCGGCTGTTATTCGCAGCACAGGAATAATAATAATAATAATTACAATAATAACAGTGCCAAGTGGAAGCAGCAGCCGTGGTGGTCCAGCAGGGCAAAAGCAGACTCTAAGGAGAACTTGGAGAAGGTGGCCTGAATATTAATTTAAAATGCAAAATTGTCATTGGTTTCACCGGCAACAGGATCAGGAATTAATTGTTTCCTGACTTGTGCTGTTTGGGAAGTTAAGAACTAAGCAGGCTGTGCTTGACGTTTGTTTTTTTTCTGGTGGAATACTGGTAGAGCCAGAGGGATAATCCGGGCTCAGGGAAAGCAGGAGGCCGGGACGAGGGCCCTGCCACGGGTTCGTGGCTGCGGCTCTTTTTGGAGCGTCCCTGGCTTGGACTGGGTGTCCTTAAAGGTCTTTTGCAGCCTGGGAGAGTCTTTGATTCTGTGATCTCCACCTCCACGTGCACCTCTGTGCTCAGCCGTGGTGACAAAGGAAGTGCTTTTTTTTCCCCCTTCCTTTTAAACGTGGTTTATGGCTAATTACATCAGAGATCCCAAACAATCCYTCTTACATTTGCATTAATAAGGTGTCTCACGTGACGCCTGCTGAAGGAGGAGTATACATCAAAGGTAGATTAAAGGTTGGTTAGGCATCAAACTATGTTCTGTATGTAAATTTATAGCCATGATGTGCTGCGCAAAGATAGCTCCCCCTCTATTCCTGCGCTCCTAAATAAAATTAAAAATTCACAACTCTGGTTTATGGGATTTTAAATGAATTTGATCTCTCTTTTGGGCAGGGCAAATAAGTGTTTTGTGATGTATTATTTTACAAAAAAAAAAAGAAAAAAGAAAAAAAAAGACGACCATCGTTCTGGCTCATTTAATTTTGCAAGTGAATGATCTAAGATTAACTACAGACTAGTCAGTGCAGTTTAAAAGCTGAAAGCAATTTTCAGCCATAGATGGTAATGCCACATTTAGTCCACAACCGAATGACTCTAAATGACTGAGCTGCAAGGTCTTTGTATATGACCACAGGGCCTGATAAAGCCGTAGGAACACAGTAAAAGCACAAAAATAGTTCCAATTTATTTGGTGCCATCACCTTAATGAGATTAATACAGACGTGTTCATGTGCCTAATTGGTGATTTTGTTTTAACTGGTAATGAAGGATTAAATCTTCAGGCAACAGGGTCCTTGCAGGAAAGGGGATTGGAGAGAAAAGTTTTTAATTATAGAAGGCAGCTAGTGAAATACACCACTGCAGAGTCAATAATGCATCTTTACTAAAATATAGATATAATATATAATGTATGTGTGTTTGTTGTGCCTGCCTGCCTGGGTGAGTTCAGGGAGGGCTGGTTTGGCAGAGAGCGATGGTGCTGAACTCGCCGAGCGGCGTTGGCATCCTTGGGTGCAGAGGAGGGCAGAGCCTGGGCAGGCTGCTCCCTTCCCACGCCCAGGAAAACCCAGACCCACCGGGTCCAGGGGTTGGGAATGTTCCCCCAGCCCTGCTGCATCAGCTGGAGCAGGGTTTGGAGAATGCCCCTCCCGGGCCCTGTCGCAGCTCCTGGGAGCTCCAGGGGGAGAAGTTCAGCCGGCGGCTCTGCCCTGCCGGGGCCAGTTGTGAGCAGGGAAATGTTAACACCATTAACCCGCTGCCAAAACACAAACACCCAGCCTGACTCATTAAAATCTAATTACGAGGGGGCAGCTGAGCCTGGGCTCGCTTTTGACTCAGAGGAATCTTGCAAGCACCAATGCAGAAACCCAGCCCCAGCCCAGTGTGGGCCTGGCACATTCCTCGCAGGGAATAATCCTGTCTGTCTCCTGAAATGGCTCTTGTGGTCATTTGAGTAAATTTAGGGGGTTTTGGTTTGTTTAATTGGATTTTTCCCTTTCCTACACGTCACTCGTGGATGTAGAGCATAGGCCTTGAGTTGAACTTTCAGTAGAGACAATGGCTAGGTCTTTAACATGTTTGATTGAAGATACCCTTGCATTTTAAAATTGTTTCTTACTTTAAATTGCATGTGAAGATGGTGAATTTTATCAAGCAAATGGTTGTTGCTTTTTTTTATAAAAGAAAAGTAGCTTCTGAGTTTGTCTTGACGAAAGAGCAGCTCCGTCACCATGTTTTATCACCACTCCCCTGTTATTTGTAAAACCAAGATCCTCTCAATTTTCTTCTACTTTCCACRATTTTATTTTGCCACTGAGAGGGGRRAAAAAAAAAMCCAAAAGCCAAACCAAATCCTGAAACATCAACAGCAAAAAAAATAGAGAAAAGATGAACCATCAGAGCATCCCGTAGCAAACCAAAGTCCGCGTGTTCGTCCCATCTTTCAGCCTCCGATGATATATTGGGAAGCGCTTTAAGAGGACTCTGGGAAGCTGCAGGATTCTCCCTTCCCGTCGAACGGAGACAGGAATATATTTTACATTCCCTGTCAGGTTGAACTTTAAGCCATCTCGCCCGCTTTCTGTGTAATTTCAGCATCCAGCCCAAATGGCAGCACGCTCGGCTCGGTTCCGGCTGCCTGGAGCCGCGGTGCTCCGGCGGCTCCGGCGGCGGCTYCGGCCCCGCGCCACATCCCGCTGTCCCCGCGGCGTGTCAAACCATTACAGCGGGGCCCACAATGTCACCCTGGTCTCAATGGTTCGTCAGCTGAAGGATATGGTTAACAAATGTAAACCCAAACTTCAGAGGAGCTGCTTTTCTGTGCTAAGTGATCTGTATTCCCTGTGAATTTACTTTCCCCTAACCCCGTGAAATTAACAGTACTTTCTGACATTCGACCTCCTGACCTCCCATATAATAAGAATTTAAAAAGCACCATGCATGAGTGTGTCTGTGTAATGCAAAACTGGGAAAAATGACCATGTCACCGTTTTATTATACAAAACCTTCTCCATCTCCATTGCATGCTTCATATGTGAGTGCTCAGTTCGGAGTTATTATAAAGAAAAACACAGTTTTAGCCGTAATAACTCACCGCTCCTGACTTTTATAGACAATAAATTGTAGCAAACACACATTGCTGCGGCAGGGCCCCGCACTCCATTAATGCAGATATTTACTGGGATAAGTGTTAAAAATAGGCTGGGGGGAGAGGCCGGAGCAGCGGCGGCTCTGGGGGGCTGAGTGCCGGGGGTGCGGGTGCGTGCACAATGTGTAGGTCTCGAGGTTTAAGAGGCAGAAGCAGAAAAGTGTTATGTGGAAATGATTTTGCAGTTATCAGGCTCAGGGGATGACAGCCTACAAGAGTAAGAACAAGGTGCTATGTGGCTTTTTCTTCACTGTGAAGTAAAGATTGGCAGCTGGAAGTAAGGCTTACAGGCAGACCTGCACACAGGACCTCTTCACCCAGGACTCATAATCACTACTCAAAGGAAAACGCATTTACCAGTAAAAGGCGGCTGTAGCCATCAGAAGTGTGCTTAAAACACCACTTAAATATCACTTTATACGCTATTACTTGCAAACTGTGGCTTGGTATTAAATTATACTTGCATAGGCTTTTGCTTAGGTGCTGATAATGCTTTTGAGGTTGCATTGGTGAAGAAGAATTTAGGCTGCTTTACAAGAGACGTGACTGGAATATCCCCCAGTGCTGACAGTGACAGGGTGAAAAATTGCAGAACTGTACTTTCTTTCCCCATATAGATTGTAATTTTAATTGTCATTGTGGCCCTTCTGTTTTAATTATGGGACTTCTTTGATATATACCAGGACATCGTATTGAATGAAAATATGGTGCTATAATAGTCTCTTTATAATTAATGACCACATGTAGATCTTGGTGCATAAAAGGAAAGGAATAAATGAACAATTTATTTAACTAGGTTTTGGATTTCTTTCTGTCTTCCAGTGAATATAAAATGATCCTGGGGCTTCTGAGGCTGTTTGATGTAGGAACTGCACTGAATAGCTAATAAAATTACATTGGTGTAGATTACTAAACATATTAGGTGGTTTTATTTAAAAATGTTCCCATTACGGATGGTAAATTTCCCCTATTTACCGCGTTAGCCTCCCTGGGCTCCCGATTCCGAAACAAACGAGCGTTTTCCTTCGTTTATTTGCRAAAGCCCTTAAAAAAATTAATGCAGCTCTGGCTGGCGGGGGCAGCAGGGTGGCAGGTGAGCTCTGACGTGGGCTGCAGGTACCAGGCAATTTGTGCATCCTCCACAGGCTGCGAAGGGCCCTTCCTCCCCCCAACTTCTGCCTTCGGAATAGGATGGATTCCCGTTCTATTAATTTCTGGCTCAGTAACTCGTCCTGCRTGTCCAGGCTTACTCAGTGCGGATGTAGGCAAACAATAAAAATAAAACCRAGTGGTAATTTTGGGGTTTTTTCCCCCGGGTCCAGGCAGGGGAAGTAAGGCGGCCTTTGTGGGGTGCCAGGCRTGGGCCCCCGGCTCCTTCCCACCGCCGTCCATTCCCGCAGAGCGGGCTCCCTGAAACGCAGACATGTTTGTCCAGTGTCTGTCAGCGTAAAAGTAGAAAATATCCCCTGACAAGCTTCTGCTAATTTTATTGCGGCGCGGCGCAGCGTGCACGCAGCCGGGGCGGGCAGCGGGGTTCAATCGCCGAGCAGCAGCGAGCGCGATCGGCAGAGACAGCCGCTACCCTGGGGTCAGCCGCGACCATGCCACTTCCATGTGATGTCTACTTGGGGTGATGGTGTGTAAATAAACGTGGGGAATTGCAAATCTTGTCATGGCCACGCAGAGCAGCTCAAGCATTTAAAGATGGTTGCCCGCAAACCTGACTGGGAGGTGGTTGCTCTGTGTGGTGGCTGAGGAAAAACTCCCCTCTGCGCCCGAGTCTTCTCCTGGCTGACATCTCGGGGAGCACTGACCCAGCACGGCATCGCTGAAGGGATTAATCACCAAATTGTTTCTCATTTTAGCGGAAAGTAAAGAAACTGAGCGCGCTCCAATATTGGTCTTTTAAAGCCGGGCTCTGCCGGCGCTGGCTTTGTATTTATGTTATCTGACTTGATTTATTTGTTTTTTAAAATGAGGTGAGGAATCTTAATGTCCTACTGTTTAATGAATTTGGGCGCATTAAAGTTCCATGAGGTCTTTTCATTATTATGAACTTTGCTAATGTTAGAAAATAAAATATTATAGAATTCGCATTTTCTGCTCATGAAGCTAATTTTATTTAAATACTCCTTACAGTGGTCATTAAAACACACTTAGATTTTGCTGCCTTCGACCAGTCAGATGTATTTTTTGCCAGTTTTACATTTACACATATCTGTTTTTCTGTTACTTTTCCCACATGACAATTACCTTTCATTACAAATTTATAAAATCATTTACATTTGAGCAGTTTAAATGTTTCTGCTGACATTTTGTAACTATTACCCTCTCCTAGAATGGCATATGTTCAGGCAGTTAATAAAAAATTAAATGGAATAGCACTAGACAAGGTGAAGCTTTGTATCAGAGTGTTCTGCACATTTCTGGAAATACCATCTTTGTGTTGCAAACTGTGAAGTGAGGTTAGGGCTGTGCCAATATGTGTATTTGTCAGAACTGTCACAGAGTCCATGAACCAGCCAATCACTCCGCTCTTAATTAGACAGTTACACTGGGCTTTTTAGAAAGCATCCTCATGTAAAATGGTGTCTGAGCTTCCAGAGAGGTGCGGGGAGCACCGGGGGCACGGAGCAGCAGCATCACAACACCTCCTCCCCGGGTGAGGCAGAGTTTGCAGCTGCTGGCTCCTTGTCGAGGGATGGAGACCGTGGATTGCAGGAATCCTCCTGGATTTTCAGCAGGGAATGTTGTGTGAGACCTGTCTGAGGCTGCAGGGTGGGGGGGATTTAGACGTGGGGGTGTGCGTGGCACAAATAAATTAGAGTGGCCACTTAGGAGAAATAAAATTGGAGGAGGGTGTGCCTGGGCTTGCCTGGGGGCTGCTGGGCAGCGTGGGCTGTGTGTGCCCGTGGGAGGCTGGGGAAGCTTCTCTGAGCCACRTTGTGGCTCTCGGGAACATCTCCTCCTAAACCTGACCCGGCTCTGCAAAGATACCCACAGAATATTCCACCAAATGCAGAATCTGTGGCCAGGCTAAGACTGAAGAGAGCAAAAAAATAGGGGTGAGAATAATCCTGCCTGCCTGCCTGCCGTGTTTCAGTTTCCCTTTCAGTTCTGGATCAAAAGGCATTTGGGATTTTTTTWTTTTTTAAACAAACCCCAAAATTGCAGTTCTCCATTTCTGACCAAATGTGCAGTTTACAGCTATATCATAATCCAGTGTTTAAACATGAAGTTCACAAAGATCCTTTTTTAAAACACACATAGATTTGCACTGCTAGGAGGCAGGGTTTGCCTAATAAGTGTGGAGTGGCCAGGAGGGATTATTAGTGTTTGCCACGAAATTCACCTTGGGATACGGCTGGGATAAATTCCTTGGCTCCTTATTTAAGCAAAGCAGGGCAATATTGAATTCAGGATACCAGAGAAATTCCATTTCCTCTCTGGCTATGCCCACACTGCTTTGTTTCCCAGCAYGAGTGCTTCGGTGATGCAGGAAATATTCCTGAAAATCCACGATTCCCCCTCTGCTCAGGGCAGGATATTTGCTGTGGGGCAGCTTGGAATGAGCTGTTGATGGCCATCAGAACCCAGGGAACTGAGCAGAAACAAGGAGCTCATGCGGGTTCCCTGATGTGCTGCCCAAGAGGGGGGTTCAGCTCTGGCTCTGGGGGCCGGGCCAGACTTGGAGGAACAGGATGAGGAACTAGTTTGGGGTGACTGGCACGGCTGTTCCCGGTGTAAATCGTTATTCCAAAGGCGTCTCCGAGAAGTTTTAACAGTCATAGCAGATTAACCTTGCCTGGGCATTGGGAGGCGAGTCAGCTGATGAATTTACATGCAGCCGGATGAAAATGCTATTTGGAGAGAGATTGAGAGTTTATTTGATTAAATCCCTTTCTCCAATACCTTGACCTCTTTCTTGTGAAATAATCAGAACTGTTTAGCAAGAATATTCTGGCATTAATAATAAATTGCTTTGGAGCAGGTTTTTCCTGCTCTGGACCCAACCCATCGGTGCCCATGCTTTTGGGGGGACGCGGGGATGCCGCCGTGCGGAGCGAGCGCCGCGCGGAAAGGGCTGAAGAAACACATTTTAATTTTTCTTCTGGAATTTACAGTTGGATGGACAATTTACAAGGCAATGTATTATTTAGGAAGCGCATTCTCCTGGCACATCTACCGGCAACTCTTTTTTTTGTGCCTCGTGGATGGAAATGAGGAGGGAAAGCCGTGCCTGTTGGGTGGGTCACAGGGTCACGGGCACGAAGGGTGGCTGGATCCAGGGGAGGGAAGGCTGAGAGGGGATCTCATCAATCCACACAAATAACTCCAAGGGCTGGCACAGGAGGGTGCCAGAGCCTTTCCAGTGCTGCCCAGTGCCCGGACAAGGAGTGATGCCCATAAAAGAAAGCACAAGAAGTTCTACCCCACTGAGGGYGGCAGAGCCCTGGAACAGATGCCCAGGATGGCCATGGAGAGTCTCTGGGGACACCCCAGACTCACCTGGATGTGTTTCTGTGTCACCTGCCCTGGGTGACCCTGCCTTGGYGGGGGGTTGGACTGGGTGATCCAGAGGCTCCTTCCAGCCCAAACGATTCCAGGACTCTGTGGCTGATTCTGGAGGGTGTGCAAACTCATTTTACTGTTTYTAACTCTTGTGTCACCTCCATGTCCCCCATTGGTCCTGCAGTGGAAATGTGAGCCCAAACCTCCCTCTGTGGGAGCAGTGTGGGAACACAATCAGTCTGGGTGATTTATTTTGGAAAGGGCATTTGGCAGTCGGGATCTGGAGCCACAGCAGTGACTTCACAGCATCCTTGACTTCCAGGTAACGAGACCAACATGAGCACTGGTGGGCAGGGAGCTCTTACCTGAGCAGGTATATGCATAGCTGCTTGAGGTGCCCCAGCGTTGGTGTCAGAGCTCCCTGACACATCTCCTGGCACTGGCAGCGCCATGCAGTGACAGGATCTTGGCTCCCAACTAAATTTAGCTTCGTTATAATTTGTTTCTTAATAACCCGCACTTCACCGTAATGTGTAAAATGCTCGGCTCCAGAACAGCCCCATGCCAAAGCTGTACAGTAGCTCATTTGCATTGAGCAATTATATTATATTACAATATATTAAGCTGCAGAAAACCTAATCTAACATGATAATTTCAAATCATAATTTACAGTGCTTTACACGGAGCATACAAGGCAGGTTACAATAACACGTTGCCGTTCCACAGCAGCCAGGGAAATTATTTACTCATCTATTATTTCATTTTCCAAAATGTTCTGGGTGCATTTAATTTCATTTATTTATTTATTTATTTCAGCCCTATTTACTGAATTCTACATTGGATAAATAGTAATTTTTGTTTATTTATTTCAGTAATATTTACTGAAATTTGGAGACTGGCATTTTCCCTAATAGCGATTTGGGTGGAATATTTGCATTAAACGGGGAGTGGTTTCTGGAAAGGAAGGCTGTTCCAGCATGTGTAGGTTTATCCAGATATTCTTTGCTGCTAAAAACAAAAGGAACAGAGGAGGGCCCCGTGCTTTAAGGACTTTATCCAGGTTGTGACACAGCATTTGATGAATCATTTAATATGCAGCTCGTGACGCAGAGTGTCAACAGCTGGCTCCTGTTGCAGCCTTTGTTTGGATCTGGCTCCCAGATAAACTTCAGGGAGCAGCAGCCTGGAGCTCTCAGTGCTCCCAATCACTCCAGTATGGTGAATAAGCTTTGTCAAATGTCTGCTCTTTCAATCCAGCATGAAGAACCCAGTATTAAAAGGAATATGGGCTCCTTAGCTGCTGATTTAGCAGTTAATGGTTTAATTCTGGTGGAATTTATTCCTCCGGGTAGCAATATTTGATCTGAGTGGGTATTAAACACTGAGACTGAGTTTGCAGCGTGGAGGGGAGCAAGGGGCCTGTTTCAATTTTAGAGAATCCAAATCTTTTACATTCAGCACAGAAAGGAGGAGACTGAGGGGAGACCTCATGGTGGTGTTCAGCATCCTTATGAGGGGAAGTGCAGGGACAGCTCCAGTCTCTGCTCTGTGTCAAGGACAGCCCCAAGGGAACGGCTGGAGCTGGGCCAGGGCAGATTTAGGTTKGATTTTGGGAAAGGCTCTTCCCCCAGAGGGTTCAGKCTCTGCCCAGACTCCCCAGGGAATGGGCACAGCCCTGAGGCTGCCAGAGCTCCAGGAGAGTTCGGACAGTGCTCCCAGGGGTACCCAGGGTGGGATTTTGGGGTGTCTGTGCAGGAYCAGGAGCTGGATCCATGATCCCTGTTGGATCAATKATCCCYTCCAGCTCAGGATATTCCATGATTCTGTGGTATTGTAAAGACCAGAGGGAGAATCTTTTTACCTTCAATAACATAGAACTGTGTGAAGCTCCTTGTTGCTCTCGTCCCTCCTTTCCCTCTCAGAATCATGGAATGGTTTGGGTTGGAGCTCTCATTCCACACCCCCACAATTGCAGTTCCTAAAAATCAATGYTTGGGTGTAGATGTGGCCCATCCTTGTCTTAGCACAGAGCTCAGGAAATGCCTGAAAAKAAGAGAACTTTGAATTTTGGGTTGTTTGGGGTTGTTTTAGCTTTTATTTTAAAAGCGCACTGGTACAGCAATGGTTTGCACTGGAATGGGATCCGCCTCTCTGGAGGTGATTTTCTCTGGGAATCAGCCCCTGTTAGGAATGTCAGGAAAAGAGAGAGCCTCAGTTTTGGATGACAGGCCTGCTGTGTGGCAGGAGTGGCTCTGTTCTCTCCAGTTCCTGGTCTGGCCTCGAGGCAGGGTCTGCACCAGTGAGCAATGCCTGGGCCACTGTCCTGCTTTCCATAAACAAAACCCCTGTGCATATTTTAATTAAACTGTGCTGGATCACTCTGCACAGGGATATCAACGCTCCAGGCCTGGCATTGCTGTGCTTCCCTTGTTGGGAGTATTAATGATGGCACTGTGCTGTTGCAAGGGATGTTGTCAGCTCCTGTGGTAATTGTGGAATTCCCAAAACTAGAATTTCCCCTGATATTGTGGCATGCAAAGGCTGCAGGGTTTGTTTGGTGCTTTTGTGAAGAGCATTTTATTTGGCATGACTGTGTCCATCGTCATGGGCTCACCAAGGCATCACTCTGGAAATCTGGGTGTCTGGGAGAGGTCCCTGCTCTTCCTGGTGAAAGTGGTGGCTGCCGTCTTTGGCAGAGCTGGATTTTGGAGGACCCAGCTCAATGCTAGAGGGTTAATACAGATCAAATGTCAATGTAAAAAATCACTATCTCACCATGAGGYTTTCCAAATTCCATCTATTCATTTTCTCACTCCCACTCTAGCTGTGCAGTCAGACYATTAATTACCACTGAGCTTTTCTGTAGCCCCTCTCCCTGACCTGAYTGTCCCAGGACATTCTGGCCTTTCTCTCTTCTAAGGTGCCTGTGATGGACAGTGCGAGAGAAGGTCCAGCACTGGAAGAGAGTTGACCTTGATGAACTTAAAGGTCTTTTACAACCTTAATGATTCTGTGATTGCTCTTTCCTCATCAGCTTCAGATCTTCACTCACGTACAGCCTCTTCAGAACCTTTGAGTTTCCCCTTTTCTTTCAAACACGGATTTTTTTGCCCCAGACTTTTCTTTCCCACCTTTCTTTCCCCGCAGAGCAGGTTGGTTGTGCCCTGCTTTTCTTTACCCAAACTTTGCTCTGCTGTGTCATCACATGGAGCTCCTGGCCCTTGCCACGGCCTAAGCTCATCCCCTGGGCATCCCTTGAACCTGCATCCCCATCCCTGTGAACTCTTGGAGCTCGACCAAAGCTCGCTTTGCAGTTCCAAGGGCTGAAATGGGGACAAAGTCTCCGACTTTGCTGGATCCCAAGGCAGTCTCTTAGCACCTGGCAGGGAGAAACGCGATGCAGTTTTTCCACCTCGCGCTTCCAAGGCTCATCTTGCGCTGAATCCCAATTGCAATCTGCAGCTCGCTCCACACCCGGAGCAAAGGCAGCAAACAACAGCATCGCCATGGAAAGCCTCTGCTCCCGGTGTCCCRGGGAAGTTGTCACTCTGAGCAGGGAGGGGTGAAAACTGTCACCTGTTTTTAAACACTTAATGGATTTCATGGCTGTGGGTTGTAAACCAGCCCTGCCGCTAAACCGTGTCTCCTGCACTGGTCCTTCCCTGGGTTCTGTGGAAGAACAAACAGTAGTTAGGGAAATAAATGTGGAAGAAAGGAATAAATCCTGGAATGAGATGCATAGCTAATGAGCTGCATTAACCTCCCAGTACCAGCGGAAGCACAGAGCAAAGTCAAGGCAAATGCTCTGTCCTGCCCATGATGTTGGTCTGTGATAAAGCTCACAGRTGAAGCCAGGGGATGAAAAGATGAGTTATGGCTGAAAAAAATATGAAAATTTGTCCTTGCCTCCAAAAATGTTCCCATTCCCACTGCTTTTCCAGGGCTTTTAGAGCATTGTTCCCTGAAATGAAAGGTGTCTTTTTTCATGATCCTGATCCCTGGAGCTGATTCCCAGGGTCTGTAGGGTCCCCAAGACTCCAGCAGGTTGACTTCCAGCCATAGCAAAGCCCTGGGTGAAAAGTCCTTGAACTTTCTATTCATTGTCTGTCGTCGTCTTTATTAGGTTTAAATTGATTGACTCTGCAATGCCATTACAAGTAGAATATTTCCCAAGTTATTTAGCTGGGCTCTATTTTTCCWGGAGACTCGTGATATATTGGATCCTCAGCCCTGACAGAGCTCCTGTTAGATCAGGGCTTCTCGTGTCTGAGAGATTCTGGGTCACGGCTGCAAAGCTCTCCCTGGCAGTACCTTTGGGTTTGGGAACCTGTTCCATGTGTGCACTTAGGACATGTGAAAAGTCAGTGYGACAAAAGAGTGACACATCCTCTTGAGCTGAGGCTCACAGAACCATCGAGGCTGGGAAATAACTCCGAGATAATTATCAGTGTAATTTTCAGATTGTTAGAGAGACAATGCCAGTGCACCCAGCAGATCCCTGCAGTCAGAGTGGAAATGCCATTGCACAAATAAAGACCTCGGAATACTTTTGTTTGCTCCCAGGGCTCAGACAACCCCACTTTGGAAATTACTGCTGGCTGTGGGTTGGAGTTACATAAATGACAAGGAGACGTTGTCCCCTCTGTGTCCCCCAGGCACAGGGGGCTGCTGACACCCCAGGCAGGGCTGGGGGCTGAACCAGCTTAAATATCCTGGGGTTTTAAATGTCCTGGGCTGTCCCTTCCTTTGCCTTCCAGCCTCATGTCCTACCTGCCCTTCCTCATGTCTGGGCATTGACAACACTAAAACAGGCTCTCAGAAGTGATCAAAAGGCATTTCTTTGGGGTTTTAAAGCGAGGTAAAGGTTTCAGTTGTTCTCTGCACTCTTAGATCTCCGAGCTCACGGCACCCTTGTAGGCTTTGTGCCATTGGCAGGGAGAGCCCTGCAGGTTCCTGGCTCAGCCAGGGAGTGCAGGTGGGGACGGGAGGTGCCGAGTGCCTCGGTGTGGGCACACAGATCACTCAAGCCTTGAGGAACTCAAGTGCTGCTATTTCAACTCAGAGAAGAGAAAAAGAAAATGCTGCTCTTTTTCTCACGCAAATTTTTCTGCATTTCCACGTGTTTGAGTGTGAGAGTCCCCGGGATGTAAATATTCCTCTTTTGGCTCCCAGACAAAGCTGATGTGGGGATCATTAAGGATCTCCTGGAGTTTTTGTAGCAGGGCAGGTGTTGACATTTATGTCTGAACTGAGGGCACACGAGGGTAATTCCAGCATGAGCCATCCCAGGATGTGCCAGGGGCTTCCTGATGGTGCCCAGTGCTCCTTCCCATGCCAGCACCRGGATCTGCTGGACCTGCTGGACAGTGAAGAGCATCACTGGGGGATTCAGCCCAAATGGYGTGGTCACCTCCAGCAGGATGGTGAATGTTTGCTTAGTCTAAATGCTCTCTCTGCYCAGAGGGATTGTGGGCTCCCTGGCAGTGCCCAAGGCCAGGCTGGACTGGGCTTGGAGCACCCTGGGACAGTGGAAGGTGTCCCTGCCCATGGCAGGGGTGGGATGAGATGAGCTTTAGGGTCCTTCCCACCAAACCAATTCCAAATCCGAGGGGACAAGAATGTCCTGTAGAAAAGGCCCCTGTGCTGAGGAAATGCCGCCAGCAGGCTGGCAGCACTGCTGAGGAGCAGAGTCAGCTCCCGTTATCACAACAGCGCCGGCATCAGCCCATCTTATCAGCAGGGTGGGTGAGATAATGCCGATAATCTCGAGTTCCCATCGCGCGACGTGTTGCTAACGCCTCACGGAGTTTGGAGGCRGAAGGGCCCACGAGGCAGGGAAAGATATGTACATATATCTGTGTGCAGAGGAGCTCTTACCCTTTATTATGCAGGTATTTTCGGGAGCTTGAAATGCCACCTTTGGAACAGAAGATTCCGATCGCACGCTGAGGGAAGGGGGAGAAGCTGGGGGCCCCCCTGCTCTCCCAGCTCACTTGAAAGAGCACGCTGGAGGTAAATTAATTGCCACAACTCTGCTGAGATGAGATCTCAGTCTGGCTGAGGGGCTGGGAGCCTCTCCGGGTGCCGTGCACGATTGAGGGGATCCAGAAAGGCTTTTTCCCGTGAGAAGGAGAGGATTCACAAGTGCCATCCCTCCCTCGTGCCTCTGGCTCCAGCAGCTCGGTGTTAATTGCACCCCAATGCGCAGAGTTCCGAGGTGCCCTTTGAGCCGGGCCCTTGGCCCCACTCAGGGCTCTCCCGTGTGAAGCACACTTGACTGCTGGCTCCTTGGGATAAATTAGGAGTGACTTTAGTTGGGTTTAAGCAGCAATGGAACCTGGGCATGGCTGTGGCTGGGAGCACCTGGCAAGGCCACACGGAGGGGAAGCACTCAGGAGTTAACAGCCTTTCACCACAGCCCTAAATTGAGATGTTTTTACCCTCTGTTTTCTTTCCCATATTTTATTTTATTCTTCTCTCATAGTTTCCCCATCCCTGCAGTGATCAGCCCTGATATACGAGAGGGATTTTCACTTGAAGGACTGTGCATCTTTAAAATGTCTTCCCTTTATTCTTCCTAGTTCTTACACATGTAATTTCCCCTTTAATTTGACATCATTTAACGGCACATTACACGTCAATGATGTGATCTGTGAATATTTACAATGTTCGTGTCATTTTTATTTTCTAATCCAATTTAAGTAGCTCTGCTTTTTATGACATCATGAATTCTTCGGTCTTTTTAGTCTTTTTGGAACTAATTATTCCATTAGTTCCTTTGAACGGGCTCCGTGTTGTCAGTCATTTTCTCCCCGTTTGATCATCAGACCTTTGCTGCCCTCCGTTGCATCTGCAGCCGGAGCTGGAGGAGGCTGTGCCCAGCGCTCGAGCTGTGCCTGAGCCTCACCCTGCCCCCAGAAAGTCCTTCACACACATCCAGACGAGCAACTTTCCCCAGGCCTGTCCTTGTGTCCTCGCAGGGAATGTTGTGCTGTGCCTGGGTCTCCGGGCTGGACAGGACTCCCTTCCCAGCCCTTGGCTTTCTGCTGGTGCGTGTCCCAGGAGCTGAGCGGSAGCCTTGGTGTGAGGGCATGAACGGAGCAGAGAGCACCAAGTGGATACAGCTCGTGGCCCTATGTTGTGACTCAGGGTTTAGGGGAATTTTTAGTATCTGGCCTTGCAGGATCGACAGGAGATGGGCTCGGCTCGCTGAGCATCCAGCTTCCCAAAGGCTTTCCCGACCTGCCTGTTCCCATCCCAAGGGGGCTGGAATGYGGGACAGGCAGATCCCAGCCGGCCTCTCCCGGCTCCCTTGTTTACTGGGAATGTTAAACATTCCCTCTGTCATGCTAAAGAGCTCTGTTGTCTGTTGCTGCCCTCTGTAGTGATAGAGTAGAGACCACACGGTTCTCCTGCGCAGCAATAATTCTGTTTATTGGCAATTGTGAATGCATTATGGAAATCAGCGTGGCTCCAAACCCAGGGCTTTCCCAGTTTTTCCCTCTGTTGCTTCCTTTCATTTAGGATTATCTGATTTTCCCCAAATTATCAGACTGAAGGGGTCTTCATGGACTATTTATTTTTATTTCTTCCCAAATAATGTTTAGAATTTTTCAGAATAACCTTAGCTGACCTGCTTGAAGTGCAGCACCTTAAAAGCCATAAAAACTCAGAGGTTTTACCCCCAGAAAAGAGAGAGGCTGTTCCTCTGGATTCCACAGCACAATTGTTTCTCTGAAAGAGCAAATTGACGGAAAATCCCAACCATTGCTCATTGTCTCCTTTCCTCGAAACTTTAGATAAAGCAACTTTTTTTTTTAATATATACAGTCTGTTGTAAAATGCAGATTGCTCGGGGAATAAGAACCCAATATTGGCCTGTGTCTGTTGTCCAGCCTCTTCCATTGTTATGCAGATTTCTCCTCAGTGTTTTATGGCAATGAGTGCAATATAAACTGAGATTGCTGAGCAAATAATGCTAGAAAATAATGCTGGAATCACCCTGCCTCCCCATGTTGATGTATTTTATTTTATTTTCCTCTTGGTATAAAAATTCAAGTAATGAACCTTTAAATATTGAAGACTTCATAAAAGTTAAAGTAAAATCAGACTGTGTGCTGTAGACAGTAACCCACATGCTTYAGGTGGTGGAGCAGAAGTCCCTCACACTGGAGGGAGTTTTGGAGAGGGTTTCACTCAGTGGGGATTGTGGGCTTTGTTTTCACTTTGATATAAAGAAAAATAATGAATTTGCGAAAGGCCATCTCTAAAGTTGGCCTGGCCATTGTCCAGGTCACACCAAGTGTTGAACATGAGGGAATGGTCCAGTTTGGGAGTGTGGAGTGTGTGGGTTGTGACATTCGGGGTGCAGGTGCTTTGTTTGAAGTGATGTTCAGCRAAACAGGGAGTTTCCATCTGGAGATCAGTGGGGCTGCATTGCTCAGAGGGGATCATGTGTTAGTGCTGGCTGGAAGAGATTTCCATGGGATACTGGGAAGGAATTCTTCCCTGGCAGGGTGGGGAGGGGCTGGAATGGAATTCCCAAAGAAGCTGTGGCTGCTCCTGAATCCCTCAGAATGTCCAAGGCCAGGTTGGACAGGGCTTGGAGCACTGTGGGATAGTGAAAAATGTCTCTGCCGTGGCAGGGGTGKGGCTGGATGGGATTTAAGGTCCCTTCCCACCTAAACCAGTCTGGAAATCTGGGATCCATTAAAGATGTTGAGGTGTCCATGGTGTCCACGTGCTGCTGGAGTTTGGGGCTGTCCCTCAGTGCCTGGTGCAGTTCAGGTGGGGGTTCTCCGTCCATCCCTATCCATCCATCCATCCATCCATCCATCCATCCATCCATCCATCCCTATCCATCCATCCCTATCCATCCATCCCTATCCATCCATCCCTATCCATCCATCCATCCATCCATCCATCCATCCATCCATCCATCCATCACTAAGGCAGAGCAGGGCCTTTTGAATTGAACCAGAAGAGAGGGAATCCCCCTGGGGACTCCAGAGCAGCTGGGCTTTCCTTGTTCCCACAGCCCCAGTTTTTGCCAGGTTCATTTTGGACAACCAGGGTAGGAGTGGCCTCAGCAGGGAGCTTCCTCACTGCCTCTTACACCGCTCATTAAATTAAGTTTTGTTGGAACACCTCCACGGAGTTCTCCTTGGCAGGGAAGGATGGACATGGAGCGGTAGCCAGAGTTCTCTTCCCACTTGCAAACTGAGCTTCCTCTTATTTYTGTTTGTACTGCACCTGCAACTTCCTTATCTAAGCATGGCCAGGATGTCCCTGTAGTCAGCAAATGGAATTTCATGGAATCATCACCACAGWATCCCAGACTGGTTTGGGTTGGAAAGGACCTTAAATCCCATCCCATTCCACACCTTCCRCTGTCCCAGGGTGTTCCAAGCCCTGTCCAACCTGGCCTTGGGCACTGCCAGGGATCCAGARGCAGCCACAGMTTCTCTGGGCACCTGTGCCAGGGCCTCACCACCTCCCAGGGAAGGATTTGTCCCCAGTTTCTACTCTRAACCTACACTCAGTTAAATCCACTTGTGTTCCCAAGAGTTAACAATTAAGCAGGACACAAATATTCTACTAAAAKAGAGTAAGATATTAAAAAAATCACTTGAACAATTATCCTCAATCTTTGAACATTATTTTAAAGAGATCAAAAAAMTAGCATTGACAGGTGTGTGAAAGCTGATGATAATCTGAGGAATAAATAACGCTCTGCAATAAAAACCCCAGAAAACAATAATTCCAGAGAAATAACTTTCCATATGAAGTAAGTAAAGGAAATAAAGGCAGGAATTGTGGTTATAGCATGGCTAGGTGTTAAATTTATATGCTAATAATTACATATTTGTTGGAAAGGATAGTGGAGTCAGATCACGTAGGGGCAGAAGCAGGAAAATGCATTGTGGAAGGATTTCCTTTAATCCTGCTTGCCCAGCCTGTGTGGATGTGTGTGGTTTGCTCTCCTGGAACGATCTCCAGGGAAGGAGGATGCCCCCCACCAGGCTGAGTGGCTCCTTTCCCTTTCAGGAGGCACCTTTTGAAATATTCCCTGCGCTCAGAAGTTTAAAAGGGAGCCACCAGATCCTGGTGAATTTGTTAATAAATATGGAAAGCACGGCAGGTTTTTTTTTATTTCTCCACCAAATTGCAGCAGGAGGAGGGAAACCAAACCCCTCAACAAAATGGGATTTTTGTAACTGAGTTACAAAGTCAAAATCTTTATTGGTGGCATTGCAGGAATAACCCTGTGCATTACTTCTTCATGTGGAAATGGGAAAACCCCACAATTCTTGTCCTGAAGTGAGGATCTGTAGTTTGTGATGAGGATCTGTAATTTGTGACAAGGATTTTTAGTTTGTGATGAGGATCTTTAGTTTGGGATGAGGATCTGTAGTTTGTAATGAGGATTTTTATTTTGTGGTGATGATCTGTAGTTTGTAATGAGGATTTTTAGTTTGTGACAAGGATCTGTAATTTGTAATGAGGATTTTTAGTTTGTAATGAGGATTTTTCGTTTGTGATGATGATCTGTATTTTGTGGTGAGGATCTGTAGTTTGTGACCAGGATTTTAGTTTGTGATGAGGATTTTAAGTTTGTGACCAGGATTTTAATTTGTGACCAGGATTTTTAGTTTGCCATCATTTGGGAGCGCTGGAGTGGAACTCCATTTGGTCTGTGGCTACTCCGCTGCTGCTCAGGGCAGGTTAAGTGAGAGAAGGGTGACTGCAACAATCTGGTGGGGAAAAAGTCAGTTTTGTGACATGAGCCAGCTCTGGTTCATGCCCATCTCTGTGATGGCCAGAGCTGCTTCTCTCTGTAACATTCCGGGTGTTTGCACTGGGGATTATGTCTGCAAAAGGATCAAAGCAGCTGGTGGCACCCCTTGTTTCCAGTGGCACAAGGAGAACTGTCAAAAGTTAGTTTGGAATATTAAAGGAAAGTTGAAAGTCAGGAAGTTTGTCCATTCATTTTCTGTRTTATTTTGAYRGAAACAGGATACCAGGAGACCTTGAGACCAAGTGATTTCCAGTAAATTCGGGGACAGCTTGTACATACACAGTCACAGCTGCAGAGATGCACCCGGAGCACTCAGGGAACCCCAATTCTTTAACCTCAAACACATTACAGATCATTTCTGCTGTCACCAACCCAGCCCTCAGCATGGGCTGCGATGTGTTTGTATTACCTCAGCATCCATCATCTTCCCCTGGGAGTGCATCCAGGTTTTCCTTGGCACACCTCTAGCCGTGCCCAGGTTTTGCTGTTTATTGGTAAATGAGTGTTGGGATTTCTCTGGGGTGCTGTTTGGCCAGGCACGTATGGGGCTGAAGCATCCCTGGGTGCTCTGGCAGGCTTTGGGGTGCAGGGTGGGACACGGGACCATCCAGGTGCCGGCGCAGGGACACGAGCAATCCCTGGAACTCGTGGTGCAGAGAGGATCCAGCGTGGAATCGCAGGGAGCGCYGCAGGGCGTGCCCGCAGGCTCGGGGTGACTGTGGATGGAGCACGGCCGGCCGGGGAAGCTCGGTGCGGTTTTCCCGGGCTGGAAATGCAGCAGATGCAGCAGATGCGGAGCTGCCGCCGCTGCTGGCGGCGGGGAGCGGGGCAGGATAATTGAGTGTACCTGTGGCACGGGGCTGTGTCTAATCAGCCGCTGCGGAGGTGGGCAGTGTCAAGTGCCATCCATCTGCTTCCCCTGGGCTCGGCGCACGCAGGAGGAGCGGCAGTGATCAGACAAAGATATATCRCCGTGTTGACCACTGAAGTACCTGGTTAACAACTTAATTATCTGAGTTCAGCTATCAGTCAGCAACAAACCCGGACAATTTAGACATCCTTTATAATTTGCTATAAAAATGGCATAATGATAAGGACAGTGTTGCTCGAATTAGAATCTGCATTAAGTGTGTTTAATTTAATTTTTCTAATTATATTTCTAATAGCTTAAATATGTGCACTGATAAAATGGTTAGCCACCTGCATTTAAATGCCACCTGATGCGTTTATTTTGGAACAGTAGCAGATTGATATAATTTGAGCACGAGCTCCTCTGAAAATTCCTTTATTAATGGGTGTTAAATTATTCTTTGTGCTGCACGTGAAGTTCTGGAGCTGCCACTGGGGTGGCAATGGCTGGGGAATGCCTGAAACCTGCAAATATTTAGTGTATTTTCTGAGCTGGAAACAGGGAGGGGTCTGTTTAATTAAAAATTAAAATTTGTGGTGGCATTTCACAGTTCTGTGCTCATTAAGCCCCTTTTTTCTTATATCAGGTGAGTTAATTTTTTTGCATGGAGTGTGTGGATTAAGGGTATTCCCATAGAATTCCATGTTAAGCATCCCCATATGATACCAATTTACCAAATTCATTAATAGCCACAAATCTGACTAATTCTATGTTGCAGGTTCAGTGACAGCTGCCTGTTTGCAAATATTGGATGTTTCCTAAGTAATTCTTCTTTTGAGCTGAAATTGGGCCTTTTTGCCTAAATCTCTGTGTATGATCAARGCAAATTATTAAAAGATTTGTTAGAGAAAAACACAAAACCAATCTTGTTCCTTTCCTGGCAGTAAATGAAAATTGACTTTTAAAACAGCTCGTGTGCAGCTGATGCTGAGCTGATGTCTCCAGGCCAATTCAGATGTATAATAAATTACAAATAAAAGAATCATTTAGAAAACACTACTTAAAAACATAACTAAAACAGCTTCACTTCCTGAATTGCATGTGGCAGATATTGTTCACAGGGCTAGGACAGGAACAGAAATCCATAAAATCAATGTTTATTAATTGTTTATTTGCACTCGGAGCTCTGTTTATTTTCTGTGCTTTACTACCAAGCGAGGAGGTTGTGCTGGGAGAGGAGCAGGAGCCTCTCTGCYGGGACAAACTCACCACGGAGTTGGCGGGAGCAGAGGATTCCATTCAGAATTTTAATTCCTCACATGGAACAAGGTCAGATAAAAAAATACTTTTAACGAGCACCATAAAGGGCACCAGGAAAATGAAGCTGAGAGTGTCCATCAGCCCCACACAGTCGGGCTGGGCTCTGCTGCTGTGCCCAGGAAAACTGGGCAGCTGGGAATCTGGGAATGATGGATGTGAGCAGGGGATGGAGCAGGGACAGGGATGCTCCTGGAGGTGCTGCAGGAATGGAGCAGGGACAGGGATGCTCCTGGAGGGCTGGAGCAGGGACAGGGATGCTCCTGGAGGGCTGGAGCAGGGACAGGGATGTTCCTGGAGGTGCTGCAGGGATGGAGCAGGAGTAGGAATGTTCCTGGAGCTGCTGAAGGGCTCGAGCAGGGACAGGGATGCTCCTGGAGGTGCTGCAGGGCTTGAGCAGGGTCAGAGATGTTCCTGGAGGTGCTGCAGGGCTGGAGCAGGGACA
>JACDOX010000367.1:280280-292624 GCA_014549065.1 Cardinalis cardinalis
TGCCAGGGAAAGGCTGGGATGCTCTCCCGGAGCCCGCGGTGTGAGCATCCCAACGGGTTGGAGCCCCCCAGGATGGGCAAAAATCTGTGGAAATTCAGCATTTCGGGTTATGAAATGCAGGGGAAAACCAACCCAACYGAGATTTAAGCAGCATTTAGGGGCAGCTTTCTGTTTCCTGGCTCACACAACCCTGGCGACGCTGCCTTGCGATACTTTGGGATGGTCCGAGTTCATAAATTGAACAAATTTCTGAAGCTGTACAGAACTCTAGGAAATCAGAGTCACTGTCTTTTAAACTGAGTTTATTTTGAAGTGGGGAAAAAATGGAGAACCGTGGCCTCGACATGAAAAGTAGCAACTAAATGCTTTATTTTTGCTCCCTGGTCTTTTTTATCCTTCTGCATCACTTTCCAGACCCATGGGGAGTTGTGCCTGGGGGTGTGAGGAGCACTCTCAGGATCTGTGTTTAACGTGGGCTGATTTAATAATTCCCAATGCTAGGAACCCTTGCCAGTATGGAAATAGGCTCCTCATGGGCTGCCTCTGCAAGCTGGCAGGGAAAAAAATCCAATTTCTGGAAAAATAACCAAAGATTCTCAGCTTTCTCAGCTGCACCCAGGACTTTTTGGAGTCTCACGGGGAGAACTGCTCTGCCCATCTGCAGTTTAACTTCCCCAATGACACAGAAATATGAGGCTCATATTAAAAATATATCTGGATATTTCTGTGGCAAACTCCCATCACTCTGCTCTCTGCCAAGATACTGCAAAGGATGGAGTGAAAATGATGTTGGAATAATTAGTGGATRGAACCAAAGCAGTGATAGAGCACAATAAAGTGAGAACAACCCCAAACCCCAGGAGCAGAAACCTGAGCTGGGCTCCCCTGGCTCCAGCACCCACAGGGGGGCTCAGTGCCGTTTCTGTCAGATAAAATGTGCCTAAACTGCTCCCTGTKAAACACATTTAGGGGCTCTGGGAAGTCCTGAGCCCAGGGTTGGGAAGGGAATGCTGCTCCTGTCAGGATGTGCACAGAGGTGCTCGTCATCCCTACGGAGCACCCAGAGCATCTTGCTCAAAAAAAAGAAACAATTTCAGGATCATCACTCAAATCGCAGCATAGATACACAATATGTAAAAATGAATATGTGTGTGTGTGTTTATACGACATATATGTGTATTTATATGATACATATATGGGTGTTATATTAGTCTATTTATACATCTATCATGTATATAATATCTATATATTTATATATATCCACTAATAGGTATTAAATGCTGATCCCTGCACATCTCATAGGATAAGAAAGATCTTTTTGAGCACTGAGTAAATATTTAAATATTTTAAAACACTTTCCAAATTCATGTTTAAATACTCCATCATCATATTTGGAAGAAAAGAATTAAACTAATTTAAAATTTCTTCATCCTCCTAACGTAGCCCTTTTGCCCTTTACATTCCCTTTTTTTTAAAAAAAAACCCCTTATATAAATATAGTTCTAGAGCATCATGAGTGGAATTCCCAGGGGGGATTTTTGTGGCACTCAGAGCAAATGTGGTTGACACTTGTTCTTTGTTACCCTTGGGCTACTGTTTTGATCCTCGACTGAATGGATTTATCCCTGTCAGCACAAGGAATTTCACACTCTCGTCCTAAGTAAATTCTACAACCCTTTCTCATGTGGAAATGCAGCACCAGAACGTTCAGGTGCTTCATGTTCCGGGCAGCTTTGGGAATTTGAAGTAGGAATTCCATAGGTGAGCCCTGGAATCCTGATCCCGCTCTCACCATCCGGGGAAACGCGCTGCCGTTGACATCCCTGGTTTATTTTTTTCCCCCTTCGTGTGGATGGGAGGCACGYGAAACTCTAAACAGCCACGGGGAAATAATTGGTATGAAGCTGGAGAAGCTTAATTTTGATGAAGCAATTAGTGGCTGTTTCCTGATTGCTCTCAGAGCCGTGAAGAGGAGGTGAAGAAGATCGTGCCGCCCCTTTCAATTCCCAGCCCTTCCCCAGCTCCCCAGACCTTTTGCCCTCCTATTGGACACAGCCAAAGTTGCTTTGAATTTTTTCAGAAAGTGTCTTGTGACCATGGATTCTCCAGAAGGTTAAACATAAATTAGTCATAAAGCCAACAAAAGGGAGAGGAGAGGAGGAGGCTCAGCGATTCTCAGCCAAATTTCTCCCTTTTCAAACTGCTGGGGGATAACGAGAACCAAGAAGAGCTGAATTCTAATTCCCTTTTTGAACAATAATAATAATAATAATAATAATAGTAATAATAATCTCTTTGCTGCCATTTCTAACCTCCAGCATTAATGTGCCACCAGCTCTGTAGTGCTGCAGATCTGAGCAGTGTTTAAGACAACAAAGTGCCGTTTGATAGTGGAGCCTTTCTGTGGAGCAGCTCCTCTTCCTGCCTTTGATGGGCGATGCTTTATTTAATCAATTATTCATCAAAGTTCGGGCATTCTTCTTATATATTTAGGGAAAAACTAAAAGATGCCTTTCCTGGCTTTCTTGTTTGAATAAAAGTTTAAATAGAATGTGGAAACAGTCGCTTTTGAAGGGAAAAAACCCCACAGCTTGGAGAGCTCACGGTGTCGAGCGCCTGAGCAGGATTTGCGTCTTTGGGAAGAGAGAGGAGGGAAAAAATAGACATTCCCAAGTTCTGTCGCTCAGCCAAAGGCGCCGGGAGGGCTCTGCCAACCTGCCTGGCTGACACCAAGAGCAGGAGCAGGGACCTGCCCGGGCTGGGCCTCAGCTGGGGCTGAGCCCGGGGCGCAGCGGGGCTGGGCCGGCCGGGCTCCGGACGCTCCGAGTGGGGCTGGGGAGCATCTTGAGCAGTTGGGAACATTTGGCAGCTTCACATGGAAAAAAATGACTGCTGGGGAAGCTGAGCGGCTGCTAATTAGCAGCACTGAACTGTGGGTAAGGACAGTGGGTTTTAATGTGAGAGGAATTCTACAATAACCACCCCGGTGAAGGAAATAGCAGGAAATGCTCCCGAGCTGACCCTCGTGGCAATCTAAGCTGCACGTTGCAATAATCCTGTAAATTACTCGGCTTTTTTATCCAGGAACTTGGAGTTAATTAGTAATTTAACATTCCTCCAYGCTATTAAATGTCTTTCTTGCATTATATTATGTTGTTTCATGGTCTTACCTTAACACTAATGGGGTTTAGTTCTATTTTCTCCAAACAGTAGCAGTAAAATAAAACCAAGCTGGAAAATTAATTAGTTCTCTTTTACCTTTGATTTACCTGTTAGGAACAATTAAGTGGCAGAGTAGAGGTTTGGAGTGGTACGAGGTTCCCTGGAGATGAATGGATTCCCGGGAAGTGCTGCTGGAGCGGGGCTGAGGATCAGGAGTGGGTGAAGGGCTGGGGGCTCTGGGGGGCTCGAGGCTGAGAGGGGCCAGGGCAGGAGGGGAGGCAGCCCCTCATCCCTGTGTCTCTTTATCCTTTCATCCCTGTGTTCCTCTGTCTCCTCATCCCCGTGTCCCTTTATTCTTTTATCCCTGTGCCCCTCTATCCCTGTGTCCCTGTATTCCCTCATCCCTGTGTCCCTTTATCCTTTTATCCCCTCATCCCTGTGTCCCTTTGTCCCTGTATCCCGTCATCCCTGTGTCCCTTTATCCTTTCGTCCCTGTGTCCCTTTGTCCCTGTATCCCTATATCTCAGTATTCCTGTGTCCCTTTATCCCTTTATCCCTATGTGCCCTGTATCCTTGTGTCACCTCATTCCTGTGCCCCCTCATCCCTAGGTCCCTACATCCCTGCATCCCCCTCATGCTCACATCCCTGCATCCCTGGGCTGCTGGGAGCAGCTCTGTTCTTCAAATCTGGAATTGTGCACAGTTTGTTCCTCCTGGTGCTGTCCTTGCACRCAGGAGTCCAGCGGCTCCTTAGGAGTATCCAACACCTGAACTGGGGTCTGAGGGAAASTTTGGGATACAATTCCAGGGGGCATCAGATGAAGGAGCCTCTCCTACATTAATCCAGCACAAATTCAAACTTGGAGTGCATTTTACCCTGTCTCTGTGCTTCCTCCACACTCCGTGGCTCAGTTCAAGGTTCTCTTCCTTGGAAAGACAGCAGAGAGTTTGTGTTGCTTAAGCCAGGTTTGGCATCTGGGTGATTAAGCCAGGTTTAGGGGTTGGTTTGATTAAGCCAGGTTTTGGGTTTGTATTGATTAAGCCAGGCTTGAGATTTGGGTGATTAAGCCAGGTTTTGGGTTTCGTTTGATTAAGCCAGGTTTTGGATTTGTACTGGTTGAGCCAGGTTTGGGATTTGGGTGATTAAACCAGGTTTTGGATTTGTACTGATTGAACCAAATTTGGGATTTGGATGATTAAACCAGGTTTTGGATTTGTACTGAWTGAACCAGGTTTGGGATTTGGGTGATTAAACCRGGTTTTCAGTGGCATTTTCTACCCCTCTGGTGGTTGGTAGCAATGGCAGCTGGGGGGATTTCCATTCCTTGTGGGGTGGATTTCCATGCCCCATGGGATAGGTTTCCATTCCCTATAGAATAAGTTTCCATTCCCCATGGGATGGGTTTCCATTCCCCATGGGATGGGTGGCCATTCCCTATAGGATGAGTTTCCATTCCCTATAGGATGAGTTTCCATTCCCTACAGGATGGGTTTCCATTCCCTATAGAATGAGTTTCCATTCCCTACAGGATGGTTTTCCATTCCTATGAGATGGGTTTCCATCCTCTATAAGATGAATTTCCATTCCCTATAGGATGGGTTTCCATTCCCTATAGAATGAATTTCCATTCCCTATAGGATGGGTGGCCATTCCCTATAGAATGAACTTCCATGCCCTATGGGATGGGTTTCCACTCCCTATAGGATGGGTGGCCATTCCCTACAGGATGGGTTTCCACTCCCTATAGAGTGAGTTTCCATGCCCTATGGGATGAGTTTCCATTCCCTACAGGATGGGTTTCCACTCCCTATAGAGTGAGTTTCCATTCCCTATAGGATGGGTTTCCATTCCCTATAGGATGGGTGGCCATTCCCTACAGGATGGGTTTCCATGTCCCATGGGATGAGCCCCTCCCCAGGGTGCTTTGGCAGCCCTGGGAGCAAGGCAGGCCCAAGGAGCTGAAGGACTGAACCCCACACCAAACCCTTCCCAGGGCTGAATCCCCCACAAAACCCTTCCTGGGGCTGCATCCCCCACACAACCCTTCCCGGGGCTCTGTCTCCGGGGGCTCCCGCTCCCAGCAGCGCTGCTCCCATTTAAAGCCCGTCCTTTGCCGCTGGACTGGAGCTGCCATAAAAAATTCATCGGGGCTTGAAGAGATTTGCGCGTCCGTGTCCTGCCCATTGTCAGACAAATTGAAGTGTGCAGGGAAGGCAGAGCCCAGCCCGGGATTTATTTACTCCTGGCGTTCCAATATTGAGAGGAGCCGCTCTGGCCCTTCAAAGGGGACGGTGACAATGCGGTGACACCGGGTCAGCGGCACTGCGGTACCTGCGAGGGGATTGTTCTGCTGCCAGAGAGGAAGTGACTGAAACCTCTTTTTCTCATCACTGTCTGCTCTGATTGATGGCTCGCTGGTCACACTCAACGTGCCCTTTTTAAATAATTCACGATGTCATCACAGCACCAGTTTATAACTGGCCTGTTATTTTTACCTTTGTTCACTCACTAACAGGAGATTCCATAAATTAACTACTYGGGGCTTTGGGAGCGTTAGGTCTGGGTGAAACGTTCCTTTTGCTTTCTCTTTTCTTATTCTAGTTTATTTTTTTACTAAGCTGTCAAAGCCCTCCTGCACACAGCAGCAAAGATTTTTCAAAAGCCACAGGCTCCAGGTGTGATAATTCATTAAAAACCGGCTTAGAAAATCAATAGATTCTTCTTGATGACACTAATTAAAATGTAAGGAAATGCCCAAAATAAAGCAGCCACATTTACCCTGGTTGGGATGAGTTCATCCCTCATACAGGGAGGGTTGGTTTGGGCATCACAAATTCCTGCTGGAAGTTCAGGATGAGAACTGGGCATTAATTGATGCCGAGTGCYGTTCACTGACTGTGCTGGAAATAATCCAAATAAAGACAGCTCCAATTGGAGCCTTGAATTATTTTAGCAGCAGTTAATGGCTAAAATATTGAATAATGTACTTTGCAAATCAGATTCTATTTGTTTAACTCGGGAGTTGGGGCTGGGTCATTCAGATTAGGCGCTGGCTGAGCATTTATCCTCTCTCACTGGGCTGTGGAAATGTGGCTCCTAATTAATGGATGCCAGCAATAATCCCTGGGATTCCTTTGCCAGGCTCTCTCATTAGAAGACTTGGGGCAGTTTTTACTGTATTGTTTCAGTAATTTTTTATGAAGCACCTGGGGGTAAATGTCTGATTCATCCAGAAATGGTGCTTCCCTCCTTCCCTGCCCCCTTGGGGGGTGTGTGTGTTCCCAGAGCCTGTTCCAGGGGATATTTCTGGATAGGGACAGCAGATTCCTGAGCAGGGAGGGTTTCCAAAGTTCCTATATTGAAGTGGACTTTGGGAGGTCAGCTGTTGGGGAATATGGGATTGGGATGTCCATTTTCACCCCTTTTTGGGACAGGCAGGGAACAGCCAAACCAGGAATTCACCCCTCAGCTTTATTCCCTGTGCCACTCTGGATTTGGRCTCCGGAGCTGGAGAAGCTGCAGCAGCTCCTCGGGGCTCAGAGCTGGGATGTGCTCTGGGAATGTGCAGGATTTGCCAGCACCAGAAATCAGGGGAGAAAATCCCTGGGGTGCCGAGCAGCGACCCCAAAGGATGCCCTGGAATGGGCAGGGCATGGGAGGGATGGACCCAAAACTGCTCTGGAAAAAGCTGGGGATGAAACATCTGGTGATGCCTGGGAGATCTTCTCACCTTTCATCTGCCGTTCAAATCCAGTCAGGATAATACAGCTGAAATATTTGGGGTTTTTATTGTTGTTTTGGGTTCTTTTTTCCTGGGTTTGCTTTTTGTTTTGGGAGGTTTTTTGATGGTTTTTTTTTTTCCTTGCATTTGGTGGTGGTTTTGTGGGGTTTTTCCATTTTCTTTTCTTTTGTTTGTTTCATTTTTTTTGTTTATTTGTTTTTGTTTGGTTTGGTTTTATTTTGCTGTTTTGGGTTCTTTTTTCTGTGGTTTTTTTTGGTTGCTGTTTGTKGTTTTGGGGGTTTTTTTTGTTTGGTTTGTTTTTATTTTGTTGCTGTTCTGAGTTTTTCTTTCTGAGGTGTTTTTTTTTGTAGTTAGTGGTATTTTTGTTGGGTTTATTTTGCTTGGTTTGTTTTTATTGTTGTTTTGACTTCTTTTTTTCTGRGGTTTTTCTTTTTTGTTGTTTTTTTGTTGTTTTTTTTGGGGGGGGAGTTTGTGGTTTTTTTGTTTTGGCTGGTATATTTATGGGGTTTTTTTATTAGGTTTTGGTTTGTTCTGCTGGGTTTTTTGTCTCTCTGAGATTTGGTTTCCAAGCCCTTCCCTGATACCTGCTGGGGGCAGAGCTGATGCTCAGCCCCAGGACCCCGTGGGGGTAATTAATAAGGAGTCAAGTTCTGAACTAACTGAGACAAATTGGAAAGCTGCGAGTTGGGAGATAAGAGCCGGGGGTGACACTTTATTTGTGCCGGGGTTATCAAATCAGAATAAGCACTTGGAGCAAACAGCRGCATAAAAGGCACGAGGGAGGTACAAGAACCCCGCAGTAATTGGGTTTCCCCACACAAATGGGATCCATGTAGCAAAAGGGTTTCCCTTTGAAGCCGCTGCGCTGGGTTTGGGGTGCACGGTTTCCATTAGCCCCTGCTCGGCTCCAGCCCCTTGCCTGGCAGATAAATGCAGCAAACATCCCAACATTTGATATCCTAATCCCATTTGCTTCTCTTTCCAGCAGCCCAGAGTGGCCAGAAATAAATCACAAAATTGCAAGAGGGATAATGCAGYGCACAGTGCCTTTCATGAGAATATAAAAATGAGATTATTTGTTCTTTTTAATAGATTTTTTAAAATTATTTTTCAGTATTCGGTTATTGATTTAAAAATATTAAAATACCAGTTTTATGCACCCAAGGCTTAGAGAGTAATCTAGAAAAGAAAAACAGATTTTAGTCTTTAAAATTTTGAAATTTCTCCCTTGTATTCAGAGAGGAAATAATAAAGGGATAAAAACAAAATAGGGAAATAAAGAATCTGTAGSAAACATATAAAATAAAAATAAAGGAGATAAAGAAAATATAAATTGATTTTCTGGGAGCATAAAAAAAGAAAAGGTGAAGTGTTGACTTGGTAGCTCAGAACTGCACAACTGTTACCGGGTTTAAAATACTCCTGGGTTCTTGGACTGTATTTAATTTTATTTTCCAGCAGGATTTAGAAGGTAAACAATACTAATGTGTGTGTGTATATATATATGTATAATGTATTATATATAAAATGTATTGTATATTTATATGTAGATATAGATACAGATATATATTATATATATATATATCCCCTGTGGAACCGTTGCTGAGGGGACCTTTAGTCCCCTCCACCCCCATGTGCCAACCACAGGTGGCAATTGATGCCACCACAGCGTTTGGTCCCACACAGCTGGGCCCAGGAGGCCTCAGCCCCCCTTGCTGTGCCGCCTCACCCCAGAACCTTCAGGAATTTCCACAGAATCCCAGAATCTTTTAGGCTGGGAAATCCCTCCAGGATCACAGAGTCCCAGCTGTGCCCATGCCCACCTTGTCCCCAGCCCAGAGCCCTGAGTGCCACCTCCAGAATTCCTGGGACACCTGCAGGGATGGGCACTGCAAACCTCCCTGGGCAGCTCCAATCCCTGAGCCCCTTTCCATGGGGAAATTCCTGCTGTGCCCACCCTGAGCTGCCCTGGGCCGGCCTGAGGCCATTCCCTCTGCTCCTGTCCCTGTTCCCTGGAGCAGAGCCCGACCCCCCTGGCAGGGAATTGTGCAGAGTTTGGGGYTGTGTTTTTCTTTAGCCCAGCAGGGAGGGGTTGGTTTTTGTGCGGTTTTTGTCAGGTTTTTATGGGTTTTGTAGGGTTCTTTTAGGGTTTCATAGGGTTTTTGCAGAGTTTTGTAGGGGTTTTGTAGGGTTTTATAGGGTTTTGTAGGGTTTGGTCCCTCTCCCCCCTGCTAAGGGCCCCATGGTCTCAGGAATCCCAAAGCCATGGGGCAGCTCCCTGCTGGCTCCTGGTGAATCCAAGCTCTTCCACTCCTGCCCTGCCCRGGTAGCCCTGGATGTGAGGGGTGTTCCGTTTCCTGGGAACACCCGCTTGCCCAGGAGTCCACTCGGTTTCCTTGGGTTTCGTTGCCATCCCCCCGTCAGTGTGCCTCAGCCAAAAGCATTTCTGGGGCAGGCACAGCCTGCTGGCTTTTCCCGGGGATGGGAGGTGGGAATGGGCTGTAGGTGCTGCTCCATGGGGACACAGCCCAGGCCTGGCTCAATCCCAGACTGCAGAGGGGGAGTCACTCCTGCCTYGGCTCCTGCGGCTCCCACCAGGAGCAGGAGTTTATTCTTATCTATACAGACATCATTTCATTTCATTGTGTTTTATTTTCATGGRAACAGGAAGGTGAAGGTGGAGATGCCGGATCAGGGCAAGGGAACAAACAAACAAACACACACCTTCTCTTTAAGGGGTTTTTCCCTTTCCAGCAGGATCTGCCCTTCCTGCCTGGGCCTCCCTGAGCWAACCCAGCTGCCAGAGGAGAAAGGCTCCAGGTGTGAGTGCAGGAGGAGGGGCTGTTCTCTCAAAGCTGGCCTTTGGCTCAGGTGCTTCTGCAAGAAGAGAAGTCCACATCTGGCTATTCCACTCWGGGTATTCCAGGATTCCATGAAAACTCTTTTCCACCTTTTTAATCCATCCATTTCTTAGCCRGGACCATGCACCCAAGGACTCCCAGCTTAGGCTGAGCTTTCCCCCTCAGCAGGGAGATGAAGGTGAGGATGAGGAGCTCACAGCTCACCTCAGACAGGGGCACCACCAGAGGGCTTGGGGGACACGGCCAGCAGGAATTTGGGCTCTCCTCCCTTTTCCACAAGGTCCTGCTCAGCCTCTGTGGGAGGCAGCGCTGCAGATCCACCCTGGACCCACTCTGGGCAGTTCGGGATGTGCCCTCCTCATCCTCACAGGGATGACCCCTGCTCCATGTGAACTTATCCAGCRTGCCCTAAGGAGGGCTTTATCCCCAGTGAAGAGCTCTGGGCAGTGAAGTCCAAACCAACTCCTTCTCCTGAAAGGATTTTCAGTTTGCCCAGWGAAGCAGAAAACCTTCCCTACCCACCCAACACCCGGAATGCCTTTGGAGCACACAGGGGTGGACAGGGATGGCCTTAACCCTTGTCAGCACCTCCCTGAGCAGCTGGAAAAGGGAATTCCTGCTCCTTCTGGGCCTGTCCCACGTGTGGGAGCTTCTCCCAGCCTGGAGCAGGCAGCAGTGGTGGGGTGGGATGGCTGCGGGTGCCCAGGGACATCCTGCCTGTCCCTGGACCTGGTGGCAGCAGGGACAAAACCCCCTCGTGCAGGAGAAACGCCCYCAGTGCAGAGGCTTGGTGTGGAAAATCGGGGCTGCAGCACCTGAATCGCCGTCTTTAGTTTATGAAAATTATAATTATTTTGATTTTAGTCCACAGACAGCTTGAAATGTTGCAAAACTCTGCAGGTGCTCTCGGTTATAACAAAACCCCAGAACAGATGGTGCAAGGTACCAGGCCAGCTCAAGGGATTAAACGCAAGGCTTTTGAAATTTAAAATTAAAGCTGGGTGATCTTGGGAAAATGTACCTGCCAAACAAGCTCGCTGAAAAAAAAAAAGTTCTCCAAGTTCTCCATACAAGCTGATTTAAATTCAAATTAGACAAAAATTGGGCACTTTAAAAGTGCTTAAGAGAGGATTAAAAATCTGCGTGCGGCAAGAAATGGGATGGCTACGAAGCGTTTGTTGCGGCAGTGGATTTTTTGGTGGCCGAATTCTCGTTCTGTCTTCGTTTCCTCGGGAGTCCTTTCGGTGGGAAAGGCTCTGCCGACCTTCCCTGGGCCCTGCCCGCTGCGAGGGGCGAGGGGAGCATCCCGAGCTGGGCGGCCTGGCGCGGGTGGGTGGCAGGAGCCATCCCCGGTGCCGCCGCAGCGCCGGCTGGGGACCGGGCTTTGCGCTGCCCTGGCGGCGTCAAACCCGTCCGTGAGCTCAGCCAGGGAAGGGTCGGGCCCGGGGCCCGGGGGCAGGGATGGAGCAGCGCGGGGCAGGCGGTGCCCGCGCTCCAGATGTCCCCTTTGTCCCCACGTTGTCCCCCCGCGCGGAGCCGTTCCCGCTCCCCCTGGCACGGGGCATTGTTTTCCGTCGGTTTTTGGTTAAATCGCTCTTAATCGCCGGCCCGGCGGGGGCATTGAGGCTCACAATGGGCAGGGAGCCCCCGGGGTGCAAAAGCCGCAATCTGGCCGGCTTTGATGGCCTTGTTGGCCGGAATTTGGGACTCCAGCGAACGCCTCGCCGCAGCTCCTTTGAAAGCAGAAAGGGCTGGCAAAGCCCGAGCCGCCCGGTGTTTGCCGCAGCCTTGGGTAATGTGCGAGATAACCTATTAATCACAACTTTTATATTCATATGCAAAACGTGCCTGGAGGACAATTTAATCATTTATTGCAAGCGCTCGCTGTATTTACCTTCCCTTTCCCTCTCCCTTCCCTCTCATTAAGGGAGAGGGAAAAGGGATTCGGCCGGGACGGGCACCGGGAGCCTCCTGGGAAAGGCAAAAGTGCACAAAGTTTCAGCCCGCGCCGTGTTTTGATAGGGATTTGAAAGTCAGCGTGATTACAGTAATTGAAAGATCCTCTCTTATTTTTCCTGCCCGTTCCTGTCTCGTCTTGTCACATTAAAGGTTTTTAAGGACTTTAATTAGGTGTGGTGGTTCGGGAGCCGACAGAGAGCAGCCCTGTCCACGCCCAGCCCCTTGATGGGAGATGATCACTCTGGCAGGTACAGGCTGGCAAGCTGAACCGATATAAATTAACTAGGAAAGGTTAAATTAGAGTAAAATGAGGATTGTGGACCAATCTAGGAAGCAAAGGCAGTTCTGAGCCGGCGCCTGTTCTGCCCGCCGTTCTCAGCCATGACTGCGCGGAGAGCTCGGGATTGGGAAGCTTTTCCACGGGGATCRCCGTTAATTGTTTCCTGAAAAACAAATTCGGACGTGGGGACACGGGTCTGGGCGGGGAACTCTCAGGGAGGACGGTGCGAGGCTGGCACAAAACTTTATTTTCTGAGYGCTGCAGGAAGGTGGAATTTGGGGGATTCGCAGAAAGCGAAGGGAACAAACATTGGGAGGGCTCTGAGCGGGGCAGAGGAGA
>JACDOX010000367.1:303213-321568 GCA_014549065.1 Cardinalis cardinalis
TCCCTCTCTGGAATTCCCTGCCAGGAGGGCACAGCCGGGGGGGTCGGGCTCTGCTCCAGGGAACAGGGACAGGAGCAGAGGGAACGGCCTCAGGCCGGCCCAGGGCAGCTCAGGGTGGGCACAGCAGGAATTTCCCCATGGAAAGGGGGCTCAGGGCAGGCTCAGGGTGGGCACAGCAGGAATTTCCCCATGGAAAGGGGGCTCAGGGATTGGAGCTGCCCAGGGAGGTTTGCAGTGCCCATCCCTGCAGGTGTCCCAGGAATTCTGGAGGTGGCACTCAGGGCTGGGGAGAAGGTGGGCATGGGCACAGCTGGGACTCTGTGACCTTGGAGGGCTTTTCCAGCCTCAGRGATGCCGAGATTCTGCTGTGGGACATCTCTTCCCAGGAATGCCTCCAGGGGCTCCCCAAACCCAGAGGCTCTCTCTGGAGGAAGGTGATCCCAGAGACAATCACTGCTGTGGGCAGATAGTGCCATCCTCTACATAGACAGATTTTTAAATAAACAACTTTCTTCCAAGTCAATAATAAAAAAAAAATCTATTTTCTCACATTTCTGCCATGAAATACCAGGCTGGGATGTGAGGAAACACTCTTGCCTGGGTATTTTTAGCTGCCAGCCCTGTGTTTTAGGCGTACACGGACACAAACGCCGGTGCATGTTCAAGCACGGTGTCCTCTGGTTTAATTCCCTGTTCCCTGTCCACCTGTCCATGCAGCTCAGGCAGGGGAATGTAAATTGTCAGGAATGTGTGGTCTCGTTTAACACCTGCATTAATAAAAGAGGCAGTGAAAGCTCTCTCTGGTGGGAGCTGTGGGGCTCCTCCTCTCCCTCCACTCCCCAGCCACAGTGGGCAAGCACACAGTTGGAACAAGAGGATCCTCAAGGTTCCTCCCAACCCAAACCCTGGGATTCCATGAGGACACGCATTTTGGGAAGCTGCCCCTCAATTTAAGAATTTAAGCCTGTCCTGAAGCTGAAAATTTCTGAGGCAAAAAAAAACTGAACCAAAACAAAAAACCCGAGGTTTTTTGCTGTGAGAACCTCTATTGGCTAAAATAAATTCGAATTTTACAAAATGAGGCTGCAGTTTCATCGGGGGTGGTTAAAAAAGGGAGGTGCCCTCAAGCCCTGGGTGTGATGGCAGGGCTGGGCAGCATTCCCTGTGGGTCCCAGAGGCTCTCAGGCATTGCAGGGATTGTTTCCTGGGCATGGGGTCAGTCCTTGTCCCCTGTGCTGGGACAGAGCTGGGACGGCATCGGGCATGGCAGCCGAGTTACAGACACAGCACCCTGCTTAAAGCTTGTTTTGTTCTTTGCAGGGCGTTTTTGATGAATTCTAATGCAAACCATTTTGTTAATTTAATTGATTTTTTTTCTTTTTAGCAGGGACTTGAATAAAACCTCACACGAGTCCCCAGGGGCCRGGGCTTCTCTTTGATGTGGCCCAGCTCTTCCCCTGCTCTCTCCCATCCTTTTCCATCCCTTTCTCCTCTCTTTTTCCTCTGGCAGGAGCTCTCCCCTAAYCCTTTGCAATTTCCCCCTTCTCCCCTCTCCAGCTGGGGTGATCCCAGAGCATCTCTCAGTCACAGGTGGGGGAGATTCCTGTGATCCCAGAGCATCTCTCAGTCACAGGTGGGGGAGATTCCTGTGATCCCAGAGCATCTCTCAGTCACAGGTGGGGGAGATTCCTGTGATCCCAGAGCATCTCTCAGTCACAGGTGGGGGAGATTCCTGTGATCCCAGAGCATCTCTCAGTCACAGGTGGGGGAGATTCCTGTTTCCCCACCCTCCCAGGGATCACCTGCCCCTGGATTCCCTCTGATGAGCTGGGATATTTTTCCCTCTCATCCCTTCCCACCCTTTTGGGTGTTTGGTGCTGCCCTTCCCRGGGCTTTTCCAGCAGCAGGAGCTGCTCCACCTCTGCCTCCTGGAGCTGCCAGGTGAGCACAGCCCTGGTTCCTCTGCTGCTTCCTGAGCCTTTTCTAAGGCAGAAGGTAAAAGTTCTTCTGCTGCATTTTCCTGGGTGTAGGAAAATGGGTCAATGGGTTTGTAACTGCAGTGGATTTKGGCCTTTAGGATGGTTATCTCTGTGCTGGGAAGTGGTTTTGCTCTGTTTAGGAGGGGACTGTGCCCCAAACCTACCCAGACCCACCTGTGGTACACAGCTGTGCTGAGAAGCCCAAAAAACTGAATATTTACCTGCAGACAGCAGCTCTGGTGACAGAGAGGCYGTGGTGGCTCCTGTCACAGAGGCAGGAAAAATGTCACTGCCAGGAAATCTCTTTTCCTGCTGCTGATGCTCTTGGTTCTTTATTCAGCGTCCTTTGGGTTGTGTTATTCAGCATCCTTTGGATTGTCTTCSTTGTGCACCAGTGCCACGTGTCAGATGATGGATTGTTGTTGTTGTTGTGGGGGGTGTTTGTTTTGTGTTGGGGTGTTTTTGTTGTTTTGAGGAGGTTCATAGAAACAGAATGGYTTGGATTGGGATGGACCTTTGAGAGCGTCTCGTTCCAAACCCCTGCCAAGAGCAGGGACACCCTGGAGTGGGTTTAGAGTCTGGGCTGGCTTTTGATTACCCCAACATGAAGCTGAGTTTCTGGGGCTGCTGTGGGCCCAGGGCTGGGTGAGCCTGTAACAAGCATTTCATATTCTGGTAACCTCAACTCTTTGTGCCACCTCTATTTGCTGGTAGATTTCTGTGGAGTTTTGTGGCACAGGGATGTCTGAGCCCGCTGCTGGATTTCCACCACATCCCACCCTTGCCGTGGCCCTGCAGTGCCTCTGGGGCTGCTTTGGTGCCCAGGTCGGGCACACCATGGACATGAGCCATGGAAAATCTTCCCCTGCCTGGAAAATTCCACCCCCTCAGTTAAACTGGGGTTTAACAGCCACCCTTGCTCTGTATTCACACAGACTTTGCCTCCAAATCTCAGTGTTTGCTCTGACTCTTTGGCCACTTTTCTCCCYTTCTTTCATTTTCCCTCCTGCCTGTGCCTGGCTACAGTCTCGAGATGTTTGCCAAATATCCCCCAGTACAGCAAGAAATCCATGTTGAGAGATACCAAATTCCTGTTAGCTCTTAGGGCTGGGAGAGGTGTGTTAGGTAGCCCATCACATAAAGCTTGATCAAAATCCCTGAGTAAATGCCACGGGAGCCCTCCAGGAATAGAGCCTTTAATCTTTAGATGGTCTGAGAGGAGCCTGGTGACATGGCTGGGCTTATTGCACAAAGCTCATTTCAGGCACTCTGATATTGGGAAGAGCCTCAGGTCCTTCTCCCCATCCTCTTCCAACAGGCAGAAACGAGCTCTTCTTCTCTTTTTTTGCCTTTCCCTATGCTAAAATATGAAAAAATCACATGGAAATGAAAACTCTTGGAGTGTCCAAGCACCTTTCCCTATGCTAAAATATGAAAAAATCACATGGAAATGAAAACTCTTGGAGTGTCCAAGCACTTTTATCTTCTCAGGGTGCTGGCCGTGGCTGCTGCTCTCCTCAGCAGTTCAGAGCATCCTTGGGACCACTTGGCTCAGGGTCTGTCCTAGGGAAGGAAACTGCAGCAGGCAAGAGTAGAGGTTTTAATCTCTTATTTTATTATCTAAATACCTGATTCTCCTATTTTAAATTATATTATGAAGGGAATAATAAAAGGAAGTACTTGGGAAAAGTAACATTGCTTTATTAAAAAAATGGCACCTGCATACCTAATTCCCATTAACTTGGGACTTTTTTTTCCCCCCAGTATTTTTTCCCAATAAGGAATAAATCTTGGCAAATCTTTATTATTATTATTATTACTATTTTTTTTTTCCTGTTTCCTGCAATAACATTTCATCAGTGGGGAATGTGTAGAAAAAGTGGTTTGTGGCCTGCTCTAGCCGGGGACAGGGTGAGAGGGAATGGCCTGATCTGGGCATGGGGAGCTCAGGGTGGGCGTTTCCCCATGGAAATTGGCAGGGGCTGCCCAGGGAGGTTTGCAGTGCCCATCCCTGCAGGTGTCCCAGGAATTCCTGGAGGTGGCACTCAGGGCTCTGGGCTGGGGACAAGGTGGGCATTGGAAACAGGCTGGACTCCATGGGCTGGGAGGGCTTTTCCAGTAATCCTGGGATTGTGCTGTGGGACATCTCTTCCCAGAAATGCCTCTGGGTGTGCCCAAAGGCACAGTCTCAGGCTGGGATGCAGGGACAGCACCAGGAGTGCCCTGTGCCACCCCAACTGAGCACCCACCCACCTCCAGCACTGCCCGCTCCCCTTGTGCACTCCTGGATGCTGGGAAAGGCAGAGCTGTGTTGAGACAAGGCTCAGCCTGGGTTAATTAGCTCCTCTGCAGGGCTAATTAGGAGCTGAGCTCTGTGCTAACTCACCTGCATCACTGGGGAGGGGGGAGCTGCAATTCCTGCTCATGTTCCAGCTCCAGTCCAAGCTCCTGCCTGGCTCGTCCAGGGCCTGGCTGTAAAATTCTGGGTGGTTCTTATTTTGTGTCAATTGGTTCTGATCTCCTTCGTTGGAAACTCCAATGTTTGCCTGGCTCCCAAGGGCTCCCAGTTTGGGAGGGGATGGAGAGCTGGGCAGCACCAGTCTGGCTCCAGGACAGAAGGGATGGTTTGTGCAGGAATTCATCACCAGCTGAGGGACAGAAGGGACCCCTGGGCTCAGGAATTGGCCTCTTCCCTCCCCTCCTCCTCCTGGSACACCTCCCCTGGAGGATGGATCCAGGGAATGTCCAGGTGAGGCCATGGGGCTGGTTTASTTTTACTGTTATTTGGAGATCTGAATGCAGGAATAAGTGATAATCACTGCCAAAGCATTGTCTKCACATGGAAAACACCCCAGGAGCCACAGGGACCTTCCTGGGGTTGGGGTGGGGCTCAGGGACCCCCACTCTGGGGAATTCCCCCTGTTCAGCTTTCCAAGCTGGATTATTTAATTGATCATTTCACTAAACATGAAAACTGGGCTCGCTTTTTCACCATAAAACAATAATTCTTATGCAATCACCTCTTTAAAAGATTATTTTCACTATTTCACAACAAAATTACTTAAGTGTAAACTTTTTCAGGGTTGTCATCCACTTTAACAGCAAAAATATCCTAAATATTGCCTGTAATGCACCTTCAGCTGGCACCATGTTCAAAATAAAGGGAAATATGGAAATATTTCCATTTCACCCAACTTAAAACCATTTGATCCATAGTAATATAGCAGTGCTGGGGAAAATTTAAATAATAATAAACATGGCATGCTGAACAGCACTTTGGAAGGTGCTGCCAKTGCTCTCAGAACAGTTAATAAAGTAGTCACAAATGATTCTGCCCACTTTTGTCCCAAAGAGGATCATATTTAATGCTCCATTTAATTTGCTCAAATGTCAGGGAACATCAAAAGGGGAAATTTATTGTATTAGTCACTGAAAGAGATATAGTAGGAGCATCCTGCTATCTAAAGATGATTAATAAAAATAGCTATTGATTCTGCAAAGTCAATAAATCCAGCTGTTCCGAGGGTGGCATTAGTCAGTCCCAGGCACTGCTGGAGTTTGTTTGGCTCCTGCAGATGGATCTGCAGCCCCTGCTGCTCTCCCAGCCAGGCAGGAGAGGAGGAGCTGCCCTGGCCGTGCCCTCCCTGCATCAGGATCCCAGCAAGCCCGATGGAATCCTGGTCCCAGGGTCTCCCATGCTCGGGGCCAGGTGCAGAATTCCCGTGGTTGGGCTCTCCTGGAGCTGCTGTGAGGCTCAGGTGGGACAGGCTGGAGAAGCAACCCAGGGAGGGGAGCTCAGGGCATGGCCAGGGAGGCGAGACTGTGGCATGGCTTGGGTGGGAAAAGTCTTCTCAGACCACTGAGTTCAAACAGTTCCTTCAGCCACCAGTGCCACATCCACAGGGCCCTGAAAATCCTGCAGGGATGGGGGCTCCACCTGAGCACCTTTTCCTRAAGGAATTGCCCCAAAATCCACCCTGAGCTGCCCTGGGCCAGCCTGAGGCCGTTCCCTCTGCTCCTGTCCCTGTTCCCTGGAGCAGAGCCCGACCCCCCCGGCTGTGCCCTCCTGGCAGGGAATTCCAGAGAGGGAAAAGATCCCTGGGGATCCTCCTTTGCTCCGGGTGAGCCCCTGCCCGGCTCCCTCAGGGATTCTGCAGCCCCTGCCCGGCTCCCTCAGGGATTCCGCAGCCCCTGCCCGGCTCCCTCAGGGATTCTCTGGCCCCTGCCCGTCTCCCTCAGGGATTCTCTGGCCCCTGCCCGGCTCCCTCAGGGATTCTCCAGCCCCCTCCCGGCTCCCTCAGGGATTCTCCAGCCCCCTCCCGGCTCCATTTCCTTCCCTGGACACGCTCCAGCCCCTCAGGCCCTTGCTGTGAGGGAAAAATCAAAAAGTGGGAGAAAACATGGGGGGGAGGGAAATGAGGGGAGTCTGAGGAAGGCTTTGATGCAGAGCTTTTCCCTCCTGGATCCTCTTTTTCTCTAGGCCAAGCCCTTCCCAGCTCACTCAGGAATTGTCCAGCCTCTTCCCCAGCTGGGTTCCCTTCAGGGTCTCTCCTGCCATGAGGGGAAAATCAGAAAGTGGGAGAAAATGTGAGGGAGAAAGGAAGTGAGGGGAGTTTGAGGAAGGTTYTGCTGCAGAGCTTTTCCCTTCTGGGTCCTCTTTTTCTCCAGGCTGAGCCCCTTCCCAGCTCCCTCAGGGATTCTGCAGCGCCTTCCCAGCTCCATTCCCTTCCCTGGACACTCTCCAGCCCCCCGGGGTCTCTCTTGTCCCAGGTTTCAGGTGCAGCCTCAAGGTTTGCTCAGCATTTTAATGCTCCTCAGCCTCCCTCTCTGCTGTAATTCCCATTTCTGGAGCAGCCCTTGCTGGYATTTAGAGAGAGCAGGATCTCATTCCCTCCCTCCCCATGTGCCAGAGCTTTGGGATAACATTTCCAGCCATTGGGTTTTGTGGAGTTTTTTCCCTCTCTGCATAACTTTTAAAGGAGCTTCAAAGAAAAAGCCCTGGCCATGTTTGGAATTCTACCCAGGGCCCAGCCAGGTTCCCTGTCCCCATCTCCCACTGCCCTAAGCCTCAAACTCTGCTTGAGACTTCTGGAGAGCCCTAAAATAAATCAGTGTTTGGCTCAGGACGTGGAAAGCACTGTCTGATTTCAACACTTCCTTCCCTGTTTATTTCCTCAGCGGGGCCAGACGTCACCAGGCTAATTTTTCTCGGGCTGATGATGGGAAAAAATTAGGGATGCTAACTTTAGCTGGCAAATCTTCCTGCAGCAATATCATCTCCACATTTCCTCCTGAACCCTGGAGCAGCTGAGCTCCATCTGYAGAAATGTCCATGGCAAACTTGCAGGGAGTGCAGGGGTTTGTGCTGACCATGATGAGGAGCACAGAGATYGTTCCATGAGGGGGCAAAGCCCCTCTGATTTAAGTATTAAAATCACTTGCTAATGAAATGCAGGGGAGGTTTGAACATTCCTGGATGGTGCTGCTGCTTCATTTCTGATCTCTTGTGATGCTGATCCCTGCTTTAATTAGCAGCAGGGAAGCAGGAGCCACAAATGGGCTGCATTCCCTGTGCCCTGGAGTACTGATAGGGGAAAAGAGAGAAATTCCTCAAAAATCCCCTTGTGCTGCTGCAGGAATGGAGGAGGTGCCATCCAGGGCAAGGCTGAGCAGGCACTGAGCACTTTGATGGGACCTTGCCTGGTGTTCGTGGCCCTGTCCCCTCACTGGAGCCCTTCCTGGTGTCGCCATGTCCCTGCTGGCTCTGCAGGCAGCACCTCTGGGATTTGGGAGCTGCCCCAAATCCCCTCTGCTGTCCAGAGCTGCCCTGCTTGGCATCACCTCAGCTTTTCCAGGCTGGGCTGGCCCTGGGTGTATCTGCAGATCTGTGCTCAGTGAAACCTCCTCAAATGTCTTTTGGGAAATTTAACTTCAGTTCAGCACCTGCTGAATTTCCCTTCTCTGTTGTGGCAGTAACACCTTCAAAGAGCACCAGGGATCAGTGGAGCTGCTGCCCCCATCACAGCCTACTCCTCTCCTCCTCCTGCCCCTACCTCCCTCAGGATTTTCCTCTCACAGATAAGGAACTCCCTGCTCTGAGGTTCCCAGTGTGTCTGTGTAAAGCAGTTGAGGGCTGTTTGACAGCTCCAGAGCCTCTGGAATCTCACCCTGAAGTTTATGAGCTCTTTAAAATGTCCATTAAAGATTCACAAGTTGCCACGCTCATCATTTGACGTTATAATTTAAGCACCTCTGTTCTCCTCCGGTTTTAGGTGGGGTTTTCTTTAAGCTTTTTTTTTTTTTCCTTCAGGGAAATGTGCTGATTAAATCTTGTAGTGGTCACTGGTTTCAAGCTGTGCCAGGGCAGGGTCAGGCTGGATTTTGGGAAAGGTTCTTCCCCCAGAGGGTGCTGGCACAGCCAGCATTGGCATTCCCCAAGGAATGGGCACATTCCCTAGGCTGCCAGAGCTCCAGGAGGGTTTGGACACCAGGGATGCCCAGGGTGGGATGTTGGGGTGTCTGTGCAGGAATCCATCATCCCGTGGCTCCCTTGCAGCTCTGGATGTTGGGATTCCAACCCTGATTTTGCCCCCCANCAGGGTCAGGCTGGATTTTGGGAAAGGTTCTTCCCCCAGAGGGTGCTGGCACAGCCAGCATTGGCATTCCCCAAGGAATGGGCACATTCCCTAGGTTGCCAGAGCTCCAGGAGGGTTTGGACACCAGGGATACCCAGGGTGGGATGTTGGGGTGTCCGTGCAGGAATCCATCATCCCGTGGCTCCCTTGCAGCTCTGGATGTTGGGATTCCAACCCTGATTTTGCCCCCCACAACAGTCTCACCCCCCTTTGAAGGCCCCCTGTCCCCAAGCTGTGGCCAGGATGGAGCTGAAGGAGCCTGTGTGTGCCAGGGAGGGGGAGAGGGGAAGCTGAGGGGCAAGGGAGGGGGTCCCCCAGGCAGGGAGGATGGTGGAAATGCTGGCCCATTATGGCAGAGAGCAGATAATGTCCCTGCAGGGGCATTTGTCACTGTGGGTGCTGAGCTGTGGCTGCGCTGAAGAGGCACCCAAGGAGCCCTAATCTGGGGGGGAATGGAGACATTAGGGAACATGGCCCTCTGGAAAATGGCCTTATCTCACACCTTGCATATGTACCGGGCCTTCTGCAGGGTCCACGATAAGTAGGACTCCTTGTTTCATTGAAAGGAGCAGTAAATAGTCACATAAAACCCATATAATTTGCTGGCTTGTAAGTTAAAGCCCCAGGCAGTCTTATCACTTCTTTTGTCATGTCCCTTACACTTCCAGGGCAATTCCAGTGTCAAATTGCTCTACATTTTGCACCCTGACCCAGCAAAAGTGGAAGCCTGCAGAAAACTTACCACTCTTCWTKTTCCCTTTCCCCTTTTTCCCTTTCCCCTTTTTCCCTTTCCCCTTTTTCCCTTTCCCCTTTTTCCCTTTCCCCTTTTTCCCTTTCCCCTTTTTCCCTTTCCCCTTTTTCCCTTTCCCCTTTTTCCCTTTCCCCTTTTTCCCTTTCCCCTTTTTCCCTTTCCCCTTTTTCCCTTTCCCCTTTTTCCCTTTCCCCTTTTTCCCTACTTTGAAACTGAACTATTTTCCCTCCCTGTGAGCCAAGTGTGTCTCTTTATGGATCTGTGAGTGCGTCTGGAGCTGCACATAGAGCACGGCTTGTCTGTGTGAGCCACGCAGGAAGGGAAAACAGCGCTGCGTGCCCAACTTCAGAAGTGAGGATATTCATTATTGAGCAGGGAGATCTGCCCTAACACCCATGTCCCCTTACCAAGGAGGCTGTTTGTTCCCTCTGCAGCCTCGTTTGTGCTGTGCCAGGCGGGGCAGGGCCGTGGCAGCTCCATCCCAGCCCCGCTCAGTAAATGCCAGGGCGCCGCAGCCCCGCTGGAGTTAACGGCGCGGCACTTTTGTGTTCGCTAGCATGAATCATTAATCATGAGGCAGGCCATATTCTTGTACTGCTGCTGCTTTCATTACTTGGCCTAATTAAACAGTTCTCTGAACTGGAATCTCAGATTCCTCTGTTACAGATTATCATTAATTATGGTGAAAGTGCTCAGAGATGTTGGACTCAATTATATTCTGCTCAACTCTGGCACGGCGTGATTCATTGCACAGCCTGCGCTGCAGATGTACTCTGTTCTTATCTCGCACTCCCACTTTTGTAAATTGGGCTCTGCCAGCCAACAAACCGAGAGTTATGTGCTGCCTTTTCATTAAAAACATGTTGGAGAAGCACACACCAATTAAGGAGCCTGTATTTTATGCCCAACGAGGAGCGGGTTTGGGAGCGAGAGCTGAGCGAGCGGCGGCTCCGCTCCTTGCTCAGCCCTGGTGGCTGCTCAGGCTCTCTCTGGGGTTTGGGTTTCTCTTGTCCATGTCCCCAAGGTGTGGCTCCTCCCAGGAGGAGCAGGCATGGTGCTGGCATCACCCACAGTGCCCACCCACGGCCGGGGGTGTTTGCAGAGCCYGGGGCCCTTCCTGCGCAGCGTTATCCATTGAAATGCTGGAAATGGCCTGAACAGCCTGGATTTCTTCTTATGATTAATGCAAAGAGTGGCTGTGGCATTGAGCAGTGGTGTAACAATGTTAATATTAATTATTATTTTAATACCCAACCAGCCTCAGCACCTTGCAGCAGGCAGTTTCATAAATTAAGGTAGGAAGTAAACGCACAGCTTTGTGGGTTGGTGTTTCAAAATGTTTTATGTTCTAAATTGAGACTAAATGTAAAATAAGAACCAACCAGAATTAAAAAATATTAGAATCTGAAATGCAGTGATCCTGCAAAAAAAAAGAGAAGGGCATTTTTTCCTTTTATATTTTTGGCATCTTTAGAACTTGGTGATTCTACCTGCTCATGGAACTCATGGGCAGCTGTGAGGTGACACTGTGGTCAATTAAACCCCCTTGAGTGGACTGAAAATAGATATTGGGGTAAAATCAATGAGAAATGTCACAGCCATGTGTTGTCCCCAATGGAAAGCTCCTGCTGGGCACCCTGGCATGGCTTGGGCGCCGATGCCAGCTCTGCCCACACCCGGGAGCAGGGCTGAGCATCCCTTCCCTGCCCTGCACCCCAGCTCTCTCTGGAGCGCTCCACCTCGGAGCTCAGCTGTTCCAAAGTGAAATAGATTGCCAACAAAATTGCTTCTCCTGCTCCTCCATTGTCAACAGGAGAGGATTTCCCCAGTGCGGGTTAACATGGCTCACATGAGAGAGCCGGGGCAGGGCCGGGCTGTGATCCGGCGCGGGCAGAATTGATATTCAGCAGCAGCGCCGAGCGCGAGCCGTGCCGGTGCTGAGATGATGATTAGCTAATTCACCTGCCCTAAGTGGATTTGTTTCTCCGTGTCAAAATACACCCTGGGTTTTATCTACAGGTAGATTGGAGCAGAGAGTCCTTGATTAAGTTATCAGGAGAGCGGCGTGGTTTGTMCTCGGGCTTTGATTGCAGGGACAAAAGGCACCTCATACACAAATAATTGGTGTGGGACTGGGAATCCTGCTGTGTCACCCAGAAATGGGGGCTTGGGGCCTGCCRTGAAGGAAAATGGGTTAGAAAATAGGTTGGAAGAGGGTTCTGTGTCRTCCTCCTCTCCGTTGGCTCACACCCTAAAGCTGCGTCGCCACCTGGCTGGGCTGAGCGTGTGCCACGTCCCCTTTCTGTCCCTCCCTCCACGTGAGCACCTTCCAGCCCAGGTGCTGCATTTCGGGTGTTCCTGGAGCTGCACAGCCAGGCCCACGTGGGGCGGGATCTCCAGACCCCGCAGGACATCCCCCTGTGTCCCTGAGGTGGCACAATCCCAGCCAAGCCCCGAAGTTGGCCGCRGGAGCTTTCGGGCGCCGCCGCGTGCGGAGCCTCATTTTTCCGCAGGAGTTGCAGGGTTTAATATATATGAAAATCAGGCGTGGTGTATCTTTGCATATGTGCCTTTTGTAATCTAATTTTGACAGATGGCGAGCTCCATAAATCTCGCTCCTCGCTAGAGAAACCCTTGGCTTGACTCGCGCTCTCCGCAAACTCGCTGCCGACTGCGTTTGCATTTCAGTTTTTAATATAGATGCGGATTTTTTTCCCCCCTGCTCTGCTTTTGTTTTGATTTTCAATGTATCTGCCAAGTATTTCCACCCCTGATTTCCACATACAAATTGCAACCGAGCTCTGGTTTCTCCTTTCTTTCTATTTTTTCAGCCCTCTTCGGTGCATAATGCCAGGGACTTTGCTATTCTGCATGTTGCCTTATTAAAAATAAATATGCTGCCCTGTCCCTGTTTGCACCGTCTCCCATTACTGACAACAATCCCGACAAATTCTTACTATTTAAGGGTGGTGAAAAAACTCCACCAGGAAGCAGTTTCCTCTCCTGCCAGCTCCAGACAGGCTGCTCATTGAAAATGTAATACACTGCTGCCATGTCACAGGTCAGCTGGCAAATGGCAATCTGAATTTTAAAAGGAATATGAATAAAATTCTGTTTTATTTTGAAAATGAACTTTGTGCCCTCCATCATGAATCCAATATATGTCTTAATCTTCTATGCTCTTGAAGCCTGCGGCTCCTGGCTGAGTCCTTTGACTCCTGAACCTAATAAGGAAAATAGGTTGTTTTCCCATCCTCGCCTCATTTTGAGAGGGGCTGAAACAAACAGTCCCTATTCCAGCTGTAATTGGCAAAGCATAAAAACATGTGTGTTATATAATTTTGGGGGTTTAGGGCCGGGCTCGGCGCGGCGGTGCTGGGGTTTGAGGTTTGATTGAGCCGTGCTGCCTCTGGAAATGATGCTGTCAGCGCCGGGGCGCCAACGCCGCCTGTGTTTACCCAGGGAGGAAAGGCCCCTCCGGCTGGGATGTTCTGCCTTGAGCCTTGATTTCCAGCCCYATTCCGAGGGCTGGGTGTTCCCAGCGAATCTGGGGCTGGAAAATTCCCAGCAGGAGGGACAGAGGGCTGGCGGGTTGGTGACACCGGTTTTGTCCAAGTGCTTTGTCCTGCAGGGTGTGGACACGTGTCTGTATTGCTGTGGACACGTGTCTGTRTTGCTGTTTAGGATGTTTTCATTGCTGAATCACCCAGGGCACCACCTGGCCATGCTGTGAGCGCCCCTCGTGTCCCTGCCCGTGCCCAGAGGTGCAGCCACAGGCCAGGGGCTCTCCGGGTGCTCCATCCTGATCCATCCGTGTCCCAGCACAGTCCTGCAGCTCAGCTCCAGGGAATTCGTGCTGACCTTTGCCTGGCTGGGTCAGAGGAACACCAGGGTGTCTGTGCTGCCAAACCACCTCGTTGAGGTGCTGTGCTGGGGGGCAGGATCCCACCTGGCAGCAAAACAGGAATTCTGGAAATAGGGAGCTTTTCTCTCTTATTAAACTGGGATGTGGGTTTGAGAGTTCACTCTGAATTTCTTCTCAAAGGTGGGAGGGAAATCACACACTGTGAGGGAAGATCATCCATCTATCAATCGTGGATCAGTTGTCTGTCTATCAATTGATGCACAATTGATAGACAGCTGATGACCTATCAGTACTCTATCATCAATCCATCAATTATCTCTCATTGGTGTGTCAATTATCTCTCATCAGCCTCTCAATTGCCTTTCATCTCCAGGAATTATCTATCCCTACACATCTCTGTGGACACACACACGCAGAGAAAACCACTCGGTGCTTCCCAGCACCCCAGAAAGCCAAACCCCCAACATTTCCYGATTTTCCTGCAGATGGATTCCCTCTCTGGGAAGGGAAGCATTTCCTCCAGTGCTTTTTTGATCAGAGCCTGAAATCCACCTTAATCCCTCATTCTGGGAGCCTCAGGGGGCTCTGGGGTGTTTTRGGTAGGGATGGGGATGGAAATGTTGGGATGCACCAGGGTAAACAGCACTGGGGAGATTCCGGAGATCCCAGTGGATCCCACTTTGGTCAAAGACATTTCATTTATAAAAAAAGTTTATGTGGACACTGAACACCCCAGGAGATTGAGAGAAACAAACTCCTTGAGAAGAGCAGGGAATGAACACAGGGACCACTTGAAATATAAATATAAATATATTATATATATWCTTATATATATGCAAATATATCAAATTAAAAATCAGCTGCAATGCTGAATCCTGTATTGCCTGAAACCCTCCAGAAATATGAACAATTCTTTTCCACATTTATCCCATTTCCAAGACATTTGGGTGTGAGCATTGTCCAGGAGGGAAGGGAATAATAATAATAATAATAATAATAATAATAATAATAATAATAATAATAATAATAATAATAATAGGTTTTGGCTGGTAGATATTTCCAAACTGAAGACTCCAAAGGAAATTGCGTGTGAGAGGAGCTGGGATCTCCCCAGTGCCGTGGGCAGGGCAGGACTGGTGGCTGCAGAGTGTCCAGGCTAGTGTAAAACAGGGAAGCTCCGTGTCCCTGGCACGGAGCAGGGCGGGATCTGGGGGCTGGGAGTGTCCCTGGGCTGCCGAGCACAGCAATTATTTCATTACCCAGCCCTGTCTCATTTAGCCCCAGCTCCTGTTTGTGTTTGATTGCTGTACTGATAATGATGATGGGGAGAATTGCTGTGATGAGAAATTGCAATCAGCTAAATAGCAGCAGAGCTTYCCCCAGGGACGGGGACTCGTGGAATCCCACTCCGGGGTGTTTGGGGCTTCTCCCTCTTTGTCTGGGTGAGCCTGGTGGGAAAGAGGAGCCGGAGGCAGGATGGGTGAAGGAGATGAATGAGGGAAGCCAACAGGCACAGCAAGCGGTTCTGATTATCTGGATTTTATGTCCTTGTCCTGTCTGTCACCGTGTCCCTGCGTGGGCCCAGATTGTGGCAGCTCATCCAAASACTCGCAGTCATGGAATCCTGAATGGATTGGGCTGGATGGGACCTTAAATCCCATCCCATCTACCCTGCCATGGCAGGGACACCTCCCACTGTCCCAKGTGCTCCCAGCCCCAGTGTCCAGCCTGGCCTGGGGCACTGCCAGGGATCCAGGGGCAGCCACAGCTGCTCTGGGCAGTGCCAGGGCCTGCCCAYCCTGCCAGGGAACAATTCCTAATTCCCAACATCCCATCCATCCCCGCCCTCTGGCAGTGGGAAGCCAGAACTTAGGCTGGGGGGGCTGCCTGGGAGCAGCTTTGAGKGAGAAATCCCACCAAAGCAGAGCCAGGGGTAAATCTTGGGTGTCTCCCATTTGTCGTGGTTTGTGGCATCTTCTCACACAGGGAGCAGAGAGAATTCAGAGCAGGCAGAGGGTCTGAACAGGACCCTGGGGGCTAAACCCTCCCAGCAACTTCAGGCAACTGACACACCTTCATTACAGCAGGGGGAACAGCAGCCGAAATTCCAGGGGAAACAGCAGCTGAAATTCTGGGGAAGCAGCAGCTGAAATACCAGGGGAAGCAGCGGCTGAAATACCAGGGGAAACAGCTTCCAGGTCCAAGGGCCTGGGAATGGTGGTGGATCTGGAAGGGGCATTTGTGGGACATGCAAGGCGAGCAGCTCAGCGGGTTTGGGGAACTGCAGCAGGTTTGGGAACTGCAGTGCTGGGTGCTGGCAGCCAGCTGGGAGCAGCCCCACTCCAGCCCTGGCACTGGGAGGGACTGGGATGGCACTGGGATATCACTGGCTGGCACTGGGATGTCCCTGGGATGTCACTGGCTGGCACTGGGCTGGCACTGGAGCTGCCCTGCTGCTGTCCCATCCCGAGGGGCTCGGGCAGGACCCCCCAGCAGTAGCAGCAGCAGCTCCAGTGTGCTCCAGTCCAGGGGAATGGATGGATGGATGGATGGATGGATGGATGGATGGGCTGCCAGGATCCTCCCCCACCTCCAGCAGCAGGATTAGCAAATTGGAGCTTAATCCAAACCCCCTGTGACCCCCTGGGATTCATTAGCTGCAGGTTTCGAATTATCTCCCAGGTTAAACAAAAGAATTGGGCCTTTTTGCATATCTCGGGAAGGTGGGGATCCTCTGGAGACTGTAGATTATCTTGGTAATATATTTTTCTTCCCCTGTACATTCCTGTAGCTGAGAAATCTCTGAAAATAATTTCTGGAACACTTACCAGGCTTACAGAGACTGCCTGCCTTAAATAAGGATATTACACTTAATTAAGCATTGTGCCTGTGGGGCCGAGCGTGCAGGGTTCAGCTGAGAAGTCTCAGGTTATGGGAATTTATCCTTGAATGCGACGGCTTCAGCAACTTTTTGGATTCAGGCTGTTGGCTGGTGAGGAAATCTGAGATGTTTTGAGAGGGAAAAAAATTACTGATCTGATGTAAAAAATTATTGTATTGCTGTGTTGAAAGTGCTGCGAGCCACGGGGCTGTTTAGTCATGCTCAGATGAAGGCTGAAGCGTTGCCTTTATCCTCGCCACAAAAAGAGGATTATTATTTTTAAAATGGTGATTTTTTATTTTTCTTCCCCCCCTCCACAATTTCAAATTAGGCTTTGATTGTGCAGCAGCACAAACAGAGCCCCTCTGCCGGAGCTATTTGTCTTCTGAAAGGAAAAAATAAAAAAATAAATTAAAAAAAAAAACAAAAGTAAAAAAGGAGCGGGAAAGAAAAAGAGAGGGAGAAAAAAAAAAAAAATCCCCCAAAGTTTGACTGACACTAATTTCCCGAACAAGATCCCCTGGAAAGTGCAGTTTATGTGGTGAGATGATAACAGGCAGGGTTTGTGCTGTCCCCTCGGTGAGTGCTGTCTGCTGTCGGCTGACGGAGGGAGATGCGCGCGCTCAGATGCCAGCGCGGGGAACAGGAGCTGTCACCAGCAGTGTAATGTGCTGTGTATTATCACTCACTCTGATCCGGGGGCCCGCGCTCTGTCAGCTCCTGAGACTGTACAAGTCAACACAAATAAAACTGAGGAGGCAAATGATAATGTCTGAGATAGATCCAGGCTCATTCTCGCCATTGCTTTTTATTCAAACCTTAGAGATGACATGATGTGAAAAATGAGCCTGTGTCTAGTTCAGTGCCCATTAGTGTGTGAGCACATTATCTTCCACTTTTCACATTGAATCTCCCTGTACATCCCGTGGCAGCTGCAGCTCTGCAGCCCGGCAGCTCTGGGGGCAAACGCTGCCCCTGCAGGGGTGCCCAGCTTGGAGCTCCTCATCCTTCCTGCCCAGGGGCAGCACGGCTGGGCTGGCTCCTCTGCACCCAGCCAGGATCCCCGCGTGGCTCTGGAATGCCCCAGGACTCCCCACCAGTGCTGGATCAGCCTTTGCTGCTGTGGGATAGCCGGAGCCGATTTCCTTCCTCACCATCCTCATCAGCCCAGCCCTGCTGTCCCTCCCTCCCAGGAGGCTCCTCTGCACCCAGAGCTCTCCARGTGGCTCTGGAATCCCCCAGGATGCTTCACCAGGGCTTGGCAGACCCATCCTGCTCTGGGATAACTGAGGGCTGCCTTCCTCCYCTCCTGCTCCTCCATCCTCATCCCCCCAACTCCGCCATCCGTGCCCCAGCACAGAGCCCTGAGCCAGGACAGAGCCATCCCTGACCTGGTGCTGGGGGTAAATCCATCCCTGACCTGCCCCTGGGGATAAATCCATTCCTTCCCCTCCTCTCCCTGCTCCTGGGGCCAGGGGAAGTGCCCATGCCAGGACAGGTGACAATGACAGGAGAGGGGCCCCTCAGCACCTTCCTGGCATCCAGGAGCTGCCAGAGCCCTTGGGAGCCCCCCAAACCCCCAGGAGGAGCCTCAGCTGGGCACAGGAATCACCTTCCCGAGGAGCCTTCAGCACAGCTGCTGACGCCATCAGTACCTGAGTAAAATTCCTATTACTCTCCTGTATAACCTTTAATTACCCCCACCACCCCAAAAATATCCCTCAATTACCTCGCAGGCAGAATTATGCATATTTTTAAAGTTCTCCCAGGGATATAACACTAAACGTTGGGTTGTTATGGTTCAGTGGTTTAAATTACAGTGTACTTAATTAAAACAGCATAAAAAGCTGTCAGTATTCCATATAATTTGAGAGACTTTGATTAGTGATTTCTTTCTTTTACTGTTAGAGCGCACTCAGCTTGGCCATTAGGTTGTCATTTACCAGCACCTTGGTGCTGCAGCCATCATTTCACAGCACTGGGGGGAAAAAAAAAGGTAAACAAATGACACTTCCCAGCAAAAGAAGTGACAAGCAGAGAGCAGCCGCCCTGAAGGAGGAGGGGAAATGGGTTGGAAGGCGGGATTTGGGATGGGAGATGTGGGAACGAGCCCTGTTGGGGCTGCGCTGCCCGGGGAAGAGAGCTGGGCCAGGGCAGCAGTGGGAGATGGAAGGAGGGAGGGAAGGAAGAGCTGGGATTCCTCCCTCCAGAGCTGGGATTCCTCCCTCCAGAGCTGGGATTCCT
>JACDOX010000367.1:335027-348790 GCA_014549065.1 Cardinalis cardinalis
GGCAGGGAATTCACTGGGAGTTGTGCCCTTGGTGCTTGGTAAGCCCTTCCTGAGCTGGGTTTAAGGCTGGAAAAGCRAATGGGAATGGCTCTGGGGCTGGTGGTTTGGAACCCTGCTCTGGCTCTGGAAATGCTCCTGGGTTCAGTGGCACTTGCTGTGATTTACTCTCTGAAGGGAAACTGCTCGTTTGGGTTTTATTTTTAGTGAAGTTTTGGATCATTTGTCCCAGAAGTGTGAACTGTGTGCACACAGGAGGTGTGGACCTGAGCAGGGGCAGTGCTGYGAGTCCCTGCTTGGGCCACAGGGCGGAAGGAGTTGGATGATTTTTATTATTTATTGTTGCTTCAGGTAAATTGCAGAGTAACCAAGTAATCAAAAACTCCCACATTTTTATTAGGTAAAGAAATAGGAGTTTCCTTGTGGGGGGATGGACGTGCTGGGTTTTCTTCCTTTTCTTTTTTTTGGGAGTGTTTTTTGTTTTGCTTTGTTTTTTGTTTGTTTGTTTGATTGAGTGTTTTGGGTTTTGAGGGTTTTYCCCCTCTTTAAAATCTTTCCTTGGATCGTGGTTGAGCTTGAAATGACAACTCCAAACCTGCCGCTGGCTTCACTCCCAGCCCTTCAGCCGAGGTGCTGAGGGCAAACCAGGGCTGTTGCTCTTGTCTTTGGCACCTCTGCAGTCACAGGCTCAGGTAAAACTGCAAACAGCCTCAGCCACCTGAGATGAGCTGGCAGGAAAGGTTTGTTTAAATTAAATAAATAAACCAACCATCCTCTGGCTGCGGACAGGGAGCTTGGAGCTGGAGTTCGCTGGGAAACACGGAAAGGGAGACGGGGTTTAACTGCAGGATTGCTTTTGAAGTTTTAGATGATTTGCTTAAAGGCATTTACAATATGGTGTGGCAAAAGCTGATGGGCCAAAAAATGCTTACAGTGTGTTTAGGAATTATTCAATTAGGAAATAATTTGGCTTCTGATTGTGATGGTGTGRATTACAACCTCTGTATTGTCCCACCCTCCTCATGAGACTGAAAAGGGAGTGAAAGTTTTTAAAACACCTAGGCAGTCACTGCATTCTTCTGGTTTATCCCCAGTTCTAATTCATTTCCAGGGACTGAAAATGGGCTCAAGCACTGAGCCTCTATGTCTCAGGAATTCCTGGAGGTGGCACTCAGGGCTCTGGGCTGGGGACAAACCACCAAATAGTCCAGAAAAAAACCCAGCTGAAAATAATTGTCATGATTTCTTATTCTGTGATTTTGTGAATGGTGCAGCTGCACTGTCTGGAAGGGTTGGAATTTGGGATGGAATCCTGTGCCCTTTTGGGACCATCCCCGGGGCCCTTTTGGGACCATCCCCGGGGCCCTTTTGGGACCATCCCCGGTGCCCTTTAGGGTCCATCCTGGTGCCCCTTTTGGGACCATTCTGGTGCCTTTTTGGGACCACCCCTGCTCCCATTTGGGAGCATCTCCGGTGCCCCTTTTAGGACCATCCCTGCTCCCCTTTTGGGACCATCCCCGCTCCCTTTTGGGGCCATCCCGGGCTCGGTGCTGCTGCAGCTCCGGAGCCAGCTCGGAGGGATAAATGAGGAGCTGGAGGAGCGCGGCTGCCGCTGATGAGGGCCAGCTCCGCGGGAATGTTAATTGCTGTAATTGGCTCGCCGTTGCCATGGTGATGGCAGGGCGCTCCGCCGGGGCTGCCACGGGCGAGGGGGGTTTGTTCCCTGGATCCTCATTCCTGGAAAAAAAAAAAAAAAATCCCCATTTCCCTGCGACTCGTGCCTGGATCTGGGGATGCGCTGCCCCTGGCAAGACACGGATATTCCATGGATATTCCATGGATATTCCATGGATATTCCGGGTGTATTTATTGCTGTGGGTGATCCTCTGCTGTGGCTCCGTCCGTCCTCTCTCCGAGGGCTCCCAAAAAGGCCACTGGTGAAGGGTGGTGGGATGTAATCGGCATCTGTGGGAATAATTTCCCGGCTGATCCAGAGGGGAGATGGGATTTGGGATTTTTAGGAGCTACCAGCAATCGCATTCCTGGAATGAGGAATTGCGGGCTGCACAGGGAGTCCACCCCGGCCTTCCTCAGGGTTTATTTTTGAAGGATTCCAGCTCAGTATTCCTGTTGTGGAGGAGCCTTCAGGAATTTCAAGTTTTACACTAAAAGGACAATTTTGGGAAGTTCTCGAGGAGCTGTCACTTTTCCTAAGCGAGGATTCCTGCGTCCAATCCCCCGTTTCCTCCCTCCATCCCTCCCTGAGCCCCCCCTCCCCGTTATTTTGAGGCCGAACAAAGTTTCTAACGGAGAGCAAAGAGCTGCCGGAGGGCCCTTCCCCGCCTGCGGTGACAACAATCCCCTGCCCAGCTCAGCCGGGATCAATCCGCCCGTGGCCGCTCCTTCCCTGCAGCCCAGAGCAAGTGCGGGAGGAAAAAATAAATAATTTGGGAGGCTCTGAGCAAAACCGGGGATGGCTGAGGCGCCGCTGCCGGGCGCTGCTCTCCGAAGGCAGCGGGAGAAGTTGGATGTGCGGCGCTCCCAGAGCTCAGGGACTCGCAGCTGATCCATTCGGGACCAGCAAAAGCCACCGATACATCCCGTGCAGGGAGGCTCCTCTCCCCTCCTCCTCCCGGGTTTCCAGGGCGATGCGCCGGACCCRGCCCCGTGCCCGGGGCCCTGCGGAGCCGCTCCCGCTCCCTTTTCCCTCCCTCGCTGCCAGGGAAGCCCTGGCCAGCCGGGGAGCCACGTGCCCGCCTAATAACAGTGCCAGCCGCGGCAATTCCTTGGAAAATCGGGCGYTCGGGAAGGGTCCCTGCAGCAGGAGCAGCTGCTGTGCCCTTGGGGGCTGCTGGGGCTGGATYGGGATCCCGCAGGAGCGGCCCTGGCCCGGCACACCCCGCCTGAGAGGTTGTTTATTTTCCGTGAACAACCGAATTTTTACTGTCCGCTTTTAAAGAGCGGGGACTGAGGTGGTTTAAAGGGCACTGGGTGGTTCTCCCTGCAGGAAAGGGGAAAAGTTCTGTCCGGGCTCTCTTGCCCAGCCAGGGCTTAAATCCCCCGGGTCCTGTCGAACAGAAAGCGAAACCCCCGAGCTCGGGGTGGATCCCGGCTGCGATGGGAGCGCGGGTCCGGGAGCAGGGAGGGATGGCGGGTTTGCTGCTCCCGGCTTGGTTATTCCCGGGTTGGTTGTCCCCGGGTTGGTTGTCCCCGGGTTGGTTGTCCCCGGGTTGGTTGTTCCCGGGTTGGTTGTTCCCGGGTTGGTTATTCCCGGGTTGGTTGTTCCCGGGTTTGTTATCCCGCAGGGATCCCGCGGAGGCAGCGCCGTGCCGGGCTGGAGCAGCTCCTGCCGCCGCTCCCCGGCCTGCCACCGAGAATTCCCATTAACACCTAAAAGGAGGAATTTAGGCAGAGATTTCCGTTTGGAATCTCCCTCGCCGTGCTGAGCTCTGCGGGGACATTCCCAGCAAAAAAAAAAAGCATCCCTGGAAGAGGGACCTTTATTTCTCCTGGCAGCGCAGTTGTTAGCCCAGTGACAATCTCCTTTTGCCGTTTTGCTCTCAGACAGCGACAATAAATCTGAGCTCCGGGGCTTTTTCCTCCGGTAATTCCTCCCGAATCGGGGCTGGATCTGCTCCCTGTGCCAGGAGCTCGGCTCTAGCCTGGGTTTTCCTTCACGGGAACAGCCTGAGGCAGGAATTTCTCTCTCCCCGCTCCAGCTCCATCGTTCCTAAGTTTATTCCAAASATTTCACTCCGCGTTGTCCCCCGTCCCATTTACCAGCTCCAAGCGGCGGTGCTGCGGGATCAAACCCCAAATTCCAGCCCAAAACACACAAAGGGGCAGGAAAGAAAACCCATCCCAAAGGAATCCCCAGCCTGGGGAAAGCCGGGAACGCGGCTGAGCGGCTCCGGGATGGGGCAGAAGGGGACAGAGCCTTGATTTAAAATCCCTGCGGAACCGCAGGGCTGGAGGTGGCGAGAGGCTTTGGGAGCGTTGTGTGCTCGGGAACATTTGTGTGTTTTCGCTGTGTCCGGCTCGGCGGGCAGGGATGGGCGCTGGAAGCAGCCGGGATCCGCGCGGGGCTCCCCGAGCCGAGCCGGGAAGGCAGCCCCGAGCGATTGGGACTTGTTGTTTTGTTTTCTCCAAGGGAATGAATGATCGCCCGTCCTCCCTGATTGTTCCGGGAGGGCAGGAGGAGGGTGATGGTGGCAGCGCTGGGAACAAAGCTGGAATGGGATTCATCCTCCCTGGAAAAGGGGCTCGGCCCGCCGGGCTGGCTGCTCTCCGGAAAGGATTCCTTCTTTTTTTTTTTCTTTCTTTCTTTTTTTTTTTTTATTATTAATAGAAATGCCAGTTAATTTGATTTATAATCCGGAGTGTTAATGGAAGAGAATCGTAAAGCAGCCAGCTCGGGGAGCTCGTGCAGCTCCTCTTTAATTAGCCCCGAGCTGCAGGACAATTCCGAGCCCCAAAGCCCCGAAAACCCAACCCGGCTCTGTCCAGCCCCCAAATCAAAGTTTTCCTTCCCGGTGATCAGAACAGAACCCTCTGTTGTGGCGGCTTTGGTTTGTTTGTTCGGTTTTATTTTTTTTTTCCCCGGTAATTTTATTTTCTCTCCAGCACGGCGGCTGCCAGAACCCAGCAATGAGCAATGTTTGAAGGGGCAAAAGCGCTGGCTGTAAATGTGCACAATATTCCACATTATATACATGTCATTCCTGAGCACTGTTGGAACGAGGCAGTGTCAAATCTGGATGACAGATTGAGGTGAAAGCTGGGAAGGGAGAGCCTGGGAAGGAACAGCCCTGACTGAGGCAGGCACCCTATAGAATTTATCCTGCAGGCTATGAGGGACCGGCTCCACCGCAGAGAGCGGCGCAGGAGCGATAATTGTCACTAATTTGGGGCTGGGCAGCTGCCGGTCTCACAATGCCACCTAGTGCTGCTGGCCGGCTCCCCAGAGCCCGGCCCGGCCCCAAAATGGGACCGGACCCCGGGTCCCCAAATCCCAAACCCGGCCCCAAAATGGGACCTGACCCCGGGTCCCCAAATCCCAAACCCGGCACCAAAATGGGATCTGACCCCAGGTCTCCAAATCCCAAACCCGGCCCCAAAATGGGATCTGACCCCAGGTCTCCAAATCCCAAACCCAGCCCCAAAATGGGATCTGACCCCGGGTCCCCAGAGCCCGGCCCGACCCCAAAATGGGACCTGACCCCAAATCCCAACCCCGACCCCAAAATGGAACCTGACCCCGGGTCCCCAAATCCCAACCCTGACCCCAAAATGGAACCTGACCCTGGGTCTCCAAATCCCAAACCTGGCCCCAAAATGGGATTTGACCCCAGGTCCCCAAAACACGGCCTGATACCAAAATCGGGACCTGGCCACGGGTCCCCAAAGCCTGGCCCCGACCCCAAAATTGGGACCTGTCCCCAAATCTCAAACCCGACCCCAAAATGGGATTTGACCCCAGGTCCCCAAAGCCTGGCCCCAACACCAAAATAGGATCTGACCCCAAATCCCAACCCCGACCCCAAAATCAGGACCTGGCCATGGGTCCCCAAAGCCTGACCCCAAAACGGGACCTGACCCCGGGTCCTCAAATCCCAAACCTGGCCCCAAAATGGGATTTCACCCCGCGTCCCCAGAGCCCGGCCTGACCCCAAAATTGGGACCTGTCCCCAACCCCGACCCCAGAGTGGGATCTGCCCCCGCCTGCCCTGCCTGGGCTGGAGAACAAACCCCCCCTCCTTGCACGGAGCTGTTGAAARCCGCCTTTGGGGGGTTCCCGTGGCCAGGCCGTGCCCCAGGGCCGGGCGCGGGTGGGATCGGCGCTTCCCGGGGCTGGGAGGCTCCGAAGGAGGATAACGAGGGCTCAGGTGTCGTTGGGGTGGCTGCTCCCCTTGATTTGGGGCTGGCAGGAAGGAAGGAATCACCACAGGAGTAAGGAAAGGCAGAACCCGAGAGCTGCACAGGGCTGGGCATCTTCGGTTTATATTTCTCATTATTTTTTAAAATTTGCTTAAATTATCTGATTTCACTCCCTTTTGTTTTTTTTTTTTAAATTTATTTGCTCCCACTCAGTGCTGGAAACTTTCTGATAAAACATCCAGGCTGCACAGAGCTGGAAACCAGGAATGAGCTCCCGTGGGAGATGGAGAAGCTCCTGTGCCTCCAAGGAGGAGCACCGACCCCATCCCTGGGTCAGTAAATCCCAGGGGAATATTCCCAAAGTGAACCCGGGTGCAGGTGGGGAGCCAGGATCTGACATCCCAGCCTCCAGGGCCAACCATCTCCTTCCTCTGGGGCGGATTTTGGGAGCAGAGTGGAAACTCCGAGCTTTCAGTCATTTTTTAGTTTTCAGTTTTTAACAGAAGTCGTGATTCTCAAATGCCGTGAAAATCTGGGAAACAACTTTGGGTTTGTTTTAGTTTTTTAGTGGGAGTGTTTTGGTTTTGGTTTTTTGGTTTTGGTGTTTTTTTGTTTTGGTTTGGTTTTGCCTAAATCTGTAGCTTCTGAAGCAAATATTCCATCAGAAATACATCATGGATCTCGGGAAGGGTTTTACACCCCAGAACTTTTCCATATGGAGGAAACGGGGAAATTTATTTGGGGTTTTTTTGGTGCTGTTTCCCTCTCCCTGCGCATTTTGGGCCTGGGACACAACTCCAGAGATGCTCCAAGGTTTGGGGGCAGAGCTGGGCAGCTTGGAAGGTTTTTCTGGGAAACCTGCCTGGCTTTTGTCAGAAAGAGCAACAAAAAACCAGCAGGGCCTTGCAGCGCGGTTCTACCCCACCCAGCTGGCGTTTTCTGTTGGCAAAAAGGACCCATTTAAAAAATAATAATTACAAACCTGACGAGCCCCGTGGCGGGCAGCCGTTCTGAGCTCCGCGGAGCTCCTGCTGCCCGTGTGTGCCCTGCGCTGCTGCYGCGCTCCGACAGGGGAAATTGGGAATTGTTCACAATCGGGGCACTGTGTCCAAAGGGACATTCCCGGCACTCCGGATCCATCCCAGGCTGTTTGGGGGGATCTGGAGAAATTTTAGCTTGRAGGAGCTGGGAACAGCCAGGAATCRGGGTTTGTGTTGTTATTTTTTATTGATTCGTGGAGACATCCAGAGGCGCTGCTTCCTCGGAGAGGGGGAGCCTGGATAGAGGAGGGATCATCAAATCCTGGAATGGTTTGGGCTGGAAGGGACAGGAAGGATGGTCCCCCCCACCCTGCCATGGCAGGGACACCTCCCGCTGTCCCAGGGTGTGCCAGCCTGGCCTGGGCACTGCCAGGGATCAGGGCAGCCCCAGCTGCTCTGGGAATCTGTGCCAGGGCCTCACCGCCCTCACAGGGAGGGATTCCTTCCCAATATCCCAACACCCCGTCCATCCCTGTGGGTCTGTGAATTCATTGATTCCTGCAGGTCTGGGAATCCACTGATTCCTGGGGATCCGTGAACTCACTGATTGCTGGGGATCCGTGAATTCCCTGATTGCTGGGATCCAGGAACTCTCTGATTCCTGCAGATCAGAGGGATCCATTAATTTATTGATTCCTGGGGATTTGTGAATTCACTGATTGCTGGGTATCCATGAATTCCCTGATTCCTGGAGATCCATGGATTTATTGATCCCTGGTGATTTGTGAATTCACTGATCCCCGGGGATCCACGAATTTATTGATCCCTGGTGAACCGTGGATTCACTGATCCCAGGGATCCATGAATTTATTGATCCCTGGGGATTTGTGAATTCACTGATTGCTGGGATCCATGAATTCCGTGTGCCCAGTGCTGGGAGAGCCGGATCTGCAATTCCTTCCTTTGGGATCAGAGTGATGCSCAGCACTGGGGTCACAGGCACAGAGTGTGCTGGGGGGGCTGCTGTGGGACTGGGGTGGGCACTTCCCATGGGATATCTGCCCCCATCCCGGGATATCTGCCCTATCCCGGGACATCTGCCCCCAGGCGTTACTGAACTCTGGGGAGCAGCCCCGCTTTTCCCTGCAGGGATATCTCTTCCCGGCCTCCATGAATTCCCATAAAAGCGATCCTGAAGGACGCTCGGGCTGGAGGGAGCGGGGCTGAGMGCGAGCCCGCATTCCTGGGGCTGCAGCTCCATCTACCAGCGGCTCCGGGAACGGCCTGGGATGCGGGATGTGGGATATGTGGGATATGTGGGATAGGAGATGCGGGATATGGGATATGAGATATGGGATGTGGGATGGGGGATGTGGGATATGGGGTATGTGGGATATGCGATATGAGATGCGGGATATGGGATATGGATGTGGGATAGGAGATGTGGGATATGGGATAAGGGGTATGAGATATGAGATGTGAGATGAGAAATATGGGATATGGGATGCGGAATGCGGGATACGGGCTATGAGATGTGGGATGTGGAATGCGGGATACGGGATGTGGGATGCAGGATGTGGGATATGGAATAAGGGATATGAGATAAGGGATATGAGATGTGAGATGAACAATATGGGATGTGGAATGCGGGATATGGGCTATGAGATGTGGGATGCGGGATGCAGGATGTGGGATATGGGATGCAGGATACGGGATATGGGATGCGGGATGTGGAATACAGGATATGGAATATGGAATGCGGGATATGGAATGTAGGATGCGGGATGTGGGATATGGGATGCGGGATATAGGATATGGGATGCAGGATGTGGGATATAGGACATAGTATATGGGATGTGAAATATGGGATGTGGGATGCAGGATATGGGATGTGGCATGCAGGATGTGTGATATGGGATGTGAAATACGGGATATGGGATATGGGATGTTGCATGTGGGATGTGGGATGCAGGATATGGGATGTGGCATGCAGGATGCGGGCTATGGAATGCGGGATATGGGATATGGGATACAGCCACGCCACCCCAGCGCGCCTCCACCTCCATCCCCTCCCTGCAGAGCTCATCATGCGCCTCCCTGTGACCACAAACACCTCGAATCAATCCAGATCTCCTTTCYTTAGCCCTTTTCCAGCTCCATCCCCGTTTTCCGGCGCACCAGGCTGTGCTGGGCAGGACCAGGCCGCTGGCCCTTTGCTAAGGAATTTCCGAAGGATTTTCGCCCCGCCTGCGGGAAGAGGCGTTCAAAGCCCTTCTCCTGCCCGTCAGCAGTGTCAAGCGCTGGCTCTCTCTAGCGATGTAATTAACGCCCGTAATTAGCGGCCGGAGCGGATCCCCAGCGGATCAATGGGGACAAGAAAGCCCCGCGTTTCTGGGGTGCCGAAGGACAGCCCGACCCGGCCGAGCCCGGCACTCCCTGTCCCCTTGGAACGGGCACGGCAGGCGCTGCCACCCTCTGCACACCGAATTTCAGCCAAATGTCCGCTCGTTATCTGCTCGGTGCCTTTGTCGGGGGCAGCTGATTGCAGCTCGCTCGTTAATTGCCGTTGATTAGCGGAGTTGGATAGCACGGGCACCTTTCTGCTGCTGGGGCTCGCTGGTTCCAGCGAGCGCCGGCAATGTGGGGAAAGGCTTCCCTCTAGCGCTGCTGGCCGGGCTGTGCCTGGAATCACACATCCCAGCTTTGCCAAGGCGCAGGGATCGATCTGGGGTGAATTGGAGGGTGCTGGCTGGGGTTGGGTGTAGCAGACTCCGTGGAGGATTGAGACTTAACAGTAGGAGCTGCTGAGTCATGATGAGACAGCAAAAGAAGCTCCTGTCTTCTGTCTCGCCCCATAGCTTATCTCTGTAACCCCATAGGTCACCTTTTCCCTGGCCCTYACTGTTGGACAAGGTTGGATCCCCCGTACCCTACCAAAAGGGGCTGGTTCAGCCCATTCGGCAGGAGAAGAGCTGTCGCTGGAGCCCTTCACAGACCCCTCARTAAACCATGGCTGTGGAACGCCAGGACCCTCCTTCTCCCCTCCCTGTCTGCTTCTGCCCCAGCCAAAGGCGCCCTAGGAGCAAAGAGCTGGGATCCTGGGAGAGCTGAGAATCCCTAAAGAGCTGAGAATCCCTAAAGAGCTGGGATCCTGGGAGAGCCGAGAATCCCTAAAGAGCTGAGAATCCCTAAAGAGCTGGGATCCTGGGAGAGCTGAGAATCCCTAAAGAGCTGGGATCCTGGGAGAGCTGAGAATCCCTAAAGAGCTGAGAATCCCTAAAGAGCTGGGATCCTGGGAGAGCCGAGAATCGCTAAAGAGCTGGGATCCTGGGAGAGCCGAGAATCGCTAAAGAGCTGGGATCACTGAGCTTGCTAAGGGTGGCCACGGCTGCGAGCTGACTGCGTATCTGGGCACTGTCTCCCAGAGGGACTGAGCTATCCGGACTGTCCTGCGGGGATAAGGCCAAGATCAGGGTCCTGTGAGCTGGGGATTCCCTGGCAGGGCTGGGGCTCCTTGGAGCAAGCCCCTCATCCTGCGGGGATGGGCAGCGAGGGGTGCTCGGGGGAGGCTCCCCGAGATGAACCCCCGGCGGGGCAGGGGAATCCTGGGCTGTGGAATGGCTGTTCTGCTCCCGATGAGCTCGCTTACAGCTGAGCTGCTCCCTGGTGTTTTGCGGAGAGGATCAAACCCCCACAACTCCTGTGGATGTTGTAAAGCCGGTGTGTTCATTACAGCGCTGGAGGCGTGTGGGAATGGTTCCCCTAAAATGACACGCGTGCCTCTGGGGACTTCAGGTCCCTTTTTATCCCCCTCTCAGGTACATATGCATACAATTTCACAATAGGTTCACACATATTCATTTTTACGAATTTCGCGTGACATTTGCCGCTAGTTCTTCCTTGTCAGAAAGAGTTCCTGGGTCCGGCTGACCTGCTCTCACAGCAGTGTCTCTGTCTATCACCCTCTGTCTCCCCCCCTTATCCCTGTCCTTCACTGAGTCCCTGAGCCTGGGCCTTGCACTCAAGCTACAGACCACAGGCTTCAAACTACAGGCTTTCCTCAAAGATGTACATTCCACTTCAAYCAAAACARATTTCTGCTCTGGAGAATTTCTGCTCTGTCTCATTTGGGACCYGGCTGGGAGGGACACGGGGCTGGTCCTGGGGCTGGGGGCTCCTGCTGCCCCTGGGAGTGGAGCCCACCCAGGGCTCCCCTCGGTGGGACACGGGGCTCTCCCGAATTTCCACCCACTTCTGGATGGAAACAACGCCTAAAAACCCAGCCCAGAGCAGGGTTTGACCCCCCCGAGGTGGTGCTGAGCATCCCCACCTGGGACTGCTCCCAAACCYCTGGGGTATTCCCCAAAATGCTGAAATTTGTGTGGGAATTGGGAAAACGGGGAAGGAGATGCTCATGGATGGCTGCAGAGTGAAGGTTTCCTGCCATTAATTCCCAAAGTTATTCCTCATACAGCATGAAAAGCTCTGCTCTGGCAGCACTCTACTGAAGTGTCTCAAATGTGCATTTAATTTGGATTTAATAACACCATTTTTCCCTCGGAAAACTCCGTCAATTATTGAAAGCATTTCTTGAGGTTTAGCAATTATTTAAGAGGTACATTTACAGTAAAGTAATTAACTCAAATGGCATCGTTGTGGAAATGGTGTATTTCAAACAAATTTCAATATTTGTTCGCCAGAGAAAATATTTTCTCCTGCTCTAATTTGATCATCTCACAGGCATTGTCTGGAAAAGTTTTTGCTCTCATTCAGCAGCTTGCTGGGGAGTTCTGATGGGGATGTGATAACAGGAAATTGTTTTAGAGGGGGCAATGGCTCCAGCTGTGTCCAGCCACTCATGGATTCTTCCTAAGCTGCTTGTTGGGTTTTCCTTAGAGAAATAAATCAGTTACAGGAGAAAGTCATGGGTTCTCATGTTGGTTTGGGTTGGAAGGACCTTAAATCCCATCCCAATCCAGCCCTGCCATGGCAGGGACACCTTCCCCATCCCAGGCTGCTCCAGCCTGGCCTTGGGCACTGCAGGGACCCAGGGGCAGCCCCAGCTGCTCTGGCAATCCCAGCCCAGCCAGGAATTCCCAGTTCCCAATGTCCCATCCATCCCTGCCCTCTGGCAGTGGGAGCCATTCCCTGGCTCCTGTCCCTCCATCCCTTGTCCCCAGTCCCTCTGCAGCTCTCCTGGAGCCCCTTCAGGCCCTGCCAGGGGCTCTGAGCTCTGCCTGGAGCCTTCCCCTCTCCAGGGGAGCATTCCCAGCTCTCCCAGCCTGGCTCCAGAGGGGCTCCAGCCCTGCAGCAGCTCCTGCCTCCTCTGGGCTCTGTCCTTGTCCTGCTCTTGGCTCCCCTAGGGCTGGGGCTGTTTTGCTCTTGGGGTCTCACAGATCCCCCCTGGGCCCCTCTGTGCAGGGACTTTGCTCTCCCAGCCCCGTTCCCTTTCCCTGCACTCTGTGCCCATTCCATCACCCCAATTTCCCTGCACTCTCCCATCTCCTCTCCTGTCCCTCTGCCTGGCCAGAAGCCCTGGCACAGCCTGGGCGAAGGAAACAAACCCTTGGGTTTGTTTAATCCCAACAAGAGCCCTTGGAGGCCCCAGGGAGGGGCACAGGAGGGAGAGGCCCCTGGGAAAGCAGCCACGAAGGGACCTGAGAGGGACGCTCCAGGTGTGATCCCACCGCTGATCCCACTCCAGCACACGGGGCAGGGACATCCCCACATTTGTGATTAGCCCAGGTATGCCTCATTACTGCCCTGAATTAACTCCTCATCTCTCCTCCTCCTCCTCCTCCTGCTCTGCTCACTCTCAGGCATCTTCTGCTCTTTTAGAAGAAACAGAATTAAATCAGTGTCCAAGAAATTGTCACCAAGACTGCCTGGGACTGCRCAGCTGGGGGTGCTGAGCTCCCTGCTGAAGGTGAAGGCAAGCCCTGAGCTGCAGCTGCAGTGACACAGGSCCAGAGCTCAGGTGAGGCTGGGACAAGCAGGTGAGCAAACTCAACATTCCCCCTGGAACGGGGGCTGGGGTGGCCCAGGTGGAAATCACRAGGAATGTGTGCCCAGGGGAACACAGACCTGGGGTGAGGCCTGCAGGAGCCACCTGCCAGAGGCCACAAAGAGCTCCTGGTCCATGCAAGGTGGTGTGTTGGGGTTCTGGCTGCTGGCAATTTCAGACTTTCTGTGCTGAGAATTTCAGACTTTCTGTGCTGGCAATTTCAGACTTTCTGTGCTGGGAATTTCAGACTTTCTGTGCTGAGAATTTCAGACTTTCTGTGCTGGGAATTTCAACTTTCTGTGCTGGGAATTTCAACTTTCTGTGCTGAGAATTTCAGCCTTTCTGTGCTGGGAATTTCAGCCTTCTGTGCTGAGAATTTCAGCCTTTCTGTGATGGGAATTTCAGATTTTCTGTGCTGGGAATTCCAGCCTTTCTGTGCTGGCAGGCACTGACCTCCAGGAGAACACTGCACTGACCTGAGGCTGTGGAGAAGCTTCCAGAATGGAATGGTAGAACTGGGATTGTGGGGGTGGAGTTTGGATAGAAGTGTGTGAGATCACAGGGTGGGAAACTCAGAGTTTAAGGGTTTAGAATAGAATAATGTATATAGAGCAAGGTGGAGGGCTTAGGGCAGAGGCTGGTCCTTCTTCTCCTTCTTCTCCTTCTTCTCCTTCTTCTCCTTCTTCTCCATGGGTTTGGGTGGTTTTGTGTAACTAACAACCAAGAACCAGCAGTGATGGATGCAGGGCAGGGGAACAGCACGGAGGGGCCCTGAGGGCTGAGCCCACCCAGCCTGGGAATTTCCTGCCCTTAGTCAAAAATGTGGCAAAACTCTGGCATTGGCTTTGTCCAGCTCTGGCATTGCCTTCGTCCAGCTCAGGATTGGCTTTGGCTCTGTCCAGCTC
>JACDOX010000367.1:379611-393995 GCA_014549065.1 Cardinalis cardinalis
AAGTTAAGAAACAAACTAGAATAAGGAAAACCAATAGAATTAGAATAGAATAAGAAAAGAATAAGAGTAAGATCAGGCTACACCATGGGAAGGAACTCTGGGAATTGTCCAGTATCCTCAGGAATACAGTGACAGTCACACATTCACACTTCTAGGGACACTGGTGGCTGAGCCAGCTCCAGCAGTGCTGAGCTCCCAAGTCCTCATTCCATGCCAGCATCTACAAAATCCCAATTTTTTTCCTCAAAACCCATCAGCTCTGTCATTAATTWTCCAGCAATGCTGGCATGGCTGCAAGGAGAACCAGAGGTGCCCATCCAGGGCTGTTCCTCTGCCACACCYGGGAGCACCTGGATGTGATCCCAAGGGTTTCACCCACGGGATGGCACTCGGAGCCCTGCTCCTGGTGGGGAGCCTGTCCCACCCATCACCCCATCCATCCCAAACCTCCTCCAAGCAGCCTCTGGGAGGAAAGGCCCCAAACACAGCCCAGGGAGTCCATGGGCCCTCAACCCTCTGGATTTTGGGGAGGCGCTCCACCACCTCCAGGGCTCATCACAGAGCCCACCCTGCCTTGATCCAGTGGGCAAGGGAAACCCAAACACAGCCACAGAGGAATCAACCCCAGCACTTCAACATTCATCCCAGGTTTGGCTCGCTCTGGAGCCCCCAGGGTGACCTGCAGCTCAGAATAAGATCAAACAGCACTTTCACCACAAAAAGCAGTGAGGAACTGCAAGGAACGAGGCCTGGGAGCACCCTGCCCTGCCTGGCAGGGAAATCCAGGCCCAGAGGGACGGGAGGAATSAGGGTTCTGCTTTTAGGGTGCAGTTCTTCCAAGAGAAGAGCCTGCTTGGCACCACGGGTACATTCAGCTTTTTTCAGGGTTGGCTGTTTCTGCAACCAGAGAAATCAAGCACATCCTGCTGATTTTCTTCCACATATAAATCACAAAGATTTTATAAAAATGTTACTAATTGTACCTAAAGTGTGAACTCGAGTCATTTATTTATCACTTTGCCCCAGGCTTAAGAACACAAGTTTCTTTTCTAAACAAAGCCCGATGAAATACAGATTTTTTATTTTTCCCCCCCAGTGTTTTTCCTAGTGGCTTTGACACAGGGGAAACCCCCCCCCAAAAAAAAACTGAAAGCAAACTAGAAACCAGCAGTGGATTTAAGGCGAGCAGATTTGATGTGAAAGGTGAACTAAAACACCTCCTTGGAGGAAAAAAACCCACATGCAGCAAACAACTTGGGTGAGCAAATCACGACCCACGGCAGGGAAAAAACAAACCCCAAACGCTTTCAACTCAAGTTCAGCTTCCCCTGCAAGTTCCCCGCTCCGTGTTGTCCCTATTCCCTGGGGAATGCAGGGGCAGGGAGGCCCCTCTGGGTGTTTTTCGGGGTACAGAGTATAAATACAGGAGAGGTCATGCCACGGACTAGATGCAGAGATTGCACACGGTTATTGCATGCGCTGGGACCGGACGCGCCGAGGACGCGGCCCTCGCTCGGAACCCCGCGGGACGCTCCCAGCTCCTGGAGCACYGAGCCCACCCCGGCTCCCCCGAGCCCACCCCGGCTGCCCCGAGCCCACCCCGGCCCCTGGGCGGCCCCGAGCCCCCGGCAGCCCCCGCTGCCCTCCTGGCAGTCCCAGCCGTGTTATGTGAAGCGGTCGGAATTCATTTTGCGCAGTTTGGGCGGGAGGTTCCCCTCCATCCTGCCGCCGCCCCCCGAGAGCTTCTGCAGCTTGGGGGGCAGCTCTGCCACCGACTGGCTCATGGGATCCGACATCATCTTCGTGGTCTTAGAGCCCAGTTTCTCCTCGGAGTTGCCGGGCACCGAGCTGATGCGCTGGAGTTTCATGGGCAGGTCGCCCATGCTGTAGGCCTTCTCCGAGGTGGTGGAGCTCATCCTGAGCAGTTTTTTTGGGAAGTCGTCCCTCCCGGTGATTTTCTGCAGTTTTGAGGGCAGCTTTGTGCCCACCTCGTCGAGCCCATCCAGGCACTCCACRGAGTTGTTCCTCTCCTTGCTGTTGCTGACGGCGGGCGGGATCAGGGGCGAGGACATGAGGAGCATCTCCTCCTGCTCCTTCACACTGTAGGGCGGGGTGGGCACCTCGAAGGTGGCATGGAACTGGGAATAATCCACCTTGAAGAACCCTTCCTCCAAGGAGATCACTGGGAAGAAGCGATGGCCCCAGAGCACCTCGTCCTCCGTGTAGGATGTCCTGGCTTGGCACGTCATCCCTGCAAGGAGAAAGGAGGAAAAGCTTCCAGCAGTCCCAGGAAATTGGGGATGCACAGAAATCCTTCAGCAATTCCATGAAATGGATTTTATGGGTTTAAATGTATTTTTTAAAAAAGCATTGGCCTGCCTTGTTTGGAGGAAATGATGCACCAGGGGAGGTTTTGTTGGATATAAGGGAAAATTCCTTCATGGAAAGGGCTGTCCAAAGCAGTGGTAGAGTCCCCATCCCTGGAGGGATTTCAAAGCCCTGTGGATGTGGCCCTTGGGGACGTGGGCCAGTGGCCTGATGGTTGGACTTGATGGCCTTAAAGGTCTTTTCCAACCCTAAGGATTCCATGATTTTAGGATTCTACAGCTGTTAAATTGTCATTCCCAAGGGGAACGGAGCCGACACCAGCAGAAGGGGCAGAACTGAGGAACTCCCACCAACATTTACAGACCCTTTCTGAAGGTGCTGCTGCCAAAGGGGCATCAGGGCTACCTGAGAAMCCTGGGACTGAAGCAGCAGGAGCTGTAAGGGCAAATGGGACATGTCAGATCCTAAAGTATTCCTAAGTCATTCCATATTTCCCTCATATCCATGAACACGCACAAAACCAGCCCCTCACCAGCACACTCCAACCCATCAGCAAGTCCTRCAAAATACATTTATTCCTCCTCAAAGGCCTCACCAGCAATCTGCTCCCACATCCATCGCTGCCAGGCTGGGATCCAGCTCCAAAAGATTAACAGGGAATGAAATCCATGACTAAGAGGCACAACACTGCCCTTCCTCTTCCTCCCACTGTGGAGAAAAGTCCCCTTAAGCACCAGCCCTGGTCACCCTGGTGACCCCTGGGAATCAGAGGGAGATGATGTTCATGGATTGCTGGAGGCTTCCAGAAGAAATCCTGCTTTTTTTCATCATCATCATTATTATTATTATTATTTTTAACCACTCTCTGTAGAAATCTGCAAATAGAATTACGCTGCCATTTGCTCCTCACGCTGCCAAGTGGAAATGTGACATTTGGATTCCAGGAAGCTCCATCCACCTCTGCAAACACATCCCCTGCCTGGCTCACCAGGAGCCAGGAGAAAAGGAAGGGAACTTGGGAAGGCACAGGAAAAACAACAGCGGGGCTGCAGCGGGGGGAGTGGGACGGRATGTGACACACGGCCAGGAAAATTCCAGTTTATCCCACCTCATGCTACTGCTGATGGAACCAGTGCTGGTTTTGCTGCTGATCACAAGACAAAACTCTGTTTCCCACTTTATCTCTTGGGAGGAATATATGAATCCAGGGGTTTTAGCACTGGATGCTGCTCCCYCTGCCAGGGAGGCCTCACATCTGCAGGAGCACACCCAGAGCCTTCCCACAGCCTCACCCAGGACATATTTTGTACTTCCCAGTGAATTTTCACCCAGAGCCCAGGTGCTCCTGTTCATGAAGTGGAGTGGAAGCAATCCTGTTTCTAAAGGGTTTAGGAAAAACCTGCAATTCTGAGAGAAATGGCAATTTGAGTGAGTTCCTCTTCCAGCTGTGCCCCTCGCTCTGCAGCTGCTCAGCAGCAGCTTCATCAGCAGATCCCAGAGCTTCCCCTCCTGAGCCTCAGCCCTGACCCCGACTGGGACCTCCTTAGGGATTGATGTGGGATTCCACATCTGCATCCATATCCACATCTGTATCCCCAGCCACATCTGCATCCATATCCACATCTGCATTTCTGCTTTCGTCCCCTTCTGCATCTGCATCCACATCCTCATCCCTGTCTGCATCCACATCTCCAGACACAGATYCATCCACATTCCCATCCAAATTCCCATCCCAATCTGCATCCACACCCCTATCAGCATCTGCATTCCCATCCCCTTCTGCATCCACATCTCCAGACCCATCTGCATTCCCATCTCCATCTCAATTCCCATTCACACCTATTTCTATATCCACATCTGCATTCCCATCCCTGTCAGCATTCCCATCCCATCCACATCTCCAGACACAGATCCATCCACATTCCCATCCCAATCTGCATCCACCCCCCTATCAACATCTGCATTCCCATCCCCATCCCCATCCCTGTCTGTGTCCACATCTCCAGTCCCATCTGCATTCCCATCCCTGTCAGCATTCCCATCCCATCCACATCCTCATCCCCTTCTGCATCCACATCTCCAGACACAGATCCATCTGCATTCCCATTCCCATCCCCACCCAAATTCCCATTCAAATTCCAATCCCAATCCCCATCCTCCTCTACACCAGCATTCCCATTCCCTGTCCCACGTGCTTCCCCATTCCCACCCCAGGCAATCCCATGGCAATGTCCCAAGGGCTATTTCCACCTCCTGCCCCATGGTCCTGCCTCTCCCAGCAGGCTTTCCAAGGAGGAATTCTGTACCCACTATTACCATGGATAAATTCATCAGCAGAATCTCAGGAAAATCAGCCACAGATTCTGTCTCATTCCCACACCAGCTCACTGGAGGGGAAAATATCTGCAGGAATATCATCTGTCTTTCAGATCCATTTATCTCCTTCCCAACAAACCCAAGGGCACAAATTATTTAAGAGCCTCTCAGGGTGAAGAGCAGCAGCCAATATTCCCAACGTTCTTGAGAATACGTGTCAGCCAGCAGACAGTGCGGAGAGGTGCTACCATGGCCAGGACGGGAAATCAATTCCCAGCTTTTCTTCCAGCTCTGCTGTGTTTTCCAGCTTTTCCTTTGTGTTCTGTTCTCCCAGCAACGCCTCAGCCCCAGCTCTGAGCTCTCACTGTTGTTCTGCTGTTCCACACTTGTATTCCAGCAACAACAGAACTGCACAATGGTGTGGGTGGGAAGGGATCTTAAAAACAAAACCATCCCACCTCATCCTATCCCACCCCATCTCATCCCATTCCTGCCATGGGCAGGGACACCTCCCACTGTCCCAGGCTGCTCCAAGCCCCCATGTCCAGCCTGGCCTTGGGCACTGCCAGGGATCCAGGGGCAGCCCCAGCTGCTCTGGCAATCCCAGCCCAGCCAGGAATTCCCAGTTCCCAATGTCCCATCCATGCCTGCCCTCTGGCACTGGGAGCCATTCCCGGGCTCCTGTCCCTCCATCCCTTGTCCCCAGTCCCTCTCCAGCTCTCCTGGAGCCCCTTCAGGCCCTGCCAGGGGCTCTGAGCTCTGCCTGGAGCCTTCCCTGCTCCAGGGGAACGTTTCCAGCTCTCCCAGGCTGGCTCCAGAGCAGAGGGGCTCCATCCAACCCCAAATCCATGAGCATTTCCACGTTTTCCCACAGAGCAGGATCAGTTGTGTGCTTCCCACCTCTGCCAGCCCTTCTGATCACCACCCCAGGATTATTTTCCGTGAWTTTTTCTCATGGATATCCCTCCTGGCTCCCAGTTCCTGCTGTTGGCATGGAAGGGTTTTCATTTTTTGAGTTTTTTCCCCTCAGRAGTTTCCCCTCAGCAGGGCCCGCGGCCTGCGCTGCTCTGAGGCCTCCATCCCGACCAYGGGCCTGCTCCCATCTCCCCAAGTTCTCCCCAGGATAAATATCCATTTGCAGGATAAATTCCCAGCTCCAGCTTGGGAGCTGCCTGCAGTGGAATTATTTATTATGGAATTAAGCAGTGTTTGTCACAGGAAAAGGCTTTGGAGCGTTTYGTTCCCCGCTCCCAGCTCAGCCCCCCTCACCAAGGGCTCTGRGAACCAGCAAGGCTCTGCCTGCACACAAATCCCACCTGAGCAGGTGCAACAATTCCAGCAGAAATACCCCAAAATATCCAATAAAACCCCTCTCCATCGCTTCAAAACCAGGGAATGCTTTGTGTGCATGTGGAGAACCCAGAGGAGCTGTGGTTGCYCCATCCCTAAAAGTGTCCAAGGCCACTYGGAGCAACCTGGGATGGTGGAAGGTGCCCCAACCATCCAATTCAGGATGATCCTTAATTTCCCTTCCAATCCAAGCCATTCCACAATTCTGTGACTCACTGTCAGCCCAGCTCATTGCTACATTCCCAGATTAATGAGGGGGCAGATGGAGGCCAAAAAAAAAAAAGCCGTAAATAAATGCTTCGACTAATTCCACCCTCTAATAATCCTCCAATTACTTCCAAATTTCCAAAGGGCCCAGATGGAGCTGGCTGTTTTCTAGAGCTCATCATAAATTGCCTTGAAAAGAATGCCAGCCCTGTTATTTATCCCATTTGATCCCGAGGTTGGCCGCTGCCTGGGAAATCACGGATCATTAATCAGCTTTTAACAGCTTCCCCCTGCCCTGGCAGAGGCCTCAGAAGCAATTTCTGGCACCCAAAGGTTCCCTGGCTCTTTCCCTCTCCAAAGGAATGCCAGAAATGTCACCTTCAGCCGTTGGAATGCAGTTTGCTGGACACAGGGACACACCGGGTGTCCTTCCCAATGGGGAAAAGTTCATCCTCCTCAGTGGAAAGAGGGAATTAATTGGGAATTACAGCAACTCACAGCACGGGGTCCCAACAGCCACAAAAAGGGCATCTCTGTGTCCTAGCACTGGGAGGAAGAGGCACCCCCAGCAGGAATTCCTGGCCAAAAGGCACAAATATCCTTCTTTTTGTCAGGTTTTTACCTTTTTCCTTAGGAAGAGCTCCTGCCCTGGGCCAGGGGCTCCTCCCTGTGCACTCTGGGGGGATGATCTGCCTTAAACCTGCAGCTTACCTGTAAAACCTCCAAAATACCAGTGAAAAATTAATCACACAGCAAAGTTTGAAGAATTTCTGATAACTGAGCTAATTCAGAACTGTAATTTATGGCCCATGAAGGGAAGAGTAAAGCCTGGTTGGGACTTGCTATAGAGACATACAGCTCTCACCCTCTGCTCTTGCAGCACTGAGGGAGGACGTGCTGCTGCAGGGAAAAGGATTCCCACAGCAACCTCTCCTCTTCCAGGAGTGCAGGGGAAATGATGGAATCTTGGGATGGCTTGGGTCAGAGGGGAAATCGAGGATCAGAAATCAGGAACCATCCCACCCCTGCCACGGGCAGGGACACCATCCCAGGCTGCTCCAAGCCCCATCCAGCCTGGCCTGGGATGATTCCAGGGATCCAGGGGCAGCCACAGCTTCACCCCAAATACAGGGACAGCAGCTGGTTCATCCCATTTAGCTAAGGAAAACTGACAAATGGGATAACTGATAAACAGGATATCCTGATGTTCACATCTGCAACGGTGACAGATTGTTACCACGGTATTTTCTGAAAAGTCTCCTTTGCTCAGGATTTTTCTCCTGAGAAGCTGAGAAGCCTCAGAAAAGAAATGTAAACAATAATTACCTGATTGCTTTTGGAGTGTGATCTGGAGGTTGCTTACCAACAGGTGCATCTCTGATTGGTTCCATGTGAATTGTTAGTAATTAATGACCAATCCCAGTCTAGCTGTGTCGGGACTTTGGTCAGTCAGGGGTTTTTATTATTCATTCCTTTCTAGCTTTCTGATGCATCCTTTCTCTTTCTTTAGTATAGTTTTAGTATAGCATTTCTATAGGAATAGAATAGAATAGAATAGAATAGAATAGAATAGAATAGAATAGAATAGAATAGAATAGAATAGAATAGAATAGAATAGAATAGAATAGAATAGAATAGAATAGAATAGAATAGAATAGAATAGAATAGAATAGAATAGAATAGAATAATAAATCAGCCTTCTGAGAACATGGAGTCAGATTCTCATCTCTCACCTCATCCTGGGGACCCTCTCACAACACCACAACAGATGGCTGAGATCTGCAATCAGCCAGAAAATGAGGACACCAACGGGGCTCAGCCCCCAAAACCAGGAGGGTTTCAGCTCCCAGGCTCTCCCTGTCCCCCTGCATTCTCCATGGCAGTTCAGCTGGCAGACTGGGAAGTGCACAGCCCGTTGGGAGGGCTCCTGAGCAGCACAGAGAGCGTGGGGCTGCAGCTCCAGCACCTCCAGCTCCCTGGGAACAGCAGCAGCAGCTATTTCTGGCACTCACATTTCCCCAGCACCAGCACAAGGCTGGTCCCTGATTRAAGTGATGATGGCTTGGAGTGCTCCAGAATGTTCTGGCAGTCATGGCCAGGGAGCTGGGAATGTTCCCCTGGAGCAGAGAAGGCTCCAGGCAGAGCTCAGAGCCCCTGGCAGGGCCTGAAGGGGCTCCAGGAGAGCTGGAGAGGGACTGGGGACAAGGGATGGAGGGACAGGAGCCAGGGAATGGCTCCCCCTGCCAGAGGGCAGGGATGGATGGGACATTGGGAACTGGGAATTGCTCCCTGGGAGGATGCTGAGGTAATTTTTTCTTAAAAACCCATTTTGGTTAAAGAGAAAAAAACCCCAGAATTTCCTGAAATGGAAGACACAAAATGTGTCCTAAAGGTACTAACCACAAAAMCCCTTTATGAATCCATGAAAATACCATGGAATCCCAGGATTATCTGGGTTGGAGGATGATTAAAGACAATCCAATTCCAAYCCATGGGCARGGACACCTTCCATTATCCCAAGCCCTATCCAACCTGGCCTTGGACACTTCCAGGGATCCAGGGGCAGCCMCAGCTGCTCTGGGAATCAGAATCCCTGGGAATTCCAACACACAAGATTTAACACGCAAAKTCTGTGTGATAAAGGGAGCCAGATGATCCTGAAGATCCCTTCCAAACCAAACCATTCCATGATCCCATGCTCCCGTGGCTCCAGACCACACTCCTGTCAGTCAGACATGGTTTTATCCCAAACACTTTATTTCTCCTCACCCTGGGGAGCAATCCAGGCTCCTGCCTGCTCCTCAGCTCAGCCACRTTGTTTATCTCCATTCCATAAATACCTCCTGCGTTATTCCCACTGTCCTCACGGAGCATTCCTGACATTTAAACAGAGCCATGACACCAAAGGTATTTTTCCTTATCAGCCAGGCCTCTTCCAGGGACACTTTTTGATCCTCACACCCTCAGATTTCCCTGGCACCCTGAGCAGCTCATCCTGGTGTTTGCCAGGACCATCCTTAGCCTAAATCACAGCAGGTTTCCAAAATCCCATGGAAGCAGCATAGGAAAGCATGTCCTGCTCCTGCYCCCACATCCAGGGATGCAACGGGCTGCTGGCAGGCCAGGAACCTCCTTTTTTTTGTACCAAAAAGAGAGGGGAAAATGAAAGTTTGGCAACCTCCAGGGCTGCCCTTCCAGACCTGGAGCAGGGCTGTCCATCCTTTYGGAAAAGCAGAGGCAGGAGCAGTTATCTGGATCAGACATTCCCTGCAAGAACACACATTCCACGCAATAATTAATCCTGGCTGAGAAATCTGCCCTGCTATTTTTATCCTCTCCYGATCATTTTGGTTTTTTCAATCCCAGCCCCGGGCTCCGCTCCCGTTCCCCGCGGCCGGAATGCGTCAGGGCCCAKCCCAGCCCCTGCAGCTCCTGCCTCGGAGCAGGCTCCTTTCCCAGAGCCATCTGCCACCCTCCCAGTCTGCATCACTGCCTCCCACCCGCCTGGGACTGACTCAGCAGCACCAGAAGGGCAGCACTTCACTGCCTGCCCCACGCAGCTCCTGCTGGGGAGCACCGGCAAGGGCAGGGCGAGAGGATGGGAATGGGAYGGGAATGGAACCCCTCTCCTGGGGTGGGGACATTCCCAGGCAGCTGGGCACACGGATAAAACATGGAATTGCCCATTCATACCCTGGAAAAATGCAGTGGGTGCTCTCCAGAGCTCCCATCAGCCCCAAGTAYTCCCAGATTTTTCCTGACAGCATGGAAACATGCCTTATGCTGAACAGAGAATTCCAGACTGCTTGGGGTTGGAAGAGAAATTAAGGATCATCCCAATCCAGCCCTGCCATGGCAGGGACACCTCCCACTGTCCCAGGCTGCTCCAAGACTGTCCAACCTGGCCTGGGACAATTCCAGGGATCCAGGGCCAGCCACAGCTGCTCTGGGAACCTGTGCCAGGAAAAAAACTCCTTCATGGAAAGGGCTGTCCAGCCTGGCAGTCCCCATCCCTGGAGGAATTCCAAAGCCCTGTGGATGTGGGGACATGGGGCAATGGTGGCCTGGGCAGCCTGGGAATGGTTGGACTCCATGGTCTCAAAGGGATTTTCCTAAAAAAAAAAAAAAAAGAGCTGGTTCTGCTTTTCATGGAGTTGGGGCTCCAAAGTGCAGCTGGAAATGAGGGGATTCATTTGTGGCTCGACGTTGGGAATGGTGGGGAAGAGCCACGGGGAGAAAGGAATGTTCTGTTAAATCCCAGGAGACTGGTGGAGGTCAGAGCAACACCTGAGGGAAGTCTGGGGACCAGCGAGAAAAGGGAGGGGGAGAATAAAAAGATATTTACAATAATTTCTGCTCTCCAGACGAGAACATTTTCATTGTGAGGCTGAGCCCAGCCCTCCCCTCCCCTCTCACAGCCACTCCTCCAAACACCCACCCGGCCATATGGGCTCAGCACCAAAATAGAGCTTCCCTCTGCAGCCCCAAAAACACCCCGAGGGATCCAGAGACGCCTTCCTGGATGGAAAATCCAGCTCTCCTCACGTGGGAAGGGACAATTCACTGGGGTGGACACGGGGTCACACAGGCAGAGCATTCCTGGGCTCCAGGATCTGGGGATGCTCCCTGAGTGCTGCCAGAGGGAGGCCTGCTCCACGCCAGCATCCCTGCCTGCAGCCACCCCATGGAAAAAGGATGGCTGGGAGATCGATTGAAACAGAACTGAAAGTCAGCAGCCACTTGCTGAGCTGAAAATAATCTGTATCAGCGTCAGGGYTGGTACAGAGAGGGATCATCTGCCTCTGATCGTCCAGAGAAGGTGTGGAATCCCCATCCCTGCAAGTGTCCGAGGTGGATGGGGCTTGGAGCACCCTGGGCCAGGGGAAGGTGTCCCTGCAGGGTGAGTTTAGGGTCCCTTCCCACCCAAACCAGTCTGGGATTCCATGACTTACAGGAGGCAGCATGGAGCTGTGTTTGGGAATAACCTCTCAGGATTTAGTGCTGCTGGTTTAACACAGGGATTGATTTGCTGAGTCTCTTAAAACATCGAGCATTTTGAGGCCATCAATTCATGCCCAGAACTGCTTCCAACACAGCTGCTCTGTGATTCCTGCTCCTCTCCTGCAGCCTCAGCTTGGCCAAGGAATTCAAGGGGAGACCCCTCCAGATCCATCATGGGAGAGGGAAAACAGCCAGAGCTGTGCCAGAGGGGGCTGGGATGGAGATCAGGGCAAGGCTCTTCCCCCAGAGGGTGCTGGCACTGCCCAGGGAATGGGCACACTCCCAACAGCTCCAGGAGCGTTTGGACAGCACTCCAGGGGTGCCCAGGGTGGGATTTTGGGGTGTCTGGCCAGGGACAGGAGTTGGATCCATGATGCTGTGGGTCCCTCCCAGCTCTGATACTCCACAATTCCATGCAAACCTCACTCAGCATCCCCTCCTATTTAAAACCAATGTTTATAAACCAATATCCCCCACTATTTAAAACTCYTGGAGAACACAGGCTGCACTCCCGTGTTCCCAGGGCCGGATGCAAGGGACGACCCCAGAGCCTGCCAAAGGGGATCAGCAGCCCTGCCAATCCCAAACTCCTGTTCTGAGGGATCCCTCTGCTCCTCTGTGCCCAGACAGCTGCTGAGGCTGTCTGAGCAGCCCTCCCAGCTCCTCACCTGCACCCATCTGTCTGGCRCTGGGAACATCCCAGTCACCACCCCCAGCACCTCCCAGGCTGGAACWGCTCCTGTCCTGCACCTCAGGGCCGTGCACAGCTGGAACACCCCATCTGTGAGCTGAACACGGATTGTGGCACACAGCTGGCAGGAGGGGCTGGCAAACACTCCCTGCCTGACACCAGGAGCACACAGACTCCCTGGRAAGGGAGGATCAGCGCTGTCAGCCCTGCCAGCTGGGATTTGGGGCTGCAAGAGCCTCTTCAGGAATCCACACACTGCTTGCTGGGCCATAGATACACAAATATATGCAAATACCATGGAATGACAGACTCCCAGGGTGGGAGGACAGTAAATCCCATCCCATCCCATCCCTTGCCACGGGCAGGGGCACCTCCCTCTATCCCARGTTGCTCCAGCCTGGCCTGGAGCACTCCCAGGGATGGGGCAGTTCCCCCTTCCCCTGCACTGAGCAGAGATCTCACTGGGACTTCCCCCACCTGGAAAACCTTTTCCCCTAGGAAAAAATTCCCCAACAGCACCTCCACACCCTCAGCAATTCCACGCTGGATTCTCCCCCGTGGTGACACATTTTCCTGCCCCCCCAGGTGACCCAGGTGCTCAGCATCTCCCAGCTCCTCCTCCATCCTCAGCATCCTCACACTTCTCCCGAGGAGAGCCCACATCCCAGAACACCTGGGACAAAGATCCCCAAATCCCACAGGCCCCACACCTCCTGCAGCAGAGGAAGAGGAGGCTCAGAGGGGCTGGATGCTGCTCCCTCCCTCCCCGTGGTTCAGATCCGAGGGTGGCACAGGGAAATCGTTTCCTGCAGGAGAGAGGGAGGCGATCCTGAACCCACTCSGCAGTCAGGGGGTTAATTAGTGTCCCCATCCCGGGATGTGATGTCATGCAGCAGGCTCGTTAYTCCCAGGAGGATCAATCTCATTATTCCCRGGAGGATCAATCTGATCCCCAGTCAGGGCAGGTTAATTAGTGCCCCCATCCCGGGATGTGATGTCATGCAGCAGGCTCGTTAYTCCCAGGAGGATCAATCTGCCGCATCCCAGCCCGAGCCGCACAAATACCCACATGCCTGCCAGGGGTTTCTAATTTTACATCCAAGCCTTGCCTGCCATCCCCATCGTGCTGATTTAGCTCTCCCCAGGCTGGCTTAAAAGCCTCCAAGTCTGGAGCATTTTTGCCATTTTAGGGAGAACGATGCCTTTTATTTCCTGCAGGTTTCAGGAGCGTTTGGTGTTTATGACACTGGCAGTTCTGGCTCGGGCTGTTTGCCTTTTCCCATCCCACATGTCAGGGCACTGCTTTGCTTCCAGGAAAAATCCTGGTGGGCTGCAGAGGTGCTGCCACACCTYCACGGGGTCCCAGCCTGGTTTGGGKGRGAAGGGACCTTAAATCCCATCCCATTCCAGCCCTGCCGTGGCCAGGGACACCTCCCACTGTCCCAGGGTGTCCCAGCTGGCACTGGGCACTGCCAGGGATCCAGGGCCATCCATGGAATAACCTGTGCCAGGGCAYCCCCACCTCCCAGCCAGGAATTCCCAATCTCTCATCMATCCCTCTGGCAGTGGGAGCCATTCCCTGTGCCCTGTCACTTCTTGTCCCAGGTCCCTCTCCAGCTCTCCTGGAGCCCCTTTTCCTCTCTGGAAGTGTCCAAGGCCAGGCTGGACAGCACTTGGAGCACCCTGGGATATTGTAAAAGGTCAGGGGTGGGCTGGGGTGGGCTCTAAGATCCCTTCCCACCCAACCCAGCCTGAAATTCCGTGATTTACATTCTTAAAGCTCTCTGAGTAGGAGCCACAGCTGCTCGTTTCCCCATGTTTTTCCAACCCCATCATTCCCAGTTTGGGATGAACAGGGAGGAGGCCCCGGAGCAGGAAGCCACAGCCACCCCACCGCACCATCCCAGCCCTTCCAGACCGCCCAAGGGCATTCCAAAGGGAATTACCTTGGCAGCAGCACGCCCAGAGCCCAGGCACACCTGGCCAGCCCCACCTCGGCGCTCCCAGGGCCAGCAGCAGCAGCGCTGGCAGGGCGGAGCCCCCTCCCTGAACAGCATTAATTGCTTTGTTTGTGTTGTCGGGGTGCTCAGGCTGATCTGCTCAGCACTAATGAGCCATTAACTCCCAATTAGGAGCCTCTCTCGGAGCAGGGCTCTAATTCCAGGCAGTTCTGCTGATGAATTAATTACCAGGTGAGCTCAGCTGCCGCCGCAGAGCCCCAGCAGCCAGGGAATGGTATTCCCCAAGCGCTGCTCCTGCAGACACCTTCCCATCCCAAATGCCATCCCAAGCCACCCCTGCCATGGCAGGGACACCTCCCACCCTCCCAGGCTGCTCCAGCCCGGCCTTGGGCGCTTCAGGGATGCGGGGGCAGCCACAGCTTCCCTGGGAATTCTATTCCAGGGCTCCAGCATCCTCAGAGCCAGGAATTCCTCCCCAGTATCCCACCTACAGTGCAAATCTGGGATGCTTCCACAGGCATCATGGACCA
>JACDOX010000367.1:415066-427621 GCA_014549065.1 Cardinalis cardinalis
CCCCTGGATCCCGCCCCGCACCTGCGCCCGCCCGCGCCCCCCGTGACCCTGCGCGTCTCAGCGCCCCCGCGCACACCCCGCCCTCCGCAGCCTCGGTGCGCTCCGCATCTTCATCCTCAGCATCCTTCGGTCATCCTCCTCCCCCTCTCCTCATCTTCCTCCCCCGGGGGCTCCATCCCTCCTCCTCCTCCTCCACCCTCGGGGCGGCTCCAGCTCCCACAGAACCAACCAGGAGGGGGCGGGGGGAGGTAGGGCACATTCTATTCTATTCTATTCTATTCTATTCTATTCTATTCTATTCTATTCTATTCTATTCTATTCTATTCTATTCTATTCTATCCCGTTTTTACCTCCACTGCCATCAATTTTAAGGTTTTGAGATGTTTAGATCCCCAGGGCAGCCACGCAGCACTGCCAGCACCCAGAGGGGACACAGCCCCTTCCACCCGGGAAGAATTTCCCGAAGAGAAGCCCCAGAGCTCAGCCCTGATCCAGGACTGGTGGGAAGCAGGAAACCAGCCCCAAATGGGGATAAATGCCCAGGGAATCGTGGAGCAGTTGGGGTGGGAAGGGGGCTGGTGATGCTCCAAAGGGCCAGGCTGTATCCAAGGGTTTTCCTCATGCACTCCTGCTCCTGCTGCTCCAGGAGTGGCCATCGGCTCCAGAAAAAAACTGGGATTGGCAGCTTTAACCATGGGATAAAGCCCAGCCACACCTCACTTTTTAACAATTATCCCTTCACCTTCCTCAGAAGTGACTCCCAAGGATTTTTCTAGCTACTGCATTTCTATTCCGGCTTTTTTTTTCCCAGAAAATTAATCTAGTTTCYCACTTTTCTGTTTTCTATTCCCAATCTCTCCTGTTCCCCACCCTTTTTTCCTGTGATTGACACAATGCCTGTTAATTTTCCCACCTAAGTAAAAGCAATTTTGTATGGAATTCATCCCAAACTCTGGCCACGCTGCCAGAACCCTCCTGGCTCAGAGATGCAGCAGCCTYGCCAGCTTCCCCTCTCCTGTTTCTCCTTCCTCCATCCCTCCTGTTTTCCCAGAGGCCTCTCCCTGGGCTGGAATTGGGCAAAGATTCCCTGTGATCCATCCCAGTGTGACAGTGACAATCCAAGGGGAGCCATTCCCTGTAATTACTGCAATTAAATTCCTCATTGCTTTTAGGGGCACGAGCAGATTCCCAGCATGTTCTGCCAGCCAGGGTGGGACGAGGGAATAGTGGGAGTGGGAAAGGAGTGGTGGACATGGAACAGTGTCACCCACAGGGTCCTGGTGACAGGAGGCTGCTCCGGGAAGCCCTGGCAGAGCTGTTCTCCTGGAATGATGGAATTCCCAGCTGATCCCGCTGGGCAGGGACACCTCCCRCTGCCCCAGGCTGCTCCAAACCCCAGCCTGGCCTGGGCACTGCAGGGATCCAGGGGCAGCCCCAGCTGCTCTGGGAAYTCCCAGTTCCCAATGTCCCAYCCASCCCTGCCCTCTGGCAGTGGGAGCCATTCCCTGGCTCCTGTCCCTCCATSCCTTGTCCCCAGTCCCTCTGCAGCTCTCCTGGAGCCCCTTCAGGCCCTGCCAGGGGCTCTGAGCTCTGCCTGGAGCCTTCCCTGCTCCAGGGGAACATTCCCAGCTCTCCCAGCCTGGCTCCGGGGCTCCTCTGGACTCTCCAGCAGCCCCACATCCTCCCTGTGCTGCTTATCCCACAAACCCAACCTTCCCCTGCCTGCTGCCATCCCAGGTTTCCCATCCCAGGCCCGAGGTTTGTGTTTAGATCCATTTAAACTCACCTGGCCAGGAGCTCCCCCGGGCCTCCTTTCCCTGCAATTCCCTGATTTCAGCACCTGGAGGCTTTTCCAGGCTTTAGCGGATGTGGGGATGATGACAAATGAAATGATGAAATTAATTATGTATTCCCTGAATTAACAGAGACATTCCCAAASCTGTCTCTGCCAATCCCACTGCCTGGGTGTGGATTTGAGGGCAGATCCTGCTGTTTTCCCTCAGAAAAATAACTTCCAGTTTGAAATGSGAGTTGGAGCAGGCAGTCATGGCACCAGTACTAGGATATTCCTGACCTAAAAAATATCCTAATATCCTTCTGGATGAATCCCTAAATCCCTTAAATAAAGTCTAAAAAAAGGGATAAATCAGATTTCCAGGGAAATGAGATGGAGGTTGGTTCCCTCTCTGTAATTTTCTGTCAATCCTAATTATTAACATTTCTGAGAAATTCCCAAAAAAAGGGGAAATACCTCCGTGCCTGCATTCATCCCTCCCAAAGGGATTATTGGGTGATTCATTCCCAGGCTCCGCAGCCCGTCATTAACAGGAGCAGTTAATTACCTCTAAAGGCTTTAATTACCAGCAGGGGAGGCTGGGCCTCACCAGGGTTTGGTGTCACCTGCAGCTCCAACCCCCCAGACACCTGCAGGGACAACCTGGAGCAGGGAATTACTGAGAAAAGGGATTTTAGTTGGGGTTTTTCCATGGTTTTTTGGACGAGGAAGCAACTCTGGATGTGGGGAATCTCACTAAATGAGTTGTTAATTAGTCCTTTTGTGATTTGGTTGATTGAAGGGCACTGCAGCAGTGTAGGATGACTTACAGAATTATGTATTAATATAGAAACYCTATTTATAAAATCCTAATTTTGTAAATAGCTCCAGCTCTGATGTCAAGGAGCCTCGGGAYGGGACAGGGCAGCGTTGGGAATGTGGAGCTGTCCCCCTTTGGAGCCAGGGGTGCTCCACAGGGAGGTGACACTGCCCTGTCCCACTGTCCCCAGCACATTCCCCACCTCCCCCTTCCCACCCCAACCCCAGTTCCCACCACAGAACCCACCCAGGGCTGTGCTGTGGCCAAAACCCTCGGGAAGCAGGTGAAACAAAGAACTGATTCCTCTTTTCCTGGTTAAATGTGATCTGGAYGTTTTCCTGCTCTTTTTATGAAGGAGAACACAACTTCCCCCTTTTTAGGGGATCTTTTAAACCACATTTTGTATTTTCAGGGTGACTGGAGGATGAGGAGTAGGAATATTTGGGCAGGAGGCTGGAGATGAGCCCCACTAAGAGTTAATCCAGCATATTCCAGCTCCATGGATGCCCAGCAATCCCTTCCCCAGCTGAACTCCCTCCTGCTTCCCCTTTAATGCTCAGTATCCAGCAAACACCCTCTGTCATTTACACCACCCATAAACCCCGGGATGGATCCAGAGCCAGCAGAGCAGATACAGAAAATACCAGCATTTTTAATGACCCAGTGCATTTACAGAGATTTTYGGGGAATTGTGAGGGAAATCCTGGGAAATATTTCCCCACTTACCCGTGCTGGGATCCCGCTGCCCTGGGATTTCAGTCTCCTGAACCCTCTGGGCAGTGAGAATTCCCAGAATCCCAGCCCAGAGGGCCCCAGCTGCATTCGGGGTGGCTCCCAAAGGAATGTCCCTGTCCCCACATCCCAGCAGGAAGCAGCTCCTGAGGGCCAGCAGCGCTTTGGGAACAGCCACACCCACACAAGGACAGAGCCCCCAAATTCCTGAAACCAGAAAGGAGCCCCTGAGATTCCAGGGAACACCTGGAGGCAGAGCTGGGAGCAGATCCGGGATGCAGGGACTCATGGATGTGTTGGGATGGAGGCATGGAGACCCTCCAAGCTCCAGAGGTCTCAGTTTTGGTCCTTCCAGGTGTCCCCTGAGCCCCAGGTGCGGCCCCAGCTCCRTTCCCATGGAAGGAGGGGACAGCTCCCTCCGTGCCACCCCGAGGTCCCACGAGTGTCACTCCTTCCCCTCGGCGTTCCCGTGTCTCCTGTGGCCTCATCTGTTGGAATTCCTGGTGAAGGCCTGGCTTTGCCAATGCTGGATCCTGTTTTTTCCCAGCACACCCAGGAAGCTTTGGTGCTGTCAAATCCCACTGGGCAGGAGAGAACACCCAAGATTGCCCAGGATATTCACCAGGATCTCCTCCAGGAGAGCCCAGCACATCCCACCAGCTCGGGCCACACCTCCCAGGATGGCTCCCAGTGCCAGCTGGTGCCACAGGGCCTTYAGGCTGGGCCACCTCTCTGTGGTGACGTGTGACAGCGGCACCTCCACATCCCACCTTCTCCAAGGTGCCTCTGGAATCTCYGGGGTGACAGCAACGCCTCCCCCTCCCAACTTCTCCAAAGTGAACTGGTGCCTCTGGAGTGACTGCAACACCTCCCTATCCCAACTCCTCCAAGGTCAGATGATGCCTCTGGAATCTCTGGGGTGACAGAAAATGCCTCCATATCCCACCTTCTCCAAGGTCAGCTGCTGCCTCTGGAACCTGGCGCCCGCTGCTGTCGGTACCAGCAGATCTGGATCACCTGGAGGCCCGGAGGAGTCCCAAGGGCACGGCGGMGCGCCCCGGTGGCTCTGCTGGGGCCGGGAGCGGGCTGGGCGCTGCTGGAGCAGCGGGATGAGGGGTGGGATCATGCCGGCAGGGTCATGTTGCGCAGCAGCCACTGCTGGGCGCGGCCGCCGCCGCAGTCGCGCACGGTGGGCACCAGCCGGTCCTCGTCCGACGGCTCCGCCAGGCACTGGTTGCTGTTCAGGTGCCTCAGGGTGAGCTTCTGCAAGGGGGGGGACAGAGAATTCCTGCTGAAAACACGGCATTCCACTGGAATTCTGTAGCCGTGATATTTTCTGAAAAATCCCTTTGCCAGGATGTTTCTCCTGAGAAGCTGAGAGGCCTCAGAGGAAAAGAAAAACAATGGTTATCTGCTGCTGTGGGATGCAACAGGTGCATCTGGGATTGGTCCATGTTGTTGTTTTTAATTAATGGCCAATCACAGTCCGGCTGTCTCGGACTCTCCGGTCAGTCACAAGATTTAATCATCTTTCCTTTCCCTTTCCTTTCCCTTCCCTACCTTCTGATGAAATCCTTTCTTCTATTCTTCTAGTATAGTTTTAATATAATATATATCATAAAATAATAAATCAGCCTCCTGAAACATGGAGTCAAGAYTGTCATCTCTTCCCTCGTCCTGGGACCCCTGTGAGCACCACCACAGAATTCCACCCGGGGAATTGTGATTTCCWGGTGTTCCAGGCCTGATTTGCTCACTGGGTGGAGCAATCTGCTGGAGCTCCAGGACAGCCCCACCAGAGCCACCCYTGCTCCTCCCTCTGCTGAACCAACAAACCCCTCAGCAAAGGGAAGGGAACTCCAAGGAAATCTTGTATTTCCAAGGCACAGCTTCTGGATGGATGAGTTTGGTCTCCACAGCCATGGACACGTGGAATGTTTGGGGCCAGAGCAGGAATTTCTTGTTGCTGATGGGAATGTATTTGCTGAGTATTCCAAGGAAATTCTGCTGTTTCCTTCTTGGGACACCCCCTCTGATCCCACCCCATTTCTGTGGGATGGGAGAATGAGAAGGACACAAAATGTATTGGAAGGAATAAAACAGCACCTGTTCCATGGGGAGAACAAATTCCCAGAGAAATCCCAGGAAGTTCAACAGGAAATTCTGTCCTTAAGCTTAACACCAGAGAGGTTCAGTCCCAGCTGAGCCGGGAGTGCTCCCACCACCATCCCCTGGGATTGTGCCAGGGCCTGCCCACCCTCCCAGCCAGGAATTCCCAATGTCCCATCCATCCCTGCCCTCTGGCAGTGGGAGCCATTCCCTGGCTCCTGTCCCTCCATCCCTTGTCCCCAGTCCCTCTCCAGCTCTCCTGGAGCCCCTTCAGGCYCTGCCAGGGGCTCTGAGCTCTGCCTGGAGCCTTCCCTGCTCCAGGGGAACATTCCCAGCTCTCCCAAGATCCCTGGGAATGGSGAACTTCAGGGTGGAAATCCTGTCTGCAGATCACCCACTGGAGCAGAGCCTGATTTTATGGCAAGGGAACAAACAGGGAAAACCAGGATGGGCAGGAAAATCCTGGAGCCCTCGGGAAAGGAGGATTAATCCCAAAATTCATCCCAAACAGCCCAGGCTGATGTCAAACCTTGGGATGTCCTCAGGGATAGAGGGGCTGGAATGGTGGGAGCTGCTTGAGGTCTTGGGCTCACCCAGGAGATAAATACTGACAGAATATTTAAAATTATATATATATATATAATAAATGATATAAAAAATTAATAAAAATTAATATCAAATATAAGATTATCGATAATATAAAAATACATTAAATAATATWGATTACTATATGTTATGTACAATACAAACAAATATTAAAAATAATATAGAATATAAAATTTAAGGGACTAAAAATAKATTAAATAATATAATCTAGAATAATATAAAATATGAGATATATAAAATAATATACAAATAATATCACAGAGAATAATATAAAATATAAATTAAAATAAAATAAAATAATACTCCTAACTGAAGGAAAATCAGGAATTATTTTCACAAGAGTCTGATGCTCTCAGGGATTATAAACTCMATTTTTCAGTAAATATAATATTATATAGAAATATTATATTTCTATATAATATTATATTTACTGAAAAATATAGCATTATGCTTACATAATAAACATATGGGCGTTTATGAGTGTAAATTCTTATCTATTATAGTTCTATATATTTTAATTTTATATAGAAATAAAAAATATAAAATAAATACACATATATATAAAAAGTTAAATATATATAGATATAAAGACAGACTTTTTTCCAGTGTTCCAACTAAACTGGTGGGAAATTCCAAAAAGGCATTTGTTTTTCCTACCACCCATCTCCTTGTGCTATTCCACTGAATAGGAAGAATTCCATGAAAAGTACAGGAAAAAAAATCTATAAAAAAACCAAATTCTAGGAAAATTCTAGGAGAAGTCTGTGGATAATCCTAGGAAAAGGGGAACCTTTTTGAGAAAATATTTTGTAACTGGAATTAGTTTTATGTCCTGGAATAGGAACCAAATCTTCAGCTCCATGGTGACAGCAAGAGATCAAGGGAGTTGAATTCATCCAGAATTAATTAAAACTAACAATAATTAACACTAATAATTACTAGTAACTAATAACTATTAAAAACTAAKAACTAACACTAAACATCTGTTCTAYCCTACAGCTATAAAATTATCTTCTGTCTTGTTTTATAGAAAAAATCGATATGAAAAATTCTATTGAATTATATGAAAATTCTATGGAAAAAATATTAGATTTTTTTTTAAATTCTATCAAAATTCTATTAAAATTCTACAAAAAATTGCATGAACATGCTATGGAAATTCCACGAAAAATTCTATTAAATAATTGTACGAAAATTATATGAAATAATCGTACGAAAATTATATCAAATAATTGTACGAAAATTCTATTAAATAATTGTACGAAAATTATATCAAATAATTGTATGAAAATTACATGAAAAATTCTATTAAATAATTGTACGAAAATTATATGAAATAACTGTACGAATATTATATGAAATAATTGTACGAAAATTCTATTAAATAATTGTATGAATATTATATGAAATAATTGTATGAAAATTATATGGAAAATTGTTAGAAAATTCTATGAAAATTCTACAAAAGATCCATGAAAATTACATGGAACAATGAAAACTGTGTGAAAAAGTGTTTCAAAAATTCCCATGAAATTCCCTGAAAATTCCATGCGGATCTACGAATTCCATGAAAAACCAACATTTGCGAAACCGCCAAAAAAAAATCTTCAAAAATACAAAAATTCCACCCAAAAACTAAAACAAGACAGAAACGCCGCCGAGCTCCTCCTCCAGGAAGATTCCCTGGCAATTCCTTACCACATCCCAGATCTCCTCCCAGTCCTGACGCCCCTACAGGAAGTAATCCGTGGGGCTGGAGTAAACCTTCCTAAAGACTTCCAGGCGGGAGTAATTCCTGAGGCTCCAGGTCTGCAGCGGGCTCCCGTCGCAGGCCTCCACCGTGGGGCCCTGGGAGCCATCCTCCACCCTGCCCAGCGTCAGGCACGACTGCGTGATGATGTGCAGGAACGTGCGCCTCTGGAAAAGCGGGAACGCTCAGCGGGGACGGCAGGGAAAACCGGGAATTGYCCATGGAGAGCGGGATGGGAACGCGCCAGGGACAGACGGGGATGGGCGGAGGGGATTCGTGGGCTGGGGCTGAATCGCACACAAAATCTCCTCCCGGCTCTGGAGAGCGTTCCCGTGATCCAGATTGCAGCTCCCAGTCCTGTTCTCCCTACCCTCGGATTGCTGCTATTCCCCATTGGGAAGACCCAGGCAGAGATTGGGTTTTTCCCTAGAAATACCCCAAAACTTCCACCGTGCTCTTGAGAGCATTCCCATTATGCCAATTGAGGCTCCCAATCCCATTCTCCCTACCCTTGGATTGCTATTCCCTGCTGGGAAGATCCACAGACGGAGTCTTCCTAGCAGAAATATCTCCAAACTTCCACCTTGCTCTTGAGAGCATTCCCATGATCCAGACTGTGGCTCCAAAACCCGTTCTCCCTACCCTTGGATTGCTGCAATTCTCCATAGGGAAGAACCACAGATGGGGTTCTCCTAGCAGAAATATTCCAAAACTTCCACCTTGCTCTTGAGAGCACTCCCATGATCCAGATTGCGGCTCCCAGTCCTGCTCCCTCCAACCCCTTGGATTGCTGCCATTCTCTGCTGGAAGATCCACAGAGGGGGTTTTCCTAGAAATATCCCAAAATTTCCACCTTGCTCTTGAGAGCTTTCCCATGATCCACAGTGGATCGTGGCTCATTCTCCCTATCCTTGGATTGCTGCAAATCCCTGCTGGGAAGATCCACAGATCCACGTATTTGGGATATTTCTACCCAATTTTCTATTGGATAGAAATATCCCAAAACTTCCACCTTGCTCTTGAGAGCATTCCCATGATCCAGCACAGAGCACGGCTCCCAGTCCTGCTCCTTCAACCCCTTGGATTGCTGCTATTCCCCATTGGGAAGATCCAGGCAGAGATGGGTTTTGATCTGTGCAAATATCCCAACATTTCCTCCCTGCTCTTGAGAGCATTCCCAAGATCCAGCACGGAGCGTGGTTCCCCATCCTGCCTCTCCAACCCTTGGGTGGCTGTGGTTCCCCACTGGAAATATCTGGGCACAGCTGGGGTTTTTCCTGCACAAACCACCCTGARCCCCATTTGGGAATTACCCAATTTAAAACAGAACTCATTAAACATTTATGAGGAGTTGTTTTTTTTTCACAATTCCAGCTTTTCCATTCTGGTGCCAATTCCAGGTGGGGTGAGATGAAGGGGAGCTTCCACTTTCCTAAATTCTCCCCACTGTCACCCCATTCCACTGAGGTGGAATGCTCTTCCCACATCCCTCACCCGCTCCTTTTCCATTTTTTTGGCTTGGGAATGGAAAAAGTGAYGTGAGGATAAAGGAGCCACAGAAAATACCAGAGCCCAGTGTCCCTAAAATGTCACTTGGAGTCACGGGCAGGGACAGCAGTGCTGGATCCCTCTGGATCAGCATTCCCTGTTCCCTCCTACTCATCAGCCCTTCCAGGGAAAGCAGAGGTCCATCAGAACAGGACTTGGAATGAGCTCTCTCTGGTGTTCACAGGATATGAAATATCCAAAGGTGGCAGATTCCTCACATGGGGATAAACAGGAATGTGGGAAYCTGAGCAGGCTTTTCCTGGTAYGTRGATTCATGGAATGGTTTGGGGTGGATAGACCTTGAATCCCATCCCATCCACCCCTGCCATGGCAGGGACACCTCTCAGGCTGCTCCAAGCCCCACTRTCCAACCTGGCCTGAGACACCTCCAGGGATCCAGGGGCAGCCYCAGCTGCTCTGGCAATCCCAGCCCAGCCAGGAATTCCCAGTTCCCAATGTCCCATCCATCCCTGCCCTCGGGCAGTGGGAGCCATTCCCTGGCTCCTGTCCCTCCAGCCCTTGTCCCCAGTCCCTCTCCAGCTCTCCTGGAGCCCCTCCAGGCCCTGCCAGGGGCTCTGAGCTCTGCCTGGAGCCTTCCCTGCTCCAGGGGAACATTCCCAGCTCTCCCAGGCTGGCTCAGGGAGAGGGAAGCTCTGGAATGTTGGAGCAGCAGCTATGGAGAAGCACTGAGTGAGGGCACTGCTACAGGAGCTATTCCAGGGATTGGGATTTGGCACAGGGATTGCACCAGACTTACCTCAAAGCTATACTCCCATTTCCCAAAATACTGAGGGAAGGGAAGACAGAAGGAAAGCGGAGTCAGTGATCCCAGGAACGTTTTTTGTGCAGCCCCTTAGCTCTCCCTGGATGGAAATTCCACAACTTTGCAGGGACATCACGACTGGGGACAAACAGTGGCAATTATCCAGGAAAAAATCATGGAATTCTGAGCGGGAAGGGATCCACAGGGATCACCGATCCAAGCCAGGACATCCCAACAATTCCATCCTGTCCCTGGGAGCATTGTCCAAACACTCCCGGAGCTCCGGCAGTCTTGGAATAAACCCTGAGGGATCTGTCAGGAATAAACCCTGAGGGACCTGTCAGGAATAAATGCTGAGGAGCTTTTCAGGAACAAACCCTGACATCACCATCCATCCACAAGGAATTAAACTCCTTCCTGTGACACATTTCCAACTTAATTTTTTCCCTGGATCCTTTCGTGCGTGTCACGTCCCAGGATCTCATCCCTCTCCACACATCCAGAGGTTTCTCCAGATGTCACAACAGGAATCACCAGGTGTGGGAGCCTGGTATCTATTCACTATTTAAATACCACAAATTAAATTAGGAAATTATAAAAATAATAGCAGGAAATCCTAGAAAATTCCATTGAAAGTCYCACAGAGAAACCCCTTTTTAGGATTATTTCATGTCCAGCTGTGGCCCTGTTGTCCATTGCCAAGCCAGAATTCCTGAAAATTCCTAAAAACCACCCAAAATCCCTCCATGCAATGCCTGAATAAGCAAGGAAAGGAAAAATCAGTGTAATTCCACTGGAAAATCAAATTAATGAATACAAGGGATTCAGGAAATATCCTGTAATTGTTTCACTTGGGAAAAAAAAATTGGAATATCACAACTGGTTGTTTTCTTGGGAAAAAAAGTCCTGGATATTAGGAATGTTTGGAGGTTAATRACACAGGAAGAAATACATAATAATGGAAATAATGAAATTAAAGGGAAAATGGGCAGCTGAAATCTGAATATTCCACGGAAAATTGGTAATAAAAAGCTTTGCTCAATAAATCCAGGCTCAGGGAATGCAATGGGATGTTTTCCAGGAGAACAAGCAGCCAGTCCTTGGAGATGCCATAAAAACATGGAGTATTCCTGCTTTAGGAGCTCCATCTCATGGCCGAGCTGGGTTTTTACACAATTCCTGGGAAATTCTGCTCAGTKGAAGGGAAAAACCAGCACATCCCCTGTGTGCATTTTATTGGAAGAATTCCAGCCTTSCAGGCAGGAAGGGTGCAGGTGCCCAAGGAATTCCTGGATGGGGCTGGGCTGGGGACAATGTGGGGATGGGTCACAGCTTGGACCTGATGGCCTGGGAGGGCTTTTCCAGCCTCAGGGTGAACACCAGCAGGAATTTCCCCATGGAAAGGGTGTCACCATCATATTTTCTGGGAAAATCTCTTTGCCCAGGACTTTACTCCTGGGAAGCTGAGAAGCCTCAGAGAAGAATGAAAACAATAATTATCTGATTTGCTTCTCCTGTGTTTTGCTGCTTTGGAATGTGCTTTGGACATTGTTTCATTGGTTTTGTGTGAATTGTTTTTATTTATTGCCCAATTACAGCCCAGCTGTGTCAGGGCTCTAGWAAGAGTCATGAGTTTTCATTATTATCTTTTTAGCCTTCTGTMWGTATCSTCTCTGTATTCTTTGGTATAGTTTAGTATAGCATTCTTTTATATAATATAGTAACATAAAATAATAAATCAGCCTTCTAAGAACACGGGAGTCAGATTCATTCCTTCCTCCTCCRTCTGGGGAACCTCACAAATACCACAGAAAGKGGGCTCAGGCCTTGGCAGAGGCTGCCCAGGGAGCTCTGGAGTGCCCATCCMTGGAGGTGTCCCAGGAATTCCTGGAGGTGGCACTCAGTGTGATGGAAATCCCTGTGGGAATTGTTTAAAGTGAGATGGCACTGGACAAATCCCAGGAGGATTTTCCCAGGAGCTGGCTTGGAACTGGAACCTCGGTGTGTGTGGACACCAGCAGGAATTTCCCCATGGAAAGGGGGCTCAGGGATTGGAGCTGCCCAGGGCGGTTTGCAGTGCCCATCCCTGCAGGCGTCCCAGGAATTCTGGAGGTGGCACTCAGGGCTCTGGGCTGGGGACAAGGTGGGCACAGCTGGGACTCCATGACCCTGGCATGCTTTTCCAGCCTCAGGGATGCTGGGATTGTGCCAGAACCACCCCCCAGGCCCGGGGTACCTCAGCATCGTACTCCCAGAGCTGGTTGCCCCTCAGGTGGTGGCACTTGAGCATGAGSACGGGGCCGTTGAGCCGCGACACGTCCAGGCACAGGTCGTCCGTGCGGATCTCCTTGTCCGCCGTGTAGGAGAACACCTGGAACACAGAGGGGCTGGGAAAGGGCTGGGAACCCCAACCCCAGCCCTGGCAGGGACCCCGGCCTGGAGAGCTGGAGCCT
>JACDOX010000367.1:434371-450903 GCA_014549065.1 Cardinalis cardinalis
CAGCACTCCAGACCCTGGCAGGGGCTCAGAGACCTTGGCATGGAGTCACAGACACCTGTGCCTTGGATTTTAGCCCTTGGAAACCATTCCCAACTTTGGGTGAGGAGTTACAAGCCACAAGGGTTTGAGTGGAATGATGGTGAATTTGTCACAGGGTGAAAAAAGTGACAAATTAACTATCACTCTACTCAACAAGAATTTTGGGGATTTAGAATGCRGGTTCAAGAGGCAGGATGGAGGGATCTGGGCATGTCCTGCCCTTCCTCTTCTTGTCCTCCATCTTCTGCTGGGATGGTGACACTTCTGGAYTGGTTTAGAGTAGAGACAGACTGTCTGACATAGGTGATAGGTATTGGAGAATTATTGTAAATAAAGCCCACATAGATTCTCAGGGCTCTGGCTGCTCACAGTGACCCCAGATGGGTCAGAAATTCTCTTTTCCCTGCCCGGCGCTCGAAGGAGGAGTCAGAGCTCTTCAGTTCTCGGTCTCAAGGTTGTTCATTGTTCCTTATCTATAAAATTCTTTCTCCTGTCCAGCCAAGGTCAGCTCAGCAGGACAGACAGAGGCACTCTGCCTGCCCTGGGGCTGTGTTATCTTTTTATACTATAAACCACGTGTACAATATTTACAATTACTGCCCAATACCCATCACCTGTGTTAGACAGTGAGCTTCTACTCTAAACCAATCCAAAAGTGCCACCATCACAGCAGGAGATGGAGGCCAAGAAGAAGAAGGACAGGAGATGCCCACATTCCTCCACACAGGAATTCTATGGAAAACAATTAGAAAAGGAGAATTTTAACTGGGTTTTCCTGCTCTTCCCCCAAATCCACAGAGCTCGGGCCCAGCCCCACTCCAAGGAGCAATAAAGACAATTTAGACTGGATTTTTCCAGAGTGGAAGTGCTGGGAATGGGTCACTTGGATTTGTGTCCTTGGAGCACATCCTGCTGGGAAAGGTGTCATTCCCTAATGGATTCATGGAGGGCATGGATTTTCCAGGATTCCATAATATTCAAAGGAACAGAGCAGAACTTCTACCTACACACTCAAATATATAATCTTTTCATCTATTTTGATATACAGTCATGTATACATATTCTATTTGCATATATAAATATAGACTATATATTATAATATATTTCTATTTTCCATATAATTACATTTTATATCTATATTTACAGAAATTTTCCCAAGCAGAATCCCATCCATGGCCATCCTGAGGAAAGCCCAGCATTCCCAGGATATTGCCACACCCAGGGACACAAAGCAGCACATCCCAGACCCTCAGAGGTGAAACCCAGGAATTCAGGGTGTGTTCTCCACCTCACGTGCTGGTGAAATCCCAAAAATTCCGTAAGAAATGAAGAAGGCAACGTGGGGAACTTTTCCCAGATGGCAATTTTCCAAGTGCCAAAATCCACGCTTAGGATAATCTAAAACATGCTGGAATGCTGGACTTTAGAACTTTGGGGTTAAAGAAAAYAACAAATTTTGCTGCTGGATCACTATGGAGTGAGAAATGCTGGGAATYCTGGAATTATTTAGCTTGGAAAAGACTTCCAAGATCACTGAGTCCAATGTTAACCACATCCACCACYGATCCATGTCCTCATTCCACAGCTTTCAAATCCTTGGGGATGGCATTCCACCTCTGGCCTGGGCTTTAGTCCCCTACTAAGGAGCCAGAAGGATCCAAWYTATTTAYTTMTTTATTTTAATTAATTTAAATATTTGATCTTAAYGATTTCAATTATCTATTTAAATTATTTTAGTTCCATTTTTATTWCAATTACTTATTTCAAATATTTCTTTCCATTTTTAACTTTCCATGACTTATTTCAAATATTTTAATTATCTCAACTTTTCATTTCAATTATTTTATTACAATTCTTTTACCTTCAGGCTCCTCCTGGTGTTAAATCTCTGAGTTTTTGGGGAGTTTTAAACAGGAGCTCTGGTGGAATCTTGGAATTAAAGCTCCTTGACACAGACCTGAGTTCCCATGGCAACCAAGGCAGATTTAGCTAATTAGGGCTCCCTCCATTTCCAGAATTCCATGAGRATGAGGAGGGATGGGATCTGTGGGATCAGCAGTGAAACATCCCTGTGTTAACTCCTGAGGGACACAGAGGGAACTTCAGGATCAGGGGTGCCAAGGAATTCCAGAGGGAACATGGAAAAATCCCAATTATACACCAGGGATGTGCCCATGGAGCAACCTGGGAGCACGGAATAACCCCAAAAAACTCCATGGAATGACCCCAGATAATTCCATCAAATAACCCCAAATATACCCCAGAGAATAAATCCCAAATATTCACCTCATGGAGCAACCTGGGAGCATGGAATAACCCCAAAAAACTCCATGGAATAACCCCAAAAAACTCCATGGAATAACCCCAAATATATCCCAGGGGATAAATCCTATGTCCATGGAATAAACCCAAATATACACCAGAGAATAACCCCAAATACACACCAGGGAATAAATCCCAAATANGAATAACCCCAAATACACACCAGGGAATAAATCCCAAATACTCACCAAGCATGTGCTCATGGAGCAACCCGGGAGCAGGGAATAACCCCAAATAAACTCCAGCAATGTGCTCATGGAATAGCCCCAAATAATTCCATAGAATAACCCCAAATAATACCATGGGATAACCCCAAATATACTCCAGGGATGTATTCCCAGAGCAACCTGGGAGTGTGGAATAAATCCCAAATAAACACCAAGGAGTAAATCCCAAATATTCACCACGGATGTGCTCCTGGAGCAATATGGGAATAACTGGACACACCATTTGAGGCATCCTCCATCCCAAATCCCAGCATTCCYCTGCTGGTTTCCCATTCCAGCTGGCAGGGAATTCCTCCCACACCACCATTTTTCAAAATCTCTGCTCCTGGACGCTTTTCCAGCCCATTTTTGGCTCTCCTTGGAGCAATCTGCTCCCTGTGCCAGCTGCGATGGGATGTGGGGGAACCTGCACCCTCTTCTTAGGAAAAGGAATTTTTCAATATTTTTCTAAAATCCCAACGAACCAGCCTTCTGGGACACTCCCTGGGAACGTGACYGCTTCCCAAAAGTTCCCATCCTGCCTAGGAATTGTGGGGTTTCAGGGATCTGCTCCCCTCACAGTCTGTGGCATGCATTCATCCCTCGCTGTGGCCACCCCAGGGAGTCAGGGAATTCTGGAATGGTTTGGGAAGCAAGGGCATTCAATCCCATTTATCCCATCCACCCAGGGACACTCCCACTGTCCCAGGCTGCTCCAGCAGGAAAATCCAGAGAAATCCCCTTTCCCCTGTCCTTCCTGCACTTCCAGCAGCGCCAGAAATCCCAAATAAACTCCATCCTACCCCATCCAGAACTCACATTCCCTTCCCCAACCTAAGGAATAATCTCATAGGAAWTTTTTTTTTCTGATGGACAGATCATTTTTAATTCCCTTTCCAAAGCCAYAGGAAATCCTTTCAGAGTATCAAGTGGGATAAAACCACTTGGAGAATTTAACAGAAAAAAAAATCAGTAATATCATAAATAAAAATAAAGTTTAAGAATAAATCAGGTTTTCCTTGACTAAAGCAAACCCCTGGAGCTGTAAGAGATTCCTGCCAGGAATTGTGATTATTTTTCCCCCAATTAAAAGACATTCCTAAAAGGAGTCATTAAAGACCCATCAGCAACAAGAAGCAGCTAAAAGAAAAAAACATGGATTTTCCCAAAATAATCAAATTAGACCCCATGGATGCTCCTCCTGGAAATGCCCCTGAGAGCAAAAAAGCTGGAAATCCTTTTAATGATTCTTTGGGATAATGCTGGAGCTGGATGCAGATGAGAAAAACATGATCCAGGGAAAGCAAAGGCACTGGATAACATTTATGAGGACTCAGGAATTCACAATTTATGGGGGGGAGGGGCTGGGTTTATTTTATTTTTTGAGATTTATTTTTATTATTCTGAACCAGTCCCGAATCCCCTCCCAGGCTTTGGTGATACAATCCTGGATGCAAGAGCAGGAACACCCCARTCCTCACTCCAATCCCAACCTTCTCCCGCAGCAGGAATTGCCCCCAGAGCTTTCCTGACAGGAGAAGTTCCCAAATCCCACTGGAAAAGGGCAGCTTTGGAGCTGGAGGAACCTCCCGGATCCTTCAGCTCTCCTCGTCCTCATTCTCCCAAGGATTTGTTCCCTCATCAGCTGGGGTTTGAACCCTTTGATATCCCTGATAAAGTCACACAAAATATCCCTGGATTTTCAGTAGGTTTTCCTTCCAGAGGCTCTAATTAACCCAAATAAACAGCACCAGGTGATTCCTTGGCCTTCCCATGGCAATACCTGCATTTATTCCTACCCCTGACCCCATTAATTCACTGGTTTAGGGTGGGAAGGCACTTTTGGAATGCTTTAACAGTGCCTGGCACTCCCTGCTCTAGGGATCTCCTGTAGAACATGGAAAACCATGGAAAAGAATTCCTGCACAGGGGCCTCGGCACACCCCAGGARGAATTTTGGGATTTAAAACAGCAAAAAATGTGGGAATCTCCTCATTGGAAGCATCCAAGCTCAGGAGGGGAACAGAACCCTCTGATTTTCCTGCAAAGGGAACAATTAAAGTTCAGAGGAATGGCCTGGGAAAGCTTTCAAACTCCCCGCTGGTGTTCCCTGGAAAAATCTGTTCCCTAACAAGCTTCAAGGGGTCCCTGGCAAGGAAAACGGTCCTGGTTGAATGGAAAAGACAGGGAAAGGGGRGAAAGGGCATTGCCAGGGTGTGCTGTGGGCACCAGAGGGATCCTGGGGGTTATTCCCATCMCTGAGCCCAGAAACTGGGACACTTCCCAGGAGTTCACAGCCATTCCCACCATCCCTTCCAACCATTCCTCAGCCAGGCCTCAATTTCCCACTTTTCTATCCCAAGGGCAGTGACTGGATGCATTTCCCTGAGGTGCGGCTCACCCCTATCCCAGCAGGAATATCAGCATTTTCTACAGGATAGGAATTTCCCTGGCACAGACCCAGAATTCCAGCTGGAACTTGCAAGTCCACRACGTCACCAATCCCAAAACGTCTTAAAACGTATTTTTAATTCTATTTTTTAACATAAATTCGCATCAAATTTCCACTGGGCACCTCGTTTCTTCCATGAAGGAATGACTAAAATATATGGAATTTTGGAGGGATAAAACYCTCAACACTAAAATATTCCATGCAGCAAAAAAATCCCAAAACACCCAACCAGGTTCCCCCAACTCTCCCCCCAAATGGAGTTTTAAAAACTCCATTTAACTCATGACTTGCAGGCCAGCTAAAGCAGGAGCTCCCTGAAGGAATGACAGCACAAATGGGGGATATTTTGGGGGAGGAGGGGAAAGAAAAGGAAGGAAAACAGGAATTACCCTAAAGGACATTTCAAGATTCTCGCCACCCCAGATATCCATTCCTGCATCGTAAGTTCCTATCTCTTCAAAGTAGCTCCTGTCAATAGAAAACAGGCCACCAGCCATAGTTGGGGTCCTGGGTGGGAAACAAACAGGAAAAAACAAAGGAAAACAGAAAAGAAAAGGAGAAAAAAAAAAGGGAGAAAGGAAAGAGAAAAGAAAAAAGAAAAAAGACCTTTTAAAGGACACTGGAATTTACAGCACATTTCACTACACAGGAATTCTATGGAAAACAAGTAGAAAAGGAGAATTTCAACTGGATTTCCCTGCTCTTCCCCCAAAATCCACAGAGCTCAGCCCAGCCACACCCCAAGGAAAAATAAAGACAATTTWAACTGGATTTCCCTGCTCTTCCCCAAAATCCACAGAGCTCAACCCAGCCACACTCCAGGGATGCTCCCATTTCCATGGATTATTTCAGGGGAATTGGGAGRGTAAATTGGGTGGGATTTGGGYATCCRGAGTGAGCAGCAGCTCAAATCCAATCAGGAATGCTTGGGAGGAGCTGAATGAGGAAAAAAAAGACTTTTTGAAGGACACTGTGCAATTTACAGCACATTTCACCACACAGGAATTCTAYGGGAAACAAATAGGAGCTATGAAAAGAGAATTTTAACTGGATTTCCCTGCTCTTCCCCAAAATCCACGGAGCCTTGGGCTCAGCTACACTCCCAGGAGGAATAAAGACAATTTGGAATGGATTTTTCCTGCTCTTGCCCAAAATTCATGGCATGCAGGCCCAGCCACACTGCAGGGAAAAATAAAGAAAATTCTGATTGGATTTTTCTGTTCTTCCCTAGAATCCCCAGAGCTTGGCCCAGCCACACTCCAGGGCTGCTCCCATTTCCATGGATTATTCCAGGGGAACTGACAGGGTAAATTGGGTGGGATTTGGGCCTCCTGAGTGAGCAGCAGCTCAAATCCAATCGGGAATGGATTTGGGAGGGGTTTCACGGCTGGGCTTTGCCTCAGAGGGAGCCCAAAACGGCATCAAAGGAGCAGGAAAATCTCAGCTAAGAGGATCAGAAATCCTTACAACCAGGCAATGCCAGGGGATGGCTGAATTTCCCTGGAAATGGAAATGCCACGGAATGCCCAGCCCAGCTGCTGGGAGGGAACACCTCAATCCCAAATCCCAGCTTTCCCCTGAGATGTCCCAGCACAGCCAAAGGGGTYTGGGGGCTCAGCCCATCCCAGCCCCTCTGCTGAGGTCCCAGCAGCCCTAAACCTCTGGGATTTGGGGGAGTGACCCCTGGGAGGAGGCTCTGGAGCTGTTCCAGGGCTGGAGCCAGGCTGGGAGAGCTGGGAATGTTCCCCTGGAGMAGGGAAGGCTCCAGGCAGAGCTCAGAGCCCCTGGCAGGGCCTGRAGGGGCTCCAGGAGAGCTGGAGAGGGACTGGGGACAAGGCATGGAGGGACARGAGCCAGGGAATGGCTCCCASTGCCAGAGGGCAGGGATGGATGGGACAYTGGGAAYTGGGAATTCCTGGCTGGGCTGGGATTGCCAGAGCAGCTGGGGCTGCCCCTGSATCCCTGGCAGTGCTGGACATSGGGGCTTGGAGCAGCCTGGGATRGTGGGAGRTGTCCCTGGGYRAAACTGGATGATTTMAGGTCCTTCCCAATCCCAACCTTCTCATTCCTCCTTCTTCCYTCCCCTGGATGGAGACACTCTTTGCTTGATACAAAAATTCCCCATTTTTTCCAAGACTGAGCCTTAAGCAAGTTTAGAAGGATGAAACTGAACTGGACACACAGACCTGGATTCTTGCTAAGGACCCCAAATATCCTTTGTTTTCTGAAACCAAACACCTCCCAAATCCCTCCCTAACAAACCTGGGAGTGCTGAGTTTCACCCTGGAAAATTCAGTGACTCCTGCCCTGATCCCCAGCCCAGCTCCTGGGATAGGGGAATGCAGCAGGCAGGACTGTTCCCTGGGATGTGAATTTAATGGGACACAACCAGACCCACAGAGCTTCCCTTGGAAAACACCCTCCACCAAACCCCCCTCCACCAAAATATCAGGAAGGTCAAAGGCCTTAAAGTGGTTTTTAAACTGTAAAAATATTATTTTTTCCTAAATTCTGCATCTTTTCCCTGTGGAATCACCAGACAGTTCCTGGGAATTGCTGTGATTGACTCAGGATTCCCATTCCTGCACAGAAAACATGGGAGCAATCCCAGGTTTGCTGCATCCCAGCCAAGSCACAGCCCATCCCAGGATTTCATGACGGGAGAGCAAGAGGGATGGCAAAGGGATTCCAGCCCTGGAGCTCCCCATGGCATCACCTCATCCTGCTTTTCCCAAGGAATCCCATCCCAAGCAGGGCTCCAGCAGCACCAAATCCCACTAAACCAGACCCCTGTGGGTCTACCTGGGAATAAATCATTGGCACCAGGATCAACATCAATCCCTGCTGTTCATCACCCAGGCAGGGTTAATTAACTGCAATCAACTCCAGGTTTAATTATTCATAATCAAGATATTAATATAATATCAAGATAATAAGTAACATGTTAATAATATCCAGAGTTCCAGGAGCATTTGGAAAATGTTCCCAGGCACAGGGAGGGATTTTTGGGATGTCTTGCAGGGCCAGGGGTTGGACTGATGGTCCTTGAGAGTCCCTTCCAGCTCAGGAAATGCCATGATCCTGACACATTCCTGATATTTATTCTTGTCTTTTTTTCTATTTTTTGATCTTGCCTTTTTCCTAGGATTTGATCCTTTATTTTCCCTCTCAATCCCTAATTTATACAAAACATTTCCTGGACCACAATCCATATTTTCAGTATTTCTAACCCTAGCCTRGAGTGCCTTCAGCTTCGAAAACTGAGGGAAAAGCATGGAAATATCCACAAAAATGGGCTGTGCCAGGCCTGGGAATGCCCTGACACCAAAGACTGAAATTCCTGGACTAAAACCTGAGATTTTGGACTTAATCCAGCCTAAAGCACCAACTCTTCACTCTCAGCTCTTTGTGACAACTGTGGCACAGGTGACATTTGTCCCTCTGCCCCCTTTGCTTCCCAGCTCCCATTTTATCCAGAGAATCCCCCAAAATTCCAGCCAAAAACTGATGGGAAAAAAGAAAGGAATTTTAAAAACCCCATTTTTTTGCTTTATCAGTYTTAAGAGTCAGTTCAGTGTGTGAGCTGAGATTAATTTTGAGCCCAGCTCCATTTCAAGGTAAGGAAATAAGGATGGATGGATGGAGCCAGCAAGGCCCTGCAGCTCGTTAGGATAATTCATTTTCCCAATTTCCATGCACACCTGAGCTTTAATCAAGAGCTGCTGGTCTGGAAAGGAAATTTTGGATCAGAAGGAAAACAATTCCCTTGGCTCTGACAGCCAGGGCCTGCTGGCTTTTCCTGGGAATAAACCCCAAATCTGCCCTTCCCCAATTCCAGCCTTGCCAGGACAATCAGGGACAGAAATGGGAATTTTGAAAGCAATTTTGGAAGGGTTTTCCTGCCCTTTCATCCCTCCCTTGYCTGGACTGATCCCTGAGCTGCCCCCTCCTCCACCTGCAGGCTGGAATTCTTCCCCTCTCCCAGATTTAAATCCATTCCATCCACTCGGGAACCCTTTTTTGGTCTCTTTTGGAATTTTGCAGGAAGCCCCAGCAGCTGTAGGAGCTGAGCAAACATCCCATGGCCAGGAATTTATTCCATTTGYTCCCTTTTCAGCTCCATTTGCAATTTTAGAAGAGGTTTTGTTCCACTCTGTGATTCCAGCAATTAAATGGAAGAGGTCAGGACATGCTCTTGGATCATTTTTCCCTCAGGGTGCTCCGTTATCAATCCCATTTTCCAAGCAATAAAACCAGGAATTTAAGTGCAAATCACTGGGGTTCAAAGCTCAAAAGTGCTCAGAAATCTTTTGGAATAGCTGCCTTAAATTCTGAAAAAATGGGAATAAAAAGCTGTTTGCAACAAATTAACAGAGGGAGCTGAACAGGCAGGAATCTTTGGAATTCCTGAACATTGGGAAGAGGATGGGATAGGGTTAAGCACAAATCGCTGAGGTTCAAAACCCAAAAATGCTCAGAAATCCTTGGGAATATCTGCCTTAAACCCCAAAAAAACAGGAATAAAAATCCATTAACAGCAAAGTAACAAAGGGAAATCAACAGGCAGAAATCTTTGGAATTCCTGAACACTGGAGCTGAACAAGCAGAAATCTTTGGAATTCCTGAAGCTTTTGAAGAGGATGGGATGGGCTTCTGTGCAAATCACTGAGGTTCAAAGCTCAAAATTGCTCAGAAATCCTTGGGAATATCTGCCTTAAATTAAAAAAAAAAAAGGGGGAATAAAAATCTGTTTGCAACAAATTAACAGAGGGAGCTGAACAGGCAGGARTCTTGGGAATTCCTGAACGTTTGGAAGAGGATGGGATGGGCTTAAGTGCAAATCACCAGGGTTCAAAGCTCAAAAGTGCTCAGAAATCCTTTGGAATATTTGCCTTAAATTCCAAAAAACCAGGAATAAAAATCCATTAACAGCAAAGTAACAAAGGGAAATCAACAGGCAGAAATCTTTGGAATTCCTGGACGTTGGGAAGAGGATGGCATGGGAGTAAGTGCAAATCAAAGCTCAAAAATGCTCAGAAATCCTTTGGAATATCTGTCTAAAATTCCAAAATAATGGGAATAAAAAGCTGTTTGCAGCAAATCAACAGAGGGAGCTGAAGAGGCAGGAATCTTTGGAATTCCTGAACGTTTGGAAGAGGATGGGATGGGCTTAAGTGCAAATCACTGGGGTTCAAAGCTCAAAAGTGCTCCGAAATCCTTTGGAATATCTGCCTTAAATTCTGAAAAAATGGGAATAAAAAGCTGTTTGCAGCAAATTAACAGAGGGAGCTGAGCAAGCAGGAATCTTTGGAATCCCTAAGTCTTTGGACTCCTTTGGAATTCACTGGGAAGAGGATGGCATGGGGCTGGCCCAAGCTCGCGGCAGCGAGGACACGCCGCGCTCTCTCTGCCACTCTGCCTGTGATCCTGCAGCGGAATTTCGGGATCTGGGGGGATTTTTGGGAGAAGAGGGGCACTGACCTGACGGGCAGGGTCCTGTCCCCTTTCCTGCGGTCCATCTCCCTCTGGGGCACGGGGTACCAGCGGAAATTCAGCTTCCAGTTGAAGCCCCCGTAGGTCATGTCCGAGCCCGCCATGTACTCGAAGGTGTCGTCGCTGATCACGTCGATGATGGGACACACCACGGTTTTCCTGGGGGGAAAAAATGGGAATCTGGGGGTTATGGGGGTGTTGGGGCACGGTGGGAGGGAGGGAAGGGGGAAAAGGGGGAAAGAAAGGGGAATAAAATGAGCGAGAAGGGGAAAAGAGGGAGGGAAGAGGGGGAAGAAAGGAGGAAAAAGTGAAGGAAAAAGGTGGGAAAGGAATGGGAGGAAAAGAGTAGGGAAAAAAGAGGGAATAAAATGAGGGAGAAAGGGAAAAGAGGGGAAAAAGAGGGGAAAAAGAAAAGGAAAAAGGTGGGAAAGGGAGATTAATGGGAAGAAAAGAGCGGGGGAAGGGGGAGAAAAAAAGGAAAAGAGAGGGGGGAAAGAGGGAGAAAAATGGGAGAATAAAATGAGGGAGAAGGGGAAAAGGGAAAAAAGTGAGGGGAAAAAGAGAGGGAAAAAGGTGGAAAAGGGGGAGGAATGGGAGGAGAAGAGGGGGAAAGGGAGAGAAAAAGGAGGGAATAAACTGAGGATGAAGGGGAAAAGAGAGGAAGGGTGAAAAGGAAGAGAAGGAGGAGGGAAAATAGGAGGGGAAAAAGAGGGAAAGGGAAAGAAAAGGGGGGAAAGGAGAGGGAAAACAGAGTAAAGATAGGGGAAGGACAGTGTCATGGTTTGAGAGGAAGTCAGTTTTCTGAGATGATGTGGTGGAAAAAGGGAGAAAGAAAGAAGGAAGAAGGGAGGGAGGAAGAAGGGAGGGAGGAAGAAGGGAGGGAGGAAGAAGGGAAAGGGGAAAAGGGAAAAGGAGAATCACAGGGAAAATCAAAGGGAAGAGAGAAATGAAGGGAAAGAAGGAAGAGGAAAAAGGGGGGAAATAGGGGAAGAAAGAAAAAAGGAGGGAAAATGGGAGGAAAAGAGAGGAAAGGGGGGAAAAAAAGACAGGGAAAAGGGTGATAAAAAGGGAAAACAAGAAAAGAGAAGGAATAAAAAGGGTGCAATTTTCCATGAGTTCAGGGGGCCAGAGAGAGAARTTGTTCCTGGTAAAAAACAGGGAGAAAGCTTCCTTTGAATGGGAGAGATCCAGACYTTGGGAAAGCTGCTCCCACATTTATTCAAGAATGAGATTTTGATTCAAACAGCAATGATTTAAAAAATATTTTAAATTATCTTCATCCCAGCTCAGCGAATCCTTTTAATTCYTATTTTTCAGCAGCCAGGGAAGGGCCTGGAGCAGATCCCTGCCTCTGGAGCTGGGAATTCCTCACCTGTCCTCCTTGATCCTGGCCAGCAGAGGCTCCAGCCAGCCCAGGGTGCACTCGCAGTGGGCATCCAGGAACGTGATCACCTGGCCCTTGGCAGCTGCTGCCCCTCGGAGCCGTGCCCGGATCAGCCCCGACCTCTGCTCCATCCGCAGGATCCTGACRGGCACCTCCAGCTTCCTCACGTAGTTCTCCAGGGAGGCCTTCAAAAACTCTGCCAAAATTGGGGAAAGCAGAAGGAAAATGGGATTTTTWAGGGAGGTTTTATTGCAAGGTGGTCACAGAGCCTCCCTGCTTGGAGCATCTCATRRGGGTGGGCTTTAAGGTCCYTTCCAAGCCAAAGCATTCCCTGATTCCAGGATAATATCTCAGGAATTTTAAATAAAGCACAATCATTTCCTTGGAATGAACCAGCAGCCACAAAACAAAGACACTTTGGGCAATTTGCTGTTGGTTCAATCAAAAACAAACCCCACTTTTTTTGGATGGATTTCCCCATTGGAGCTCTTTGCATGCTTTTAGGAAAAATGGGAATTACTTGGCTCAAACCCTCCTCCACCTTCTGGCACAGAGAATCATTAAGCCACTTAATGAGCAGGGAAATTCAGGGAGTAATTAGGGTACAATTAATGCTCCATGGGGCAGAACTGAAGGATGGAGTGGCTGCAGGGTTGAGGCTGCCAACAGCACTCATTGGGCTGCTCCAGGATCCTTTCTCATTCCATTGATTCCATTTAAGGAACTTGATGGGATTCCTTTTCCAGGGAGTCCCAGTTCCACAGGCAGAGTTTGCTTTTTAAAGTCTGGGGTCAAAACAGAAATGGAAAGGCAAAAAAAAAAACAAGTGAAGAATGAAACAAATGAAGCACAAAGAGGAGCAATAAAGGCAGAGTTGGAATGAGATGGTCCCTTCCAAGCCAAACTATTCTAGGACTCCATGGAAATGATTTAGTGGGGATATTCAGGAAATTGAGTAACATGGAATAAGGAGGGTGGAGAGACAGGAAGGAAAGGATTGACCTTTCCAGGAATATCAAATTCACTGAGCTGGATCGGATCCAGAGCCTGAAGGGGCTCCAGGAGAGCTGGAGAGGGACTGGGGACAAGGGATGGAGGGACAGGAGCCAGGGAATGGCTCCCACTGCCAGAGGGCAGGGATGGATGGGACATTGGGAGTTGGGAATTCCCAGAGCAGCTGGGGCTGCCCCTGGATCCCTGCAGTGCCCAAGGCCAGGCTGCACATCTGGGACAGTGGGAGGTGTCCCTGCCATGGTGAGGGGCTGGAGTAGGTGCCCTTTAAAGGTCTCCTCCAAGCCAAACCATGCTGGATTCCATGAACTTTTTCCACCCCCCTCTAGAACCCAGCACTGCCGGGATGAGCCGGGTGGGAACCACACTCTGAGCCCTCCCAGAGGRGCAGGAGGAGGGGATGGGAAGCGCTGTGGCAGCCGCACCTCTCTCGCTGGCATCATCCACCAGGAGGATCTCGGCCAGCAGGCGCGGCGGGGAGCGCTCCAGCACGCTGTGGATGGTCCTGAGCAGCGTGCTCCACGCCTCGTTGTGGAACACGATCACCACGCTGGTGTTGGGCAGCTCCTCCGGGTACACCTTGCTCTTGCACCTGCCCAAAACACCCAGCCAACAGGGAAAGGGGGTCAGGCCAAAGGAGGGGCAGCCCCGAGGGGATCCGTGCCTTCCCAGCATGGAAAAGGGGCTTGGGAGGAACCACGGCACTGCTGCCACTCCCAGGGAATGATGGGCACGAATTACAGGGGCAAAACCCCAGAGACTGGAACCCCAGTGGCTCTGAGGCAGGATGGAAAAGGGCCCTGGAAGAGGAAGAGCCACGACTCTGCTCCAAGGGGCAGCTTCCACATCCAGGTGGTTCAAAATGAGAGGAACAAATTAAGGAGGCAAAGTGGACACCCAGAGATTGGCTCTGAGGATGAGGCAGGATGGAAAAGGGGCTTGGAAGCAGCCATGGCACCTCTTCAAGGGGCAGCTTCCACATCCAGGTGGTACAAAATGARAGGAACAAATTAAGGAGGCAAARTGCAGAGCTAGAGACTGGAATTCCAACTGCTCTGAGGCTGAGGCAGGATGGAAAAGRGGCCTGAAAGCAGCCATGGCTCTGCTTCAAGGGGGAGGYTCCACATCCAGATAGCTCAGGACCGTGGGGGTGAATTAAAGGGGTAAAATGGAGATCCAGAGACTGGAATTCAGGGGCTCTGAGGCAGGATGGAAAAGGGGCTAGAAGCAGCCATGGCACCTCTTCAAGTCGGAGGTTCCACATYCAGATAGCTCAGGATGATGGGGAATTAAAGGGGCAAAGTGGACACCCAGAGACTGRAATTCCAACTGCTCTGAGGCTGAGGCAGGATGGAAAAGAGGCCTGGAAGCAGCCACGGCTCTGCTCCAAGGGGAACCTGCCACATTTCAAGCTGATGGGATGAATTAAGGAATGAACTGGAGACCCAGAGACTGGAATTCCAGCTGCTCTGAGCATGACACAGGCTGGAGAAGGGGCTCATCTCACTCCCCCATTCCTGACATTCCCMGCAAGGACCAGGCTCAGCCCCAGGGATCTGATCCCAGCCCTGAGCTGTTTAATCAGGAATTCCCAGGTGGATCTGGCTCCAGGGAGGTCTGGAGCACACAGGGAATGGCCTGGGGTGAGCTGCCAAGGAAAGGCAGAGCTGACCCAGGAGTGATCCACCAGGAATGTTGAAATCCTTCCTGCTTTCCCAAAGTGCCCACTCAAGGACCAAACCCTGCCAGYTGAACCAAGCACCATTCCATTACTGAGGGCATTTCTGGGAAAGGCAGCAATGTGGGGCACCTGCACATCCTTTAAAATGGGAAACAGCCAAGGATTTTTCAAAGTTAATCCAGGCACACCAAAGCCTTCAAATCCCATTCCCAGAGGCCTGTGGGGAATGTGGGATCCCAGATTTCCTGCAGATTCTCTGGGAGAAGATACCATGGGAAGGAGGTAAGGGCCCTTCCAAGGCAGCCTGAAAATTCACCCYTGGATTAAAAAAAATCCATGCAAAATAACCCTGAGTTATCTGGGCTTTTATCCAAACTGCTCCAGCACTTCCTGCAATTCCAAGCCCCTTGAAACCAGGAATAAAGGAAATAAAAAATCCCCTTTGGAACWATTTTCCTTATATAAAATCTGTTTTCTCCTCCATCCAGGGATGTCTTGGGGGCCCCTCCGAGGCTGCCAGGGAGGAAAATCTGTTTTCCATGATTTTCACACTAATTAAGGAGCTGACAGCTCCTCTTTTCCAATTATATCTCCCATGCAAACGGCTGCTCCAAAGGCAGCTGCAGCCCACGTGGAAAACATGGGAGGGAGAACAAGGACTGTGCTTCTGGAAGGGAAATTTTCACATGTTCTCAGAATAAAGGAGAACTGCAACAACCCCAGGGCGTCCATGCCCATGRAAAACATTCCAGGGATATTCCATGGAGTGACAGAATTGCCATCACTCATCCATGGGACCAGGGATGGGCTGGGATGGAAGGGATCTGAAATCCCATCCCAGCCCTGCCCTGGCAGGGACACTTCCCTCTGTCCCAGGCTGCTCCAGCCGGGCCTTGGGCACTGCCAGGGATCCAGGGGCAGCCTCAGCTTCCCTGGAAAGCTGGGCCAGCATCTCCCCACCCTCTGAGGAAGGAATTTTTTTATCCACCACGACTTAGAGCTGGAAAAACCCCAACTCCAACAGGTCCCGGTGGAGAGCAAATGCATCAGGTGTGGCTACCCCAAAATAAACCAGTTTTCCCTCCCCTGAGGGCTGAATTTCAGGACTAACAATCAAAACCCAATCAAGAATTCCTGCCCTGAAACATGGATCTGAGGGAAGGATTTTCCCAATGAAAGGGAATTTTCCCACACATCCATTGCCACTGCTCCTTCCCAAGCCCTTTCTCACACCCAGGATCACATCCCRGTGTTTTTTTCTTTGAAGAATCCCCACAAAATTCCAGCCCCACGTTTAACCCTGGCTGCTGTTCCAGAAATCCCAATGTTTCTGCTCAGCCCTGGATATCCCCAAGCACTGAACACACCCAGGAGCCAATTCCAGCTGCAATCTCCAGGAGCAAATCCAATTAGGATGCTCCAGCAATCCATGGAATGGCACTTGCAGCCTCACTCATCCAGAAAAGATTGAGGATGGATTTCTTCCCTCGCTGGAGAAAATCCTTGGGAATGAAATGAGGCATTTCCCTGGTGAGTTAAGCTGGGTTTAAGGTCTATCAATAGCTCCTAATTAGAGCTAGCTCTGATTAAAATCTCCAGCTTGGCCATTTCCAACAGGACCCTGGAAATCCAGGGACATTCCCTGACAGAAAACCCAGGATGAAAAGGGAATGAAATGAAACTCTGTGTGTGAGATCTGATCCCACAGATCAGCTGGAATTAAACCATCAGTCCCAGGGCAGGGATGCAATGGGAGCCAGTCCTGCTTGGATACAGCAATGGGATAGGGAATTTCTGGGGTCCTGATGAGGAATCCCATTCCCACAGAATCCCACTGACCCTGGAGCCAGGCTGGGAGAGCTGAGGGTGCTCACCTGGAGAAAGGAAGGATGCAGGAACACCTCAGAGCCCCTGGCAGGGCCTGAAGGGGCTCCAGGAGAGCTG
>JACDOX010000367.1:454637-467290 GCA_014549065.1 Cardinalis cardinalis
TGGGAGGTGTCCCTGGGTGGATGGGATAAATGGGATTTCAGGTCCCTTCCCATTCAAACCATTCCATGCTCTCCCCCGCTGTGGCTGCAATCAGTAATTAGAGCTCTGTAATTAATGACCCCCACTCACCATCACTGCCTGCATTCCGTGCCCAGACTCCGTGTCCTGCTCCAGCCATGCTCCCACAGAATTCCCTCAGCACCAAACCACTGGATAATTCTCCAAGTGCCTGGAACAGAAAAAGAAAATCCCATCACTTTTCCATATTTCCTAAAATGTAAAGAAATTTCATTTAATTAAAAATCCCTCCTCAGTTTTATGCACATTTTAACTTCCTTATCCTCCCCATCTCAGCTCCTCATTCCCAAGTGGGATCTTTCCATTTTCCAMCCCATTTTAATTCACTTTCATCTGAGGCAAAGGGATGGAGGAGCTGGAATGATTTAAATAAATTAAATAAATGATTTATTTAATTATTCTTGCAGCATTTCTGCATGGACTCCTCATTAATAACAATTTCCATCTGTCCTAAATATCAACCAATGGCTCTTCCTGCTGAGGGATTCCCAGGAYGCTGATTTAAAATTCCAGGAATTGCTGTTCCAGGGTAACACAATCCATTTCCACAGTGGTCACGGGGAACAGTTTCATTATAGAAAAAAAAATGAGGAAGAAAATACCAAATTTCCCAACAAAACTGTGGATGCTCTGTCCTGGGAAGTGTCCAAGGCTGGAAAGGGCTGGAGCAATCTGGGATAAGGGAAGAATTCCCTGCCTRTGGAATGGGAYGAGCTTTAAGCTCACTTAAAGCTCAAAACATCCCAGGATTATGTTATCCCATAAAATCCCCTCCTCCAAACCTCCAACAGGAAGAACGTTCCCCAGAATAAGGTTTATTTTAAGTGAAATTCAGCCCAACAGGAAAAATCCAGAGGTTCTGAACTTCCTCTTCCTGGAATAAACCCAATTTTACCCCATTATCCTGCAGCGAGGGAAATTCCTGCCCCAAACCCTGCAGGGCTGGCAGCAGGAAAAGCAGGATTTGGGGTAGGAAACAGGAGGCAAACTGAGGAACCTGCCAGCACTTCCTGGGGCTGACCCCACACAATGCTGGAGGGGAATTATGGAGGYTGCAAATCCAAGTGAATGACAATCCCAGACTCCAATCCTTGACTTGTCTTTTCCCTGAATTAAAAATCTCAATTTTCTGTGGATATAAACCAATTGTTCGGGATTTTCTCATGTAACCCCCCCAGCCCCTGGTTATCCCCACAGCCAGGCCATGCCCAGGATGACCAATATTGAAWTTTTTGAGTCTCAGAGAGACAGAATCCATCACTGCTCCTTGAAAACCTCTTCATTCCCTTYCCCAATACCCCTGCAAGGTAAAATAAACATGGATACAGCAAAAGTCCCCAAAAATACAGCTCAAAAAATTATTGAGCTGTATTTTCCCACCAGTGCTGAGAATTTAATTCTTTAGTGAAACTTGGGGTAATTTCTGACTCTTTAATGGGCTGAAAATGTGGAAATTGCAGCAGCACAGGGTGGGGGCAGGAAACAGATGGGTGATCAGAAAAAACTCAGCAGAATTTTGGGGAATCACGGAATTCCAGACTGGTTTGGGTGGGAAGGGACATTAAGGATTATCCCATTCCACCCCCAGGGACACCTCTCACTGTCCCAGGCTGCTCCAGCCTGGCCTTGGGCACTGCCAGGGATSCAGGGGCAGCCCCAGCTGCTCTGGCAATCCCAGCCCAGCCAGGAATTCCCAGTTCCCAATGTCCCATCCATCCCTGCCCTCTGGCAGTGGGAGCCATTCCCTGGCTCCTGTCCCTCCATCCCTTGTCCCCAGTCCCTCTSCAGCTCTCCTGGAGCCCCTTCAGGCCCTGCCAGGGGCTCTGCGCTCTGCCTGGAGCCTTGCCTGCTCCAGAGGAGCATTCCCAGCTCTCCCAGCCCTTCTGGCCTCGTTCCAGGAGGTCAGAGCCCTTCATTCCCAAATGGGCACTTGCAGTAAATCCGGCTCAGCTGAGCCCTGAGCTGCTCCTTAATCCCCTGGCACTCCTCAGGCTCATCACGGATGAAGTGTCCTAATCCTCAGCAGGACAGGAATAACCTGGCCATGGAAATTCCCAAAGAAAATCCCAGAGAAAAGCAGAGGAGCTGGCCAGTTTCTCACCCAGCTCCTTGACTGATTCAGCAGAGCTGGAATTCCAGAGCTCAGCTGCATCCCAGGCACGTGATTAAATCTTCCTGATTAACATCAGAACTGCTCTGACCCCAGTGTGACCTCACAAACCTGCAAGACTCCAACTTTCCTTGGCCACCTGCACTCCCAGGAACACCAAACCCGACTGCCCCCATCCCCGTGCTTGGATAAGGAAGGACACAAAATCCAAACTATTRCCAGGGAAGCATTGATCCCAACCTGCATATTCCCATTTTCATGGAATGAAACCTAAACCAGAGCTGAACATTTCACCAGCCAAAACTGCTTTTAATGCCACCCTAAACCCTAAGGAGGGATTCCRTGAGCTGGGCCTGGTAAAGCTCAGCTTAACCCGAGGTGTGGGACAGGAGCAGGCTCAGGATGGGGCAGGGATTTCCTCGGCTYCCCTGCCAGATGTGGCCACATCTGCAGCAGCCCCAGCCAGCCGCACAKCCCAGCAGTTGCCTGGCAACAGAGGGATGCTGCCCTGGGTACCAGGGTGTGCCCAGCCCCCCAGGCTGCCCAGCAGATCCAGGATGGGCAGCTGGAGAGCCCAGCCCAGCTTCCCAGGCTGCAGGAGCTTTGGGATCGCTCTCAGGGATTTGTTTTCCCTGCTCCAAGGGGCTCCCAGCTCCTCCAGGAGCCCATTCCCACAGGAGAATGACAAGAACACCTCCTGTCCCCTGCTCACAGCAAAAGGATGGAGGAAGAGAAACAAAATCATCCCAAAACCCAGCCTTGGCTTTCCCAGGGGATCAGAGCTCAGCAGGGCTCTGTCTGCAGCTCAGCCATGGAAATGGAATCCAAAACACCCCTGGGAATCTGCTCCTGTTTGTGCTGCTGCTCTGGTGAAACAGAGAATCAAACCTCACCTGCAGGCACACCAGGATTATCCCCAATTCCCCTGGAGAGCAGAACTCCTGCTCCTCTCTCCCTGACACCCCCCTGGAAGCGTGGAGGGGGAAGTCACCCAAGGAGGGGGTGGGAAAGTGCCTCGGCTGAGTTTTATTTTCCTTGTGAGCCTTCAGAGCACAGGCACATCCCAGAGATGGGGAATGGATGGAACCACCTCCTGCTCCCACTCCAGAGGTGAATTCCTGCCCTTCCACTGTCAGCTTTCCTGGGCATCTCCTGTTTGCCATGAGGGCCCTTCACACCCCACTGAGAGCCCAAATCCAGCACCTCCCACCTCACCCACAGCTCCTGTGCCACCAAAAGGATCTGGGCTGGAAGCAGGAATTGGATCCCTGGATACTGCTCTGCCATGCATCCCAGAGAGCAGAATTATTCCAGGGGTTTAAGAGCAGCTCAGCCAGGTTTCAATCCCTGAAACCATGGATCCCAGAAAGCAAAACTCCAGGGGTTTAGGAGCAGCTCACCCAGGTTTCAATCCCTGAAGCCATGGACCCCAGAGAGCAGAATTCCAGGGCTTTAGGAGCAGCTCACCCAGGTTTCAATCCCTGAAGCCATGGATCCCAGAGAGCAGAATTCCAGGGCTTTAGGAACAGCTCACCCAGGTTTCAATCCCTGCTGCCATGGATCCCAGAGAGCAGAATTCCAGGGCTTTAGGAACAGCTCACCCAGGTTTCAATCCCTGAAGCCATGGATCCCAGAGAGCAGAATTCCAGGGGTTTAGGAGCAGCTCACCCAGGTTTCAATCCCTGCAGGCAAATCTAAAGCAGCACCTGACGCTCAGGGACACTCCTGCCCATGAGCACCCAGCCCACRGCAGCAGAATTGGAATTTTTCATGGTATTTTTAGGAAATCTGGGGGGAAAACCTCCCCAAAACCCCACAGCAAGAAGGGTTTGAGGCTTCCAGGACTCCCCTGGTCAGGCAGGGCCACACAGGGCTCAGGAAGCTCACCAGGAGAAATTCCCAAGCAGGAATTAAATCACTCACAAATACACTTTTCCACCTAAGAAAGGCAGAATCCTGATGCAGAATTCCCAGCTTTCCTCTCTGATAAATTACAGGATTATTTCTCACAGCTGTCCTGGGATTCACCAAAAAAAAATACTTTGGCCAAGAAGGTTTGAAACTSCCCCTTTCCAGGTTAAAATTGGATTTTAGGGCTACACTGATCTAAGCAAACCTGAACACAAAACACACCCTCCAAAAATCATCATTTAATTCCATGAGCAGCTCATTAATTCATGGATAAGGAAGAACTTTTAATGGCAGAACTGTCAAACTCCAAGATCAATCCAGGAAAGCTCTTGCACATTTAACAAGGAATAAAAATGGAGGGGTAAATGGAAAAAAAAAAGCAATCAGGTACCTTTAGTAAGAGCCACGCAGTGTTTTGTGTTTTAAGAATTCCATTTTTTCTGCCTCTTTCCTCTCCTGAAATTTATTAATAGCCCCATTCTTCCCTTGGGAATTCATTCCTGTGACTCAGGAATTGAAGTGGAAAAGCCTCATTAATTCCTCTCATCCCAGACCTCGGGAGGAAAACCTTTGGGGGGCTTGGTTCAGGCACAGCCACACAACTCCAGGCTCCCCCAACTCCATCCTCCCACATTCCCAGCAGCTCCAGAGCCACAAGGTGGGAAATTTGGGAAGAGCTGRCCTGGGTTGATTCCCTCCTTTAAAGTCCTGTGGATGTGCTGGTGCAAAGCACTGAAAAGCTGCAGAGAATTCAAACGAAGATTTAAAAACCCCTAAATCTTAATGGAATATAGCAGAACCATGGAATGGTTTGGATGGGAAGGGATATTAATCCATGGGCAGCGACAGCTTCCTCTATTCCAGSGTGCTCCAAGMCCTATCCAACCCAGCCCTGGACACTTCCAGGGATGGAGCAGCCACAGATCCTCTGGAACAACCAACATTTTGGGAATTAACTCCCAACTATTGGAGGGCAATCCCTTTTCCTAWATGTTAAAAGCTCAAAATCCTGCTCCCACTGCTTTTTCCAGATTTTTCCCTCAAACACAGCCCACCTAGAAAAGCACATTGCAGCACTTTGCAGCACTTTGCTCACCAGCTTCCCAAATTCCTCGTTCCCAGGCAGCCCTGGCATCTCCCACTCCCAAACCTCCACCTCCCCTTGCAGGAGCCTCCTCAAGGCTGATCAGCTGCCTCTGTTTGTTCCCATTCCAGAGCTGGGAGAGCTCCCACATTCCAGGGAAATGCAGAGCACTGAGTGGCACTGACAGCTCGGCACAGCCCCCCCGCAGGAGTTTTCCAGCTCCTCCAACACAAGGATCTCCTGTTTGCCACGAGGGCCATTCACACCCCACTGTGAACCCAAACCTTTTTGTGGACAGCTGTGAGAAATAATCCTTTAATCTATCAGAGGGGAAAGCTGGGCATTCTGCATCAGGCACTTCCACCCTGGAGGAGYTTTCCAGCTCCTCCAGCCCAAGGAAACGCTGCAGAGAGCCCAAGGGGCCCAAGGAGCAGGGAAATCAGGGAATGGCACATTCCCAAGGCTGCTGGAGGCGCAGGAATGTCAGGCCAGGGTGGGACTGTGGGGTGCATCAGTGATCCTGGGGGTCCCTGTCCAGCACTCTAGGATCTGAGGAAGCCATGGAGCACAGGATGGCCCCACGGAGCTCTGCCCAAGTAGAATCCCCTCCCTTTTTCCCACCCAACGGATCAGGAGAGAACCCAAACCTCTGAGCACCAAAAGCCCCCGTGACAACCAAGAAATGGTTTACATCCTGCTGGTTCCCACTGCAAACTCATCCTCACAAAAGGACTGGGATCTCCTCCATCCATCCCTGGTTTATTCCTGCCTCATCTCCTGCTCGTTGAGGGAAGCAGATTTGTTGGGATTGATCACCTCTCACTCTGTGGGATTTCAAAATAAAGCATAAAAACCCYCAAACCTATTTTCCCATGTCCATAAAGGTGCAGGCACATCCTCCCACATTCCCAGGCAAAATTTTCCTTGGATTCACCTGACGGACAAAWCCCTCTGGAATTTCCTAGCATAAAAAATAAAGGAGAGATTCCCAATTCCTTCTTTGCAGGCAATTCCCAAATTTCCTCCATGAGCCACAATTTTCCTGTCAAGTTTCCAAACCAGTGGGGTTTGATTCCTGCATGCCCACACCCTGCAATCCCATTACACACGAGGAGCAAGGAGCCCCATCCCATCCCACACATCCCCACATTTAAAGCAGCCCCATTTTCCTGCRGAATGGGGTTCTGGGGGTGCAGATGGTGGGGAGAGCTCTGGCACCTCCCATTCCTAAAAACAGGAGCTCTTTCTGGAGCAGGTGGGAAGAAGGTGGGAACAGCCAGAAAACCCCAGAACCGTGTGGGATCGTGCCCCTCCCCTCCCGGCTTGAATTGGGGGAAAAAAAAAAAAGCAGATTTTTTTTTTCCTTCAAAAAAGCAGCTTTTTACATAAGAAAAGCAGATTTTGACCCAAAAAACCCCAGATTTTTAAAAAACAATATCACCTTCTTTTGCACAAGTAAAGCAGATTTTTAAACAATAATATCACCTTTTTTTTTGCACACATAAAGCAGATTTTTAGATGAGAAAACCACTTTTTTTTTGCACAAGAGAATCAGTTTGTTACACAGTTAAAGGAGGGTTTTACTAAAAAAAAAATGAGATTTTTACACAAGCAAAACAGCTTTTTATACTGGTATTTTCCTAAAGCGTGGTTTCATTGATAACGCAAAACACCAAATGTGCCGCACAAGACRAAAATTTTAAAAATACCAAAAAACACATAAACCCCACCTAAATATAACCTAAAAACTCCTAAAAATACCTTAGAAACTCAAGTTTTAAGGCCTCATCTCCCCCTCAAAGCCCAGCAGCCACCAAGAGTTAAAATAATCTTTGCCTCCATCATTCCCAGYGTGCCTTAATCTCCCGTTAATCTTTCCTCCCCCTATTCTGAGTGCCCAAGCAAATTCCAGCCCTTATTTTCCAACAAAAAACAGCTTTTACCAGTTATTTTCTCTTGATCCATTCAGACCGATTCAATTYCTAACGAAAAAACGGAAAATAAATGGAAAATAAACTTGATTTTCTGTCAGCTCAGAAGAGGCTTTTCCCCGATTCCTGGGAAAGCAGCTGGCATCCCAACTTTAGGATTTTCTGGGAAAATCCCAGCTTTTAACAGCCGAGCCAAATCCCATTTTTCCAGCAGCGCGGGCTGTTTCTATCCTTATTTCCACGCGGGAGGAATTTAAGCGGAATTTAAGCGGAACCATCCCGGTGTATCTCGCTCTGCGCAAGCACTGGGAGAAACCACCGGGAAAACCGGGAAGCAGCAAGGCTGAGGCGCTTCCAGGGAAACCTGACAGCCCAAAACATCATTCCAGGGAAACCTGACAGCCCCAAATGAGATTCCAGGGAATCTGGCAGTCCAAAACATCRTTCCAGGGAAACCTGACAGCCCTAAAATATCAATCCAGGGAATCCTGACTGCCCCAAATGAGATTCCAAGGAATCCTGGCAGTCCAAAACAYCATTCCAMGGAATCCTGGCAGTCCCAAACGCGATTCCAGGGAAACGTACAGCTGGAATCGACAGCCCAAACTGCTATTGCAGGGAAACCTGACAGTCCAAAACATCATTCCAGGGAAACCTACAGCTGAAATCCACAGCCCTTAGCGCTATTCCAGGGAATCCTGGCAGCCCCAAACGCGATTCCAGGGAATCCTAAAAGCAGAATTCCGGGGAAATCCAGAACCCAAAACGGGGTTATTGCAGGGGACCCTGGCATCCCCAAGCGCTGTTCCAGGAAAACCCAGGGATGAGTTGGATAACCCGCCGCTCCGTACCACAGGCAGCTCCCGCGCGGTTCTCCAGGGATATTTGGATGCTCCCTCGCGGCCCAGCGGAGCTTCCTCGGGGAGCGGCCGAGCGGAGCCCGGCGCCGGGGCTGGCTCAGGGCTGCTCGCACGCCGCTGGCCCAGCCCGGCTGAGCCTGGATTAACCAAAGCTCCCGGGAAAGCCGGGATCAGGGACRGCGGGGGGAGCGGAGCCGGGAGATCCCTCGGGATAATGGAGCCAGGGGCTCCCTCGGGATAACGGAGCCGGGGCTGAAGGAGCGAGGGGAGCCCGGCACGGACCCCTCCGGCCTCACCTGCGGTGGAGCCCCGAGTTCAGAATCGGCCCGGGGGGCTCAGCCCCGTCAGTCCGAGGGGTCAGCAGGATGCTGGGGGGCTCAGCAGTGTCCGAGGGGTCAGCAGGATCCTGGGGGGCTCGACAGTGTCCGGGGTGGGCTCAGCCCCGTCAGTCCGAGGGGTCAGCAGGATCCGGGGGGGCTCAGCACTGTCCTGAGGGATCCAGCACCTCCAGTCCCGGGGTTCAGCAGTGTCCGTGGGGGGCTCAGACCTGTCAGTCCGGGGGCTCAGCAGTGTCCCGGGGTGCTCAGCCCCGTGAGCCCGGGCGTTCAGCAGCGTTCGTGGGGTCTCGGCAGTGTCCGGGGACGTTCAGCAGCTCCAGTCCGGGGGCTCAGCAGGGTCTAGGGAGGCTCAGAGCCGTCAGTCCGAGGGCTCAGCAGTGTCCGGRGATTCAGCCTCGCCAGTCCTGGGGGCTCTCAGCAGCATCCAGGGGCTCTCAGCGGCGTCCAGGGGCTCTCAGCCTCCGGCGGGGGCTCAGCTCGGCCCGCGGGGGGCTCAGCGCGGAGCCGCCGCCCTCYTCCTCCTCCTCATGGCCGGGGCAGAGCGGGAGCGGCCCCGCCTCGGCCGCAATGGCCGCGGCTCCCGCGATGCTGCGGCTGGGCCCGGGGGCAGCGGGGAGCGATGGGAGAGGATGAGGAGGAGGGAGGGATGGAGAGGGAGGGCCGGGCAGGTGCCGGGGGCGGCTCCGGCCTCATGAATCGCGCACGGAGGGAAGGGGCGGAGGCGGTGCGGGAGGAAGGGAGAGGCGGGGATGGGGAGGGAGCGGAGGCAGCGGGGATGGAGAGGGCGTCGGGGGCCGGGATGGAGAGGGCGTCGGGGGCCGAGGGGAGCGGGGAAGGGCTGGGATGGGCAAGGGGGTGGGAAGCGGTGAGGAGGGGAGCAGAGGCATGCGGGAGGGAGAGGTGAGAAGAGCAGGGGACGGATGGACTGCTGAGGGAGCAGGATGGGATGGAGAGGGGATTGGGGAATGGGGCGTGAGGTGCTGAGGAGAGATGAGGAAGGCTGTGATGGTGAGGGGATTGGGGAATGGGGGTGAGGTGCTGAGGGAGCAGGGAAGGCTGGGATGGTGAGGGGATTGGGGAATGGCGGGTGAGGTGCTGAGGGAGCAGGGAAGGCTGGAGGGGCCGAGGGGAGCCCAGGGAAGGCCGAGGGGAGCAGGGGAAGCAGGCACGGGCCCTGGAGCTCATCTGCTGATTCCAGGCCTGCACCAGGGCACGTTCCCATGCCCAGGGCCGCTCCCGTCCCCCGGGGCCATTCCGCATCCCCGCCCTTCACTCCCGGGGGCTCCAGCTCTCCTGCCGGCATCTGCGTGGAATTTCCTGACTTTTTTTTTTTGCAGGGAAATTCGCTGTCAGGGAAGGCAAACCAAACGGTAAAAGCTGCTCATCCCTCTSTGCAGGAGGAGCAGGGCAAAGGCTGCCCAGACTGGAGCGATTCTGTCAGGGATTCATGGATAAATCCCAGAATCCCGGAATGGGTCGGCCCGCTCCTGTCTGACCAGCAGTGCCAGAAACGGTCAGACTCCCCTCGTTTGGTTGTTGGGAATTAAATAATAGTAATAATAATAATTATTATTATTTTGTAGTTATAATTATAAAATTATAACTAAGACATTGATTGATTTTTAATGAACACCAAATGCACAAACGGAACTGCTTTGACACAAGAAACCTCCTGGCACTTTGGATTTTGTTCCTCATCCAAAAACAGGAGCGATAAAAAAAAATGTTCTCCTTAAAAAAATAATTAATTAAAACATATCCACCATAAGAAATAAGCAATAAAACCATATTTCCCTTAAAGATTAAGTAGTAAAAACATTTTCTTCCTTATAAAATAAGCAATAAAAGCAATTWTTGTGTATAAAAAAGCAATAAAATCATTTTTATTAAAAAATAAGTAATAAAAGGATTTTTCTCATAAAATGAGTCATAAAACTATTTTTTCCCTTTTAAAATAAGTCATAAAAGGATTTTTTCCTTTATAAAGTCAGCAATAAATGCATTTTTCCCTTTATAAAAAAGAGAATAAGAGCATTTTTTCTTTAATAATATGAGGAATAAATATTTTTTTTCTTTTTCATAAAGTAACTCATAAAAGTTTTTTTCCCTTTGTAAAATAAGCAATAAAAGCATTTTCCCCTTATAAAATAAGCAATAAAGGATTTTTTTCACTAATTAAAATATTTAATAAATTATTTAGGGGCCTCTTTCTCTCCCCAGCCCATCCTGAAAAAATTCCTCTGAGTTTTTGCCCTGCCTTTGGGCAAACCAGCAGAATTCCATGGTGGAATGGTGGATTTCATCGCAATCCCAGCCCTTTGGAAGAGCAGCAGGAAAATCCTTCCCTTTTCCTCGTGGAAAAATCCTGGAATAGCTGAGCTGGGAGGGCCCTTCCAGAGCATTCCAGGATTTAGGGAGGTGAGAACCAGGACAGCACTCCTGTGCCTGGAAGCAGAGGGATCTTAAAATTCCTGGGGTTTCCAGCAAGGAAAAAGAAAATATTTAGGTGGGAAAAGAAATTCCTTCCTAAAAAAGCCTTGGATCATTAGAGACAGGGAATGGGTTTTGTACAGAAACCAAAAATCCAAGTTTTGCTGGAATTAAAAACTTCCRGGAAACAGCAAAAAAATTAAATATACCCCAAAAACTCCCTTTTAATTGTGTGCAAGAAAATTCCATGGAGCCTTTAGAAACAGCAAGGAGAGAACAATAAASTGCGAAAATAGCTGGAAAATGCTAATTAAAATTGCTAATTAGAAGTGCTAAATTTTAAGCCTGGCGGTCCCAGAACTTTTCCTCTAATTCCAGATTCCCACATGCCAGGCTCCAGCATAATTCCAGGATTTAGGATTCATTCATTTTTCAGATCACAGTGAATCCCTGGCCAATCCACAACAAAGGAAACCTGGAGAAAATCAGGAGAGGGAAGGAGATCTCCAAGCCCTGGAAAGGTTCCTCCCTTTTCCCTGATATTCCCTTGGAAAATTTTCCTCCTCTCTCCCAAAGAAAACTTCCCATCCCAGCTAGAGAGTTGAAAAATTTTAAAAATGAAAATACAGAAAAAGAAAAAATATGAAGTTTAAAAAAAGGAAAAAATAGGAAAAATAAAAAAAATACAGGAAAAATCAGGAAAAGAATACAGGGAAAAAAAATTAACTGGAAAAAAATTACAGGAAAATATCCTTTGCACATTTTAACTTTCATTTAAATGCTCCAAATTTGTGGAAAACAGGTGGAAAAGGGCCAGGTTAGCACTCAAGGAGGTTCCTGCATTCCCTGATTTCCCTCTGGAGCCAACATTATCCCCTTTTTCTAAGTTTCCAAGAAAAGGGAGAAACTCTGGGAATAAAGGCAGGAAATAGGGGGAAATCCCCAGCATGGACCAGTGCTCCAGAGCATTTGTGGAATTCCCTGCTCAAAGAGCTGAAAATCCAACTGTTCCCAAAAAACCCCAGGAGGTTTTGCTGGATTTGGGAAGCAGCAGCAGCTCCCTGGGCTCATCCCAGTTCCCTCCTGGAGAAGGGCCTGGATGCRGCCCTGGGAACCCCTCCTGAGGAGCCTCTCCCGTCCCATTCCCGCTTTAAGTTCATTTCAAACCCATGGATCCCACCTTTCCTTTCCCACTGAGCTTCCAGGAGGAGGAATCCAGCTCCAGGATCTGCTGAGCCCCGCAGCAAAGCCAGGCCTAACTCGGAGCTCTGTTTTATCTAAGCCAGGCTCAGCCCCCCAGCCTCATTTTCCCCTTTTCCCAAGGCCCTTCCCAACCCAGGMCACCTGGATCTGATATCCAGGGGTGGCAAGGGCTGATCCTGCACCTGGGTTTGGGATTTCACTCCCAAATCCCACAGAAAGAGACCACTCCATCCTCTTCAAATATTCCAACAAAGCCACTCCCCCATTCCTTATCCATGGCAAATGTGGGTGAGCACCATTCCCTGGGAAAGCTGTTCCATTCCCTGGGAAAGCTGTTCCATTCCCTGGAAAAACTGTTCCATTCCCTGGGAAAGGATGGGATGGCACCAGCAGATTCATTTGATTGTTGTTTAATTGGAATTTAATTGGAATTGTAGCTGTTCTTTATATAAAACTCTGTCACTGCTGCTCTGGGAATGTGGCTGGAGTTTCCCACATTACCCCATGATCCCAAACTTTTGGGAAGTTTAAAAAATCCCTATATATTTGATGGCTGATTTGTTGGTAGCAAACTGGTAACAGCGACTTCAGGATTGCATTCCCAAGGATCCTTCCTGGAACTGCAAAGGGCACAGAGCTGCTCTGGSAATCCCAGCCCAGCCAGGAATTCCCAGTTCCCAATGTCCCATCCATCCCTGCCCTCTGGCA
>JACDOX010000367.1:495957-512845 GCA_014549065.1 Cardinalis cardinalis
CAGCATTCCCAGCGGGCAGGGAAGGAAGGAGGGAGGGAGGCAGGATCCCTGTCCAGCCCTGGAGCTGGGACAGCTCTGCAGCCCCACAGCCAGAGCCCAATAATTAATGGGCAGCCTCAGACACCCCCACAAAACCCAGGAGTGTCACAGTCACACTTTCTGAAAAATCCCTCTGCCCAGGATTTCTTCTCCTGGGAAGCTGAGAAGCCTCAGAGAAAAAGGAAAACAATATTATCTCATTTGCTTCTCCTGTTTTGCGCTGCTTGGGAATGTGGTTGGAGATTGTTTCATTAGGTTTCATGTGAATTGTTTTAATTTATTGGCCAATCAGGGCCAAGCTGTGTCAGGACTCTGGAGAGAGTCACCAGTTTTCATTATTATCTTCTTAGCCTTCTGTCTGCATCCTTTCTGTATTCTTTAGTACAGTTTAGATTAATATTCTTTTTTATAATATAGTACCATAACAAATACGATAAAATCAAAATTCATAATAAACATAAATTATAAAAACCAACAAATTAGCCTTCTGAGAACATGGAGTCAGATTCATCTTTCCTTCCTTCACCTGGGCAYGCCACAAATCCAACACAGGAGCTGAGGAGGCAGCTCCATTCCAGGGTAACAGCTCCAGGCGGGAGCAGAGCTGCACTTTGGACACCAATGGAGCTGGAAATGCTGATTTTGAGCCTGGCCTGGCAGCTTGGGGCCTGCTGGGCCTTCAGCTGTGCCCTGCTTTCCTGGCATTCCCGGGTTTTTAAACATTCCCTGGCGTGGTGGTGTTCWCAGGGATCCCAGGACCAGGGAAGAGATGAGAATCTTGACTCCATGTTTCAGAAGGCTGATTGATTATTTTATGATATCTATTATATTAAAAGAAAATTATATACTGTAATTATATACTGAAAATTTATATAAAACTATACTAAAAGAATAGAAGAAAGGACTCCATCAGAAGGCTTGAAAGGAAAGGAATGGAATGAYAATAAAATCCTGTGACTGCTCACAGCCTCGACAGAGGTGGCTGCCATTGGTCATCAAGTAAAAACAATTTCACATGCTGGGCAACCAGTTCTCCAAATCACATTCCAAAGCAGCAAAACGTGGAGAAGCTGAAGCTTCTCAGGAGAAAAGGTCCTGGCAAAAGGATTTTTCACAAAATATCTGTGCCCCCCTGGCACCATTSCCTCCATCCTTCACCTTGGGGACGCCCCCTGGCACAGCTGCTGCCAGCCAGGAGAGCTCTGAGCAGCCAGGGAAAGGCAGGAACGCTGTCCCAGCCCCACATGGGACAATCCCAAATCCCCTGCACACCCAGCACTGGGAACCCAGCATCCCTGCCCGTCCCAAGCCCAAATATTTCATTTTTCAGGGCATCCAGAGGGATCGGACCCCGCAGGATCTCCAGGGGAGGAGGAGGCTGACTTTGGTCAGGATGAACAGCTGGAACAGCCCTCCCTCCATGTCCCCAGACACCTGGGAATGAAACCTGGGATTAGGGCCAGAAAAATGGGAGTGAAATGGTTCTGATCATTAATTCCACCCCTTCCACTATCCCAGGGCTCCAGYCTGGCCTTGGACACTTCCAGGGATGCAGGAGCAGCCACAGCTTCTCTGGGAACCTGTGCCAGGGCCTCGCCTCCCTCAGTGGGAAAAACTTCCCTTACATTTAAATTTTCTTATCTCTGAAAAGATTCCACTCCAGAATATTAATTGGATTAATTACAGTTATCTCAGCCAAACAGACACTTAATTACAGAATCAAAGATCCATAAACCCCCCGGCATTCCCAGTGTTTTATTTAGCATTCCTTTTAATTAGAGCGAGGGATGGGGGCAGTTATTGAYCATGGAGTGGTTGGGACATTAAAGCTCAAAATTCCAGCCCTGGCACAACAATCTGGATTGAAATGTGGGATTCTGAGGGCTGGGGCTCGTCCCCACACTTGTGATGGCCCAGGACAGAGTTCCTGCAGGAATCCCTGGGAATGGGGAACGCTCCAGCCCTCCCACTCTGAGCTGCCCCAGGGGATCATCCAGAACATCCCACTGCTCTCCCACTCCCCATGAAAAATTCATGGCTTATTCCTGGTATTTGTTTTTCATCTCCTGTTTTGTCATAAAATAAATTCCACCTCGGATTCATTTCAAAGCTCTGCATCTTCAGGGCAATGGGGGAAGATCAATTTGCTGCCTTTTTTTTTTTTTTTTCTCCCTGGGAAAAAAAAAATACCCAAAAAGCTGCTGAAGAATCCAATTAACTTGGGAAACTTCTGTCACTGGAGATGATGGAAGTGAAAAATGGGAATAAATGCAGCTGGAGTGGCAAAGGCTTCTCYGAGTGCACAGAGCACAGAATCCATCACCTTGTCCCTGGAATTTTCCAGTGTTTTCTCTGCTCTGTGCACCCCCAATCCCCCAAAATGCTCCCTGGCCAGACCCACATCCAGGTGGGAATTTCCAGCAGGGACACTCCTGTCTCATGTTTTTATATCAAACAGAATTCCCAATAAGCCCCATCCCAGCCAGAATTCCTATGGTAGCTCTKCTCCTGTCCCTGTTTGTTGTTCCTTGGATTCAAATCCTGGTTTATTGCCCCCAAAAAGTGCCCAAAGGATTCCTGGGAAGGAGCAGGCGGGGGAACTGCAGAATTCCCATTATTCCCTCCAGGTTTTGTGCACTTAGGAAACCTGGGAACAATCCTGTGTTTCCATGGTCTGTTCATCCCTGGGAATTTCCAGGTGAAAAACCACAAGGACGGTTTCATTAAGACAAATTATTCCCCATTTCCGTAATGATCCAGGTTTTGTGCAATACCAGGATAAAAGCAACAATTTCTCATCAGTAACAACTTCCTTATTGACTTTCATTCCAGAGAAATCCTACAGAAATCATCCCAAATTACCCAAATTTTAAACCCATGGAATATCCTGAGCTGGAAGGATCCCCCAGGATCATTTYCCAGCTGCTGGCCCTGCCCAGGACACCCCAACAATCCCATCCTGTGCCCAGCAGTGCTGTCCTGACATTCCTTGGTCTCAAGCAGGAAAAACCCAGCAGGATTCTGGGATTCCACAGAATTCAGCCTCAAATCCAAAGCACCCCAGGCAGAGCCWGAGATGCGAGATCCATTCACGCAGGGATCAACTCAACTCCCAACATTTTGGGAGTTGGGAGAGGAGGGATCTCATTTCCTCTCCTGCTCCCAGGGGTCTTTGGGTGCTTCCCAGGGCTCCTCAAGGAGAGAGGGAAACAAATCCCAGCAGGAATAYTGGGGAAAGGACACTGACCATGAAACTCCCAAGATTGATTTAATTATTAATATCAACAGCTCCCACTGCTGCTTTCCCACCCCATTCCCAAGCTCTGAGCAGGAATTCCCTGAGAAGACACCTCCACCCTGATTTTTCCAGCTCCTGAGCAGGGTTTAGAGGGAAAATMATCCGGGAATATCCTGATTCCAGCCCGTCTGGGCTGGCTTCCATGCGCTCATTAAAATAAAAAATCTCAGAGTAAGAGCTGCTGGCTCCCCACTGAGGGGGTGGATTCAGAGCCACATCCCTCAGCCCTGGAAAATTGACACCACCGAGGCTCCAAGCATCCATCCCAAATTACCTCCTGAATCATTTTCCCCTTCTGGGAAAGAGGAAAAAGAGGGAAAAAAAAATAAAAAGGAAAACAAGCAGCAGCTCCGTGGTTATTCTGTGTTTTGTCTCATTTCACCATTGCCACCTGCTGAGGGATGTTTTATGCTCCATTTCTCCCACTCTGGCTGTTTCCAGGTGGGAATAAAATGTCATTTCTGCCTCTGGGCTTTGTGCTGGGTGAGGGACACCCATGGAATGGGAAGCATGGGAGCAGGAATGAGCCCAAGGAGCTGGAAAATCCCTCCCTTCGYGTCACCCCAAACCAGGGATCAGCTGCTCCAGGATTTGGGGAAAACAGCATGGGAAAAGAGTGGGATTTGTGGGAATAGGGATTTTAGAGGATGTGAGCAGCCCAGGATCCCCCTGCAGCCCYGGGTTAACTCCCCCTTTTCTTGTGAGCAAGGATTTCTCCTGCTATTCCATGGAGCCCAGCTCTGAGCTGCGCTGCCTCCCCTTCATTCCCAGTGAYGGATTTGATGCCTGAAGCCAAATTTCCTCCTTTTTTTTTTGGCCTCCTCCCAAGCCAAACCCCAGCCCTGCTGTCASCTCCCCCATCACCTCGCAGGAATCATTGCAGCAGCTGCAAACGTGCCAGGGTGCAGCCCCAGCTCCCTAAAACCCCCCATCCATCTCTGCAAAGGAGAGCTGATGGCTCTCCCACCCCCTGCAGCCAACCCTGCCTCCAACAGTCCMGAGCATCTTTTATTTAACAGCTGCAGCCCCTGCTGAGAGCAGGGGCTGGCGGGGATCTGTGGGATAACAAATCCATTCCTGCTCTTCCCATTAAAGCTGTTCCCCCCAGGACAGCCCAGAGCACAGGGRGGGAGGCTCAGGATGCTCTGGCACTGCTCGGCCACTCAACCAAACCCCAAATTCATCTAATCCCAGCTTTGTGTCTCTTTCCCCGTTCCCGGTGTTGCAAACATTTGGACATCTCCCTCTGGAGACAAATCTGGAGGAAAAGACAATTTTCCTGCCTAAATTTCCCCAGCTCTTCCAGCTCCTGGCTCCAGCAGGATGCAGCAGAGGAGKTGAAAAGGACAAATCCTTTTAATTGACCTGAGCCCCAAATCCTTCTGCTTGCACCTGGATCTTGGAATATTCTGGCTATTCCTGCCTAAATAATCCCACTCCCAGCAGGCAGGGCTAAGGGCTTGGCTGAGTTTTTCAGAGCCTCATTTTCCCTCTCTGGGCTCCTGGAATTGCAGTTCTCCTTGCCAAACAGAAGGAAAAGTGTCCACTCCAACTCTGGCACTCCTGCTGTTAAAAAGGAATCCCAAATCCTTCATTTTTATGGGTTCAAAGTTGGAAAAGAGCCTCAAAATCCCCAAATCCATCCCCTCCTCTCAGCTGAGCCATTCAGGCTCAGAATCAGCCCAGGAAAAGGCTCTGGACCCTGCAAACCCAGGGCAATTTTAATTGGGAGCTAATTAAGGGTGTGAGTGACAGCACAGATGGGAGCCAGCAGAGCTGAACCTTTGGAATTTAAACCTCCCAACAATTCAGCTCCCAGCTGGTGGGAGATGAGGCTGCAAATCAGAGCAGGTGAGGGCAGGGGGACCAGAGAGAGCAATGACAACTTGGGGCAGCTCAAGGAGCCTGGGATTCGCAGGGATTTTACACAGCCAGGTGTTAAGGAAGAGGACTCTCCCTCAGGAATGGATATTTTTTAACTCTCTTGGATTTTGCACAAATCCATCATATTTTGCCATGTTTTGTGACTAAACAAAAGCTCCTACGCCTCCCTCCTGCTTCCCTTGGGACTGAAACAAACATCTGGAGAGATTTGGGAATAATCCCATTCCCAGCTCTGGGGAGGAGGAGGTTTGGGAACAGCCCCACATTCCCAGCTCTGCAGAGGAGGAGATTTGGGAATGAGCCCATTCCCAGCTCTCCTCCCCTTGTCCTGGGCCCAGATTCCCCCATGGATTGTGCCCCCTCTCCTCTTCTGTGTTCACATCCAGGGATTTTTGGCAATCCTGGGTTCACATCCAGGGATTTTTGGCACTCAGGGAGCAGCTTTGGGAGGGCCCAAGTGTCCATTTTCCTGAGCCACCAACAGCAAACCATCCTGAATTTTATCATCTGAATCCATTTTCATTCCCACATGGAAAAAMCATGATTTTAAATCCAGGAAGTCCCTGAAATCTCCTCCCTGACCTTCAGCCAAATCCATATTTCAACTTTCCCTGCGAGCACAAACCACCCACAGATCCTTTCCCATCCTCTCCTGCTCACATTCCCTCCCTGGTTTTTGAAGTGGGGTTGCTTTGTGTTCCAGCAGAGGAAGGATAAATGTCAGGGATTCATTGTTACGGGAGATAATGGAAAAAATAACAGCCAGGAAGCAGGCTGGGGTATTTTCAGGAATGCAGGAAAACATTTAGGGAARGATGCAGGCAGAGCTCAGAGCCCCTGGCAGGGCCTGRAGGGAACAAGGGCTGGAGGGACAGGAGCCAGGGAATGGCTCCCASTGCCAGAGGGCAGGGATGGRTGGGACATTGGGAAYTGGGAATTCCTGGCTGGGCTGGGRTTSCCAGAGCAGCTGGGGCTGCCCCTGGATCCCTGGCAGTGCCCAGGGCCAGGCTGGAGTATCCTGGGATAGGGATGGGATTTAAGGTCCCTTCCCACCCAAACCAGTCTGGAATTCCACCAAGTGCTGCACTGATCCAACAGGAAATCCAGGGAACCCACGGAATCGGGATTAATTCAATTAGGACCCAGCAAACCTGGAAAATCCCAGTGATTTGGCCGTGCTGTTATTAAAACAACATTCCTGTGCTCTGGCAGCACGCTCAGATATAAATTCCCAATTTCCCATGACAACTTTATGATTTTCCCAGGAACAGTTTCATAGTTCCCAGTGAACTCTTCCATTAAGGACCCCCCGGCCTGGAGCAGYGTGGAATTAATGCCAGTTTTATCTTTTGGAACACCAAACCTCCTTTTCCACCTCTGCACGGGTACAGTGTGTGAGRGAAGACAAAAAGGGGAATTTCGTTGTGTGATAACAGCACAAACTCTGCGTGGAGAGCTCCATCCCTAATGGGTTTCATCTGCATTCCCAATTAATCTTGCCTCGTTATCTGCCCGTTAATTACCTGGCATCAATCTTTAAAGTGCTGCCGGGAGTGGAAAGGAGTCATCCATGGAAACTGCAGAGCACCTCAGAAATGCCACGGGTGGGGTGGAGATAAACCAGTTAAACCTCATGGGAGACCCCTAAAAACAGCCCCATCCACGGGCTCAGAATTCCCAGGATCAGTGTGGAGTAACCTGGGCRCCTCCCAAAGATTTGGGTGCTAAAACACATTTATCTCACAAAAACCCCAAAATACAAACCCTTCTTGGTGCCTTCTTCCCATCCTGCTTTCCTCAAATCTCATTTTTCACCCAGTGCATGCTCCAAAGAGTTCATGTTCCAAATATAGGAATGTTCAAGTGTCCACAAATATCCAATAAATAYCCCTAAATATCTAATGAATGTCATCACTTCTGGGCCCCCAAAGGCAGAACAAGTCACCAAATTCTGATTGAATTGGTAAAAAGGGCAAGAACCACCTCAAATTATAATTCCCACCCTCAGCAGGGAGTTTAAAACTGCTCCCAGAGCTTGGTGGGCAGAGTTTAATGCAGAAAAACAAAATAAGGAGACCCAGGATAGAAGTACTTGGGAAAACAGGGGCTAAAYTGGGCATATCCCAAAGATTTGGGTGCTGACACACATTTATCTCACAAAAAACCCAAAATACAAACCCCTCTGGGTGCCTTCTTCCCATCCCTCTTTCCTCACACCTCACTCGCAACCCGCTGTGTGTTCCAAGCTGATCACTTGCCAATTAATGTCCACAAATATCCAATAAATAAAATTAACATCCAATAAACATAATCACATCCAAGAGCAGAACCAAAGCTTTACCTTTGCTGCTCCTAAAGGCAYAATTCCTCAGGAATATTCCAGCTCCTTCTTCCCACAGGGCCATAATTCCCACTCCAACCTCATTTATACYCTGGCAGTTACTACCAGGTGTAGCTACTCATCCCCCAACCTTTTCCCTAAAAAGCTGGGAGGAGAACAGGGGATGGGGTTATTCCTAAATACTTTTTTCTTATATTTATATATTATTTAGTCTATTCTTTTAAGTATTATTATTTTAATTATTATTAAAATATTATATTTATATAGTTACTTTTCATATATCGATATTTACTTTTGCTATATTTATGTTTACTTTTTTATATTTATATTTTAAATAATTTCTATTATACATACTTTTTAATATTTGTATTTTTCTTATATTTATATCATTTTATATAATATAAAAATATATTATATTTATTATAAATATAAATCAATTATAAATTAATTATTTTTATTATGTTTTTTCTTCTTTTATTATATTTATTTTTATTATTATTGCTGCTGCTATTTGTTTCTATTTTATTTTATTTATTACATTTATTTGATGATATTTGTATTTATTTTTATTATTTTGATTTTGATTTTTTTATCATCATGACACTCAGAAGGCTACAGCTACAGCAAGATTTGCTGTTCTACTGCCATATTCAGATATAATTGAATRTAAAAAATTAATTTTAAAAATGAATATTAAAAGAATTGAATTCATCCCAGCTCTCCCTGGATCCTTCCCTTCTCCARGGGAACATTCCCAGCTCTCCCAGCCTGGCTCCAGAGGGGCTCCAGCCCTTGGGGCCTCCTCCAGGCTCATTCCAGCCCTCGGAGGCCCTGGAGCTGATTTTGGGAAGTTTTGCCTGAAATTCTCCGAGTCTCAAATGCCCCAGAGCATCCCCAAGGCCTCAATAATTCCCTCAGAGCTGCTCTGGACTTTGGTCAAGGCCAGCAATTCCCGCTGGGTGGCCCGAATCCCACCGGGACATTCCTCACGGATCAGGGGCGGGAGCAGCTCCAAGGAGGCGGCAGATCCCGAGGTTTTATTGAGGAATCGAACCCAGCAGCTCCCTGTGCTGCTCCCAGGACATTCCCAGCTTCCTGGAGCAGCCTGGAAGGAGGAGGAACGAAGGCCAGCCCTAATGGCTCGTTAAGCCCAGCAGTGAAAAAGGCCACAGATGGAAAATAAGTCGTGCTAAGCCGATCCGAGCGCAAAGATCCTTTCTGGGATCAAGGATATCCTCACGTCATCCCAGGAGCTCAGGAAATCCTTCCCTGCTGGGTTTGCACGAGCTGCTGAGAGCACAGCAAACATTACTTTCCCACAGGGATCCCATGGGAGAATGATCCCACCACATGGGGAATGATCCCACCCCATGCGGAATGATCCCAGCCATGGGGAATGATCCCACCCATAAGGGAATGATCCCAGCCATGGAAAATGATCCCAGCCATGGGGGAATGATCCCAGCCATGGGGGATGATCCCACCCCATGGGGAATAATACCACCCCATGGAAAATGATCCCAGCCATGGGGGATGATCCCAGCCATGGGGAACGATCCCAGCCATAAGGGAATGATCCCAGCCATGRGGAATGATCCCACCCCATGGGGAATAATCCCACCCCATGGAAAATGATCCCACCCATGAGGGAATGATCCCAGCCATGGGGAATGATCCCAGCCATGGGGGAATGATCCCAGCCATGGGGGAATGATCCCAGCCATGGAGAATGATCCCACCCCACAGGGAATGATTTCGGTGCTGAAGCACTTTAAAGGCATTTCTGTCGTATCCATAAAATCTCTAGCCATGTGTTCACTGGAATTTGGGAAAAGGGGAGAATTTGGGAAAAGCAGAGGCAGACTCTTTGGGAAAACAGATTGTCAGCTCTGCCTCCACGAGGATCCCTGGATGGGCTCTGGGATGTGGTGGCTGCTCCAGGGAGCCAGAGCTGCCAGAGCCCATCCATCCCTTCCCATCCCTGATCCCTCCCACTCCCCTCCCTGCTCATTAACAGCCCGGCGCTAATTGTGCTAGGTGTTTGTCCTGCCCCAAAGCCGGGATGCAGAGAGCCCCAAGCCCCCTTTCCTGCCGGGAGCAGCTCCCTGCAGGAGATCCTGGGCTGATCCCAGGGGAGGGAGCTGCTCTGCTGCCCTGGGATGTGCAGCAACATCTGGCAGGAGCCKCAATCCCGGCAGCCCAGGACGCTGCACAGCTGGGCGAGATTTGTTCTGTCACCCTGGGACACGCACGTGGGAAACGCCACGGGATCAGTGGGGTCAGGGGGAGCCAGCCCAGGGAGGGACAAGGACCGAGGGCACACACAGGGAACAGCGGGACAGTCTCAGGGCTCTGGCTGCTCACAGTGACCCCAGATGGGTCAGAAATTCTCTTTTCCCTGCCCAGCGCTCCAAGGAGGAGTCAGAGCTCTTCAGTTCTCGGTCTCAAGGTTGTTCATTGTTCCTTATCTATAAAATTCTTTCTCCTGTCCAGCCAAGGTCTGCTCAGCAGGACAGACAGAGGCACTCTGCCTGCCCCAGGGTGGTGTTATCTTTTTATACTAAAAACTACGTGTACAATATTTACAATTGCTGCCCAATACCCATCACCTGTGTTAGACAGGGAGCTTCTACTCTAAACCAGTCCAAAAGTGCCACCATCACAGCAGAAGATGGAGGTAGAGAAGAAGAAGGAGAAAGGCTGGACACGCCCAGATCCCTCCATCTTGCCCCCTGAACCCTCATTCTAAAAACCCCAAAAATATATTTTTCCACCCCATGAGAAATTCACCATCATTCTACTTAAACTGTCGTGGCTTGCAGATCCTCATACAAGGTTGGGAATTTTTTCCATGGGTCATAATCCAAGTCACAGGGGTCTTGGGCTCTGTGCCAGGGTCTGTGAGCCCCCTGGCAGGGCTCCAGGACAGCCAGAGGGATGTCCTGAATTCCAACAGGACAGCAGCAGGACCTTGGACTGGGAAACAGCTCCTGGGGGCTGGCACGGGGAGCGCTGGGAATTCCAGGGAATTCTCCGTAAGGACAGGTTGGGAATGGGAGCACAGCCTGCTCCATGCCTGGGCTCTGCTGGATTTGATCTTCCCTGAGGGAACTGGGGAGCTTATCCTAGGAAAAAAGGGGGATTAGGAGGGAGGCTCTCATTCCATAATTCCCTGCCAGGAGGGCACAGCCAGAGGGGTCAGGCTCTGCTCCCAGGGAACAGGGACAGGAGCAGAGGGARCGGCCTCAGCTGTTGGAGGTTTAGTGGGATATTGGGRAAATTCCTTCATGGAAATGGTTTTCCAGCTCTGGCACAGCTGCCCAGGGCAGGAGTGGATTCCCCATCCCTGGAATTGTTCAAAACCTGTGGATGYGGCACTTGGGGACRAGGGGCAGTGGTGACCATGGCAGTGCTGGGTTGGACTCGATGATCCCAAAGGTCTTTTCCAACCCAAACAATTCCGTGGCTCCGTGGTCTCCTCAGCAGTGATGGACAAACAGCCATTCCCACCACCATGGCTGGAAGTGAAATTCCACCCCAGAATGATCAATTCCCACCTCGGGACCGCTTTACCTGGGTAAAGCATCAGTTTTCCCCGTGTCCATCTGGGAATATTTGAGCCTACAACCTCAGACCAGGCTGGAATTCTCCAGCGGGAGAACCTGGAAGTGCCCACAAAGATTCCTCAAAAACTTTCTTAGGGCATCCACACCCCATTAGCCAAAATCCTTGGAGTTCAGCCGTGTGCCCTCCAGCCAGATTGCACTTTGTGGATATAATTCCAAGAATTTCCCATCAGGGAAGGGTTCAGACTCAGTGTGGAAGTGACAGATGTCAGTTCCCTGCTGGGTTTGTCCTTCCTTGCCACTCGAATCAAAAGCAGCATTGAGGTTGTCCCGTAAATCCAATATTTTAGATTCCTGTGAAATTCCCTGGGGATGGAGCAGCTGGAGGAGGCTCATCCCCAGCAATCCCAGCTTCCATATTCCTGGAACAGAAGCGTGGAGATCCCAAGGGTGTGGAGAGCTCAGGGTTTGTTCCCCCACCTTCATCTCCGTGAGATGCACAAATCCTCCAATTAAGTTGGCACCTGCCAGGATTTTCATTATTTCCCTGCTCCTAAAGTTGAGAAAAACTTGGGGAATGGCTCCAAATGTTCCTTTGTGCCAGGCTGAGGGTGACGAGTGGAGCTGAAGGAGCGGCAGGGACAGAGGGAGCCACAGATGTTCTGCTGCTTGAGCTGCTGCGTGGGGAAAAGTGCCAGGAAACCCATCCCAAATGCTACCACTGTCCTTGGAGCTGCTTGGAATTGCTGTTCCTGGCTGAAATCAGGGATTTATTTGGGGTATCCCAAAGAAATGATGCCCAGAAAGGGGTGCTCCATTCCCAGCCCCGCTCTCCGGGCGACTCCGCTGCTCCAGACATGAACTGTTAACCACAGGCCAGGGAGAATCCCTTTGATTCTTTGGATAATCTTCCAATAAAGCCCAGATTTGGCTGGGAGCGCTCTCACTTGGTAGCAGAGGCTCCTAATTTGTGGCTAAACCACTTTGGGAGGGATATTGATGGATATTCATCAGCGCTGGGATTATCCTGCATTTGTCCCTGCTCCATTGGCAGCTCTGCCTGAATCCCCCACAGGTTTCAGAGCAGTGGGAGCACAGAGCCTCCAGCCATTCCTGGGAATACTGAGGGTGGGATGCTCCCCATCCACCTCTTCCATGCTCAGAGTCCTCCTGAGAGCTTGGGAGAGGATGGGAAATGTGTGTGAGGGAAGAGGGGATGAGATCTCTCCAAGAAATGTAAGGAGTGTGGTGGGATGAGTTCTGCCAGGAACGTCCCAGTCCTTTCCCACTGGTGTCCTTTGAGCTGCTCCCAGGATGGCAAATCCAGGGAAACATGGAGCTGGATCCCTGCTGGGCTGCCCAAGCACCCATTTGTGCTCCAGGGAATCCCACAATTCTGCAGGGATGTCAATGGAGCTGTTTTCCAAGTGCCCTGGACATCAGGATGTGCAGGGACCGGGGAACCTTCTCCAAGCTCCTCCTCCCACAGCTGCAGCCCATAGCAACGAAGATTCCTTGGAGAGTGAATCCCAGGGTTCTCCGAGGTGCAGATTCCTCTTTCCCAATGAAGCCAGACAAAACAACCCCAACAAACACACACTCCAACCCCAAATTCTCTGGGATGTATGAATTATTCTGTTCCTGTCTACCACAAGTCCCAAATTTGGGAATCTCCCAGCTCTGGCCATGATGGATCTCCCCATTGCTGGGGAGGTGATCCATTCCTTTTTCCCAATGAAACCAGACACAACAATCCCAACAAACACACACTCCAACCCCAAATTCTCCGGGACGTGGGAATTACTCCGTTCCCATTTACCACAAGTCCCAAATTTGGGAATCTCCCAGCTCTGACCATGATGGATCTCCCCATTTCTGGGGAGGTGATCCATGCCCTGCTCCAATGGGGGGAGATTCCAGAATTCCAAATTCCCCATCCAGCTCCCACGCCCTGCAGCCACAGCCCTCAAGCAGCTGGAGCCTGGGAGGCAGTGAAGGGATCCCAGGAAGTTTGGGAATTCCTGGATGTGGCACTGGACTGGTTGGGAACAGTCACAGGCTGGACTCGGTGACCTTGGAGGGCTTTTCCAACTTCAACAATGCCACCATTTTATGGGATGTAATCACCTTTATGCCTTATTAACTGCTACAACTCACACTGGATTTGTTGGAAAATTAATTTTAATTTTAATTTTAATTTTAATTTTAATTTTAATTTTAATTTTAATTTTAATTTTAATTTTAATTTTGAAGTGGGAATCGATTGTAAAGTTCCTCATGGATTTTTTGGAAAACACATCCGTGAGGAACATTACAATCCATTCCCACTCCAAAATGATTCGTTTCGATGAGGAAATCCATATAAATGTTGATTTCTGAGAGAACTGGATCCCAGCAGGTGACTGTCACTGAACCACCAGGTGGGAAAAGAACACCAGCAGCATCTGCTCCAGAAAATTCCCAATTTTTCCTGCAAAAAGCCTGGTCAGGATGCTCGGGGCCACATTCCCCCGCTTTCATCAGTGTTTAAGAATCATTTTAATAAGCATTAATTTTAATTTTAATTTTAATTTTAATTTTAATTTTAATTTTAATTTTAATTTTAATTTTAATTTTAATTTCAGTTTTAGTTTTAATTTTAATCTCATCCCAGCAATTGGACAGCATGGAATGGGCAGGAGATTCCCACAGGGATGGGAGAACCATCCCCATCTCTAAGGAACTCGCTGGAATTCTTAAAGGGGTTTTGAGCTGCATTAACATATAAAATCCAGCAATAATTAGGTAAAATCAGAGTTCTAATTAGGTAAAATCAGAGCTGTAATTAATCACTCCTTTTAATTAAGCTGCACTTTAGGCAGGCAGCACATGAAACTTCCAGGAGAATTCAATCTTAGGGCTTTCCTCCTGGAATTTCAGGCTGGTTTGGGTTGGAAGGGATCTTAAAATCCATCCCATTCTGAGCAAGGGACACCTTCCACTATCCCAGGTTGCTCCAAGCCCTGTCCAAAAAATTTTCATTTTCATTTTCATTTTCATTTTCATTTTCATTCTCATTTTCATTTTCATTTTCATTTTCATTTTCATTTCATTCTCATTTTTGTTTGAATTTTAATGCTAATTTAGTTTTAGTTTTAATTTTAACTTAAATTTCATTTTCTCTCTCTCATTTAGAACTGAGATAAACAAAATTAAAACCCAGATCCAGGTTTTCTTCTTCCAAGAGCTGCAGCCAAGCCTGATCCTGGAGTTCCTCCACAAGAAATCTCCACGGATTCCTCCTGGAATTCACAACAGCAAGGAATTAGTGGGGAAATCTGTTTGTTCTTGTGTTGTTGTCTATAGCAAAGCCAAGGAAGAGCCAGGCTTTGATGGAGTGTCTCCTGTCAGGAGTTTTTGCCTGGAATAAGTGACCCAGCCAGCTCCAGCCATTCCAGAGAATTACAGATCATTAAAATGTGCATCATCCCCTGTAAAATGAGATTTATGGAGGGCCTCCGTGTTCTCCACAGCCCCAAACTTGCTGTCCATGGACATAAATCCTGGGAATGTTAATGGGAACATTTCTGGAGGCTGATTTAAAATGCAGGAGCAGCCAAGCAAGTAAAAATTAGCACAGGTTTGGGCTGAGGAGGTGTGGGGTGGGGTTAAAGTGTTTAGGAGCTAATGGCAGGAAATATCCTCATTTATTTAGGTAAAAAGTGAAATTCTCAGAGTTTTCAACTCCTGTAAAGCTTTTCTCCATTTCCAGTAATTGTTTTATATGGTGATGTTATGGACAGATTAAATATAAAATAAATGTAAATGTAAATGAATCATAAATATAAATAATCTTCACTGGGTCAGGCTGCAGCTGCCACCAGTAAAGTTGTGGGACACCAGGAGACATCAATCCTAAACCCACTTAGGATTCCAGAATATTCCAGATTTTTTTCCAACAGCTGTAAAGCTTTTTTCCATTTCCAATAATTGTTTAATATGGTGATGTTATGGACAGATTAAATATAAAATAAATGTATTTGTAACTATAAATATAACTATTATAAATATAAATATAAAATAGAATTATAACCTATAAATATAAATACACATGTATTAAAATTGTAAATATAAATACACTGTAATCATAAATATAATTATAACTATAACTAACTATAAATATATATACATATACATATACATAAAATTGTAAATATAAATGCACTGTAATTATAACTGTAACTATAACTATAACTATCCATATATCCATATATCCATATATCCATATTATATTGCAAATATAAATACACTGTAACTATAACTATAACTATAACTATAACTATCCATATATCCATACAAAATTGTAAATATAAATACACTATAACTATAACTATAACTAACTATAACTATAACTATAACTATAACTATAACTATAACTATAACTATAAATATAAATATAAATATAACTATAACTAACTATAAGTATAAGTATAACTATAACTATAACTATAACTATTGTCCCCTGGGTTGGGCTGCAGCTGCCCCCAGTGAAGCTGTGGGACACCAGGACAGATCAATCCCAAACACACTCAGGATTCTGGAATATTCCTGAATTCCTGGATTAGCCAGCGCCATCCCATGTAGCCATTAGCATTTCCTCATTAACGCTCACTCATTAACGCTCCTCATTAAGGGGCTGATGAAGCCCAGCTCTGTGCCCTGCTGTCACTCCATGCCCCTGGCAGTGCCAGCCTGGCAGTGCTGTGTTGCTTTGGTTTTTTTAAGTTTTTCTAAGTTTTCTGATGTTTACATTTTTGTAACAAACTTTCTTACAYGCTTTATGTAAATAATTTATTATTTTACATTTTTTTTTATGGAGGGAAAAAAAAAATTAACAGACTGTTAGTTTGTCCAGTGTCATTGGAGAGGTGGCACTGTCACCCTCCAACCCACTGCCACTTTTAGAAATCTATAAAATCAAAAATTAAAGGCTCTGTTTTTTACCTTAGTGTCATTTTATTTGGTGTTCTATAACAGAGCTGGACAATTCCCAGGGCAGACCCCAAAGCCCCCCTGCTCCCAGCAGATCCCAGCCCTGATGTCATGGGAAACACAGGGAGAACGGGATGTGGGCACTGTCACGGACATATTTTATGAAAAATCCTTCTGCTAGAATTTTTTTCTCTTGAGAAGCTGAGGAAAAGAAAACCAATAATTATCTGCTGCTGTGGAATGCAACAGGTGCAACTTTGATTGGTCCATGTGGTTGTTTCTAATTAATGGCCAATCACAGKCAGCTGGCTCRGACTCTCTGGTCAGTCACAAGATTTTATTATCATTCCATTCCTTTCTATTYCTTGCCAGCCTTCTGATGAAATCTTTTCTTCTACTCTTTTAGTATAGTTTTAGTATATAATTTTCTTTTAATATAATATATATCATAAAATAATCAATCACCCTTCTGAAACATGGAGTCAAGATTCTCATCTCTTCCCTYRTCCTGGGACCCCTGAGAACACCACCACAGTTAACTGCTAGCTCTTAACTTCACCAAGGCCTACCCACTTATTTTAATTCACTCCAATAAAGCTTATCTCTGACTAAACTCTTGGCTCCTCTAAAATCTGTAAATTCCTTAAAGTTTATGTCTCAGYGTGGGCAGCTGCTGCTAGTCCCTGCCTTCCCCAGGCTGCTCTGTCCTTCCTGCCCCTGAGCCCATCCCTTGTCCTTGGCAGCACCACGGGATCCTCATGGAATATTTTCCTGTCCGAGCGGCATCCG
>JACDOX010000368.1:40526-55885 GCA_014549065.1 Cardinalis cardinalis
CAGGGACACTCAGGGTCACACAGAACACCCAGGGCTGAGGGCCCCTCTCAACATCTCCTCAGCCCCAGCTCCCTCAGCYTTTCCTGCTCCAGGCCCTCCCTCAGCTCCACAGCTCCCCAGGAGCTCCTGGCCCTGCCGTCCCAAGGATCCCAGAGCTGGACAAGCACTCCAGGTGTGCCTCTAGGGCTGACAATTTCTATTTTTAATTCTCACCGAAGACAACAACCTAGAGCCCAGCTGTTCCCACCCGCCCCACATGAAGCCACTCCTGCCTCCACCCCTTCCTCAGAGGACAAAACCCCAGAAATGCTCTTGCCTTCCTTCTCCCAGAGGCCCTGGGGTGGACAATAACAATAAAAATACGCCTGCAGAGCTTTCAGCCTCAAAGCCTGATTTTCCAGGCGCTCTCCTGCAGTTCCTCTGTAATGGCATTTTTTACGGCCAGGCCGAAGGAACCTAATCTTGCAATTATTCCATTTAATGCCATGTAATGGCTGGGCAGCTTCCTGGGATATGGGAAAGGAGAAGTGTGGTATAATTGCATTAAAGTGGGAAACAGGAGTAACTACTCCCACTAAAAAGGATGAGGAATAAAAGGCAACATGGTGTGAATTGTAGAGAAAGGAACGGGTTTATGACGTGCAGCTGAAGGTCTGGCAGCTTTTGAGAGGCACCATTCCCCTCCTGTCCCTTTCACTCCCCACCAGGACAATAAAAGARGAACAGGAGAGAGCTGGGAGCATAAAATCCACAGGGTTTGCAAAGGGGATAAATTGGGTTTGAGGACAGAGTGAGCAGGTCAAGGGCAAGGTACCTCCAGGGAGATTCTCCTGGTGCACTGCAGCATTTCCAGGAGAACCTGGCAGCATAAGGCCCTAAAGATGGGGAACACCTGCTGAGCAGCCCCAATTCCCAGGACAGAGACCTCCCTGATCCCCGACTTCAGAGCACGAAAAAGGAGACTGAGGAAATAAAATAATAATTTWAAAAAAATAAATGTTATCATTTGAAACACCACCAGGGTGGCTCAGCAGTGCAGGAGGGATGGATGGCAGCATGGGATGAATTCCTGAGGGGAAGGACTCCTCACTCCAGCTTACAAAAGCCAAAAGTCCAATCTCCCAGGCTCTGCAATTYAGGCACAATGAGGATTCAAGGAATTCTCAAGGAATGGAGGGAAAGGATTTTACCTTAACAGAAAAAAAAACAACAAAAGGGGGAAGGACGTGTCCAGTGTGTTCCACATCTTCCAACCCACCCCACTATTYCATGGGTCAGCTCCCCTCTGCTTTGCATGAGGAAAAACCCCCAAAACACATCACAAACACACCCCAAAAACAGCTGAGGCACCAAGACTGGGCTGAAGGGAGCCACCTGAGCTACAAAGGGACCAGTTGGGAATCAAACAGAGCTTCTGAGCTCAGCTCTACACACCTGAGAGCACCTGTACCTGTAATAAATGCAAAAATTGACCCAAATATCACCAGATTATAAAATACAGTATTTTCTATTCACCTTGGGAYTTTTAAAGCCCCATCCCTGTGCTGAGACCTTTTCCTGCCACCCCAAATCAGRGGGAAGAGTCCAAGACATGAAGCTTTTAAAAGCTGGATTCACCCAGTGTAATTATGAGAACCAACCAAGAAAACGCTGAACCTTTCCCTTTCTYCTGCTCCTGCAGGAATGGGAATCTTCCAGACATTTCAGCTTCTCCCTCCATCAGACTCCACAGAGATCCTCCACACCTTGTCTAATCCTTTCAACTCAGCTCTCAAATGTCAACATTCATTTACCTCCTAATTAACATCATTACGAGCTGTGACATTTTTCTCATCTTCCTGCTTAGGTTTGTTTTTGGTTGTTTTTTTTTTTTTTTTTTGGTGCGTCCTGATGGTTTCTGTCAAGAGGTTGTTTTCACTCCCAGCTTTTTTTAAAAGTAACAGTAAAAACTTGTTATTTCCAATGAGGAGCTGCTGTGTATTCCAAGGATTGCTCCTGACAAGGAGGGGCTGGGAGCGCTGCTGGGAGCGCTCTGGAAACAGCTTTACCTCAACTTTAATTGCAATTCATGGAGAGTCTTCTCCTCCTGTTAATTTTCCTGGCTTGCCTTTGACGTTATTCCTCCTGGCATGGAATTTTCACCCACCTCAGCAAACTGGAGCCAATTCCATCCCTTCATCAACACTCATTACCTAATAGGGCAGGCAGAGCAGTGGCCAAGGGGTTTCTGGGCATTTTGGTGGCATTTTGTGGCTGTTTTTTCGGGTTTTTGGTGTTTTTTTTTTTCTGTTTTGCCTCTTTGGATACAATATTATCTGCTAAATACAAGCTTTGCAAATTCTGCTTTTCACYGCACATCCAAACAGGTCCACAAGCAAGGTTTAATTTCTGCCAGGACTGGTGGCAAAATCTCTCCTTCCTGATCAGGGCTGGGCAGCCTCAGGACACATCTGGACCCTCTGCCCTGATGAGATCAGGGCACTGAGAAGGTGCCASCACAGCCACAGGCCTTGTTCAGCTTCAGGCAGGAAAATGGACACAAATCCCCCTGAATCACCAATTCCAGGATGTCTTTGTGTGTATTCCCATGATTAAACAARTACCTGGAGCAGCCACAGGAAAAGCTCTGCAGTGTCTGAACATGTCCAAAGCCTGGTTCTCCTGGGCTCTGCTCCTCACAAATGATTTGTCCTTAACAGTCACTGTTCCACATGAAAATCCTCCAATAAAAGAGGAAACTGGAGCAATAAAGGTGCTTTATTCTGCTCTTTCTGGTGCAGAGACCCCATAAAAGTGGTGGAGGGTTAAACCCAAGCCCGTGTTGCAGAAAGGATCGATGGATGTGTCCCACCCCAGCAGTGCCCTGTGTTTCTTCCAGCACTTCCAGCCCAGATTTCCCTGGACCTAAATGACCTATTTTGATGGAGTATGTAGGTAATCCAGGGACATGAGCAAACATTGTGCTGAATTCAGATAAATGGCCTCGATTCAAAGTGAATTTTATAAATGACCCAGCCCAAGTGGGACAGCTCTGCCTTTATGTGCATTTTAACACACTGCACCCCTTAAGGCAATTGGGCTGAACAGCATCAATTCCACATTTAAATATAATTCCTGGGGAGGATCTGGAAAGAACACAGGAAAAAAAAAAAGGCTAAATAAACCAAATCAAGGAAAGAGCAACAGAGTTTTATTTGTAGCTCCTGAACTGTGGGAATTGGGGAGGCTGGAAAGTCTCTTAGGCTGAATTATTGAGATAATAAAGCACCTGCTGAAGGGACCTGTGACTGCTGGAATGAAATTATTTCACTGCCCCAGAATAATCACCAGGGCAGGTTCTCTTTGGAGAGCAAAGGAAACAAGGGAAGGAAGAGATAAATGGAATGCAAATCACCCTCTCCACTCAAAGGGAAAGCAGGGACATGAAAGGAACGAGGCTGGTGGGACAAACTGAGTTTATTTACCAGGCTGAGGCCACTGGAAAACAACTGGAGTAAACACAGCAGGGGGAGTGGGAAGCCAGTTCTGTCCAGGCTGGATTTTACCATGAGCCTGACAAGTCCTTGGCCCCTCTCTGCCAGGATTAACCAGCCCAGCAATTACACAAGTCCTAATTGCGCTGGAATTACACAATTCCAGAGTTATCCATGTCTAACTCAGGGATGACTCCCAACTTCCAAGGCTTCTCCTCCCTCCTCTTCACCTTTCAGAGAGACAAGTTCCACAGAACAGGGGCTGTTTCATAATTTAGTACTTATGCAATCGGCTACATATGAATATTTAACACTACTGGGAACTTCAATAAATCACCTTGTACTCAGAATGAGTGGTCAAAATTTCAATTTGTTTTATTCATAGTCCTGTCCTCAGTCACAAGAATTCTGACAGGGACAGCCAAGCTCACCTCTGCCTGGGAACGACTGATTTCACCTTTTGGAAACAACCAAACAAACCACTGGGAATTTCTTCCCAGACAAACCTGCAGAACGTTATTGCATTCCCATCTGCTAAAGCGTAATTAATGAAGGCTTTTAAACCCGCAGAACCTTTCAAATTAATGAAAAGTCCACCCAAATAAATTAGCCATGGAGTCCAAGGGCTGTGGATTTAAATAACAGTGGTTCTCCTGACAGGAACCAAGGAACAGCTGTCACAGACAATTATTTTTAGGGCCGCTACTAAACCATTTTCCCATTATCAGCTGCCACCTCGCAGCGGCGAACGGCGGCTCCACATTTTATCATGACAAAAATCCGAGGGCTCCGCTTCCCTCCTTGGGTGTTACAAGTTTGTAAAACACTGGGTGAGAAATGGAGCCAAAATCCTGGTGCTGGAGCAGGGGGGCCCTGGGCGAAGGGATGTGATGTCAACACCACGGCCATGACATCACCACCATCACTGTGACATCATCATGGCTATGACATCGTCTCATCCCTCCAGCCAGCAGGGGAACAGGAAGAAGATGTGGCTCCTTCTGAYGGGCTTGGGAGACCTCGTGTCACCACAGCAGTGATGTCACCATGGCACATCCCAAAATTCAGTCCATGGAGCATTCCCGACTCCACCAAACTGCTCCATCACCACAGCCATGACATCCCATGATTATGACATCACCACATCCCTCCAGCCCAAAGGGTTACAGAGACCAGGCCTGGCTCTCTCTGATTTGCTCAGGGGACCACATGTCACCATAGCACATCCCAAAATTCCATCCACGGAACATTCCCAACTCATCCAAGATCTGCTCTGCCCTCATAACGATGACAAAAGCACCTGCCTCCAGCGCACACAGTCACAGGGACTAGGTCTGGCCCATCCTGCTCAGTTTTGGGAACCTCATTTACCCACGGCACAGTGATGTCACCCAAAATTCCATCCACAGAACATTCCCATCTGATCCAAGATCTGCCCTGCCCCCACGGCGATGACATCAACACGTCCCTCCAGCCCACAGAGTCACAGGGACCAGGCCTGGCCTGTCCTGCTTGGCTTTGGGACCCTCATGTCCCCATGGCCCAGTGATGTCACCAYGGYACATTCCAAAATTCCATCCATGGAACATCCACAACTCATCCAAGACCTGCTCTGCCCCCATGACAATGACATCAGCACCCCCCTCCTGCCCACACAGTCACAGGGACCAGGCCTGGCCTGTCCTGCTTGGCTTTGGGACCCTCATGTCCCCATGGCCCAGTGATGTCACCAYGGYACATTCCAAAATTCCATCCATGGAACATCCACAACTCATCCAAGACCTGCTCTGCCCCCATGACAATGACATCAGCACCCCCCTCCTGCCCACACAGTCACAGGGACCAGGCCTGGCCTGTCCTRCTTGGCTTYGGGAMCCTCRTGTCCCMAWGGCCCAGYGATGTCACCAYGGCACATCCCAAAATTCCATCCATGGAATGTCCACAACTCATCCAAGACCTGCTCTGCCCCCATGGCGATGACATCAGCACCCCTGTCCTGCCCACACAGTCACAGGGACCAGGCCTGGCCCATCATGCTCAGCTCTGGGCCCCTCGTGTCCCCAGTGCCATCACCACCACCCACCCCAACATTCCATCCACAGAAGCTCTCCCACATCAACCCAAACCCATTCCACCACGCCAACTATGACATCAGCACGCCCTCCAGCCAATAGCATTGCAAGGAGCCGGCCTGGCCYATCCTGATTGGCCGCTGGCTGTTGATGTCACAGCGCCGCGGTGACGCTGGCCTGGCCTGTTGTGGGCCTGCTGTGTCTCAGTGCGCTCCGGCAGCCGTGCTGAGGGGCAGCACAGCCTGGTGCTCCTCACAGCGTTCCCTCAAAGGAGCTCCAGGCAGCAGCAGCAGCAGCAGCAGCGGGAGCGGCCCAGCCCGGCCGGCCCCGTGCGGCCATGGCCCGGCCGGTGCGCTCGGGCCGGCGGCCCAGCACCACCATGCTCTTCCGCATCACCATCCAAAGGCCCGGCCGCATGCTCCGGAGGAGATCCTTGAGGGCGCRCTCCAGGTTCCGGGTCAGGAGGGGACGGAGCTTCGCCAAGAGCGTCCACTTCAGGTCCGCCGGGCGCGCGCTGCCGCCCTTCTTCCTCTTCATGGAGAGGCACCGCCGGCGGCTCCAGAGGCTCTACCCCAACATGACCGTGGTGCAGACRGCCAAGAGGCTGGGCAGGATGTGGCGCAGGCTGCCCGAAGAAGACAAGGAGATGTACAAGGAGGCGGCCGAGCGCCTCAAGGGCAGGAGGATCCGCGGGAGGATCCGCCACAGGCCCAGGAGCCGGAGCAGGCCGAGGATGTCCAGCCGGAGGAGGGCCATGAAGAACCTCATGATCTCCTTCACCACCAAGGCGGCCAACCTGCGGAATTTCCTCCTGTCCTACCTGTGACTGCAGYTCCCGCATGTGACTGCGGTTCCTACCTGCGATGGCAGTTCCTACCTGAAATGGCTCTTCCTACCTGAGATTGCAGTTCCTTGGAAAGTCCCAATAAAGTTCCAAGTTGTTATTGCAGCAAACCCTGGCCCGCTGTGGTGTCTTTGGGCAGGGCAGGAACTTGAGTTTAGTGGAGCTGCTGCTGTTGTGAGTGGCGGGGAGGCTGGGGCAGGCTGGGGATAGATGTTCCTGCACATCCACAAGGAGAACTTCTCCAAACCAGGAGATAAAACAGGCTCCTTCTGCAAAGGAGGGATTTTGGTCCTCCAACAGCAGGTCCTGGAGCTGGGGAGGATGCACAGTGAATGCAGATGGGGAAGCAGGAGGGCTCAGAACACAAACATGGCTTTTCCCAGGAAAAAGCTTTGGRAAGGTGCACAAACTCAGAGCCAAAACCCACACAGCTCCCTGACCCTGYGGGAGGAGCCTCAGAGAGGTTTCTCCTCTTGACCACAGCCTTTGTACAGGTTGCTTTAGGGATGATCACAGCCCATTCCCACACAAGATCCCGTCCCAGAGTCCCAGGTCAATGCCACATTTTCCCCAAGCTCCAAAAGTCTCCAGCAAACAACTCCTGAGGAGCTCCTGTCCCTTATTCCACACAACTCCTGAGCTGTTCCTGTCCCTCATTCCACACAACTCCTAAGGAGTTCCTGTCYCTTATTCCACACASATCCCAAGGAGTTCCTGTCCCTTATTCCACACACCTCCCAAGGAGTTCCTGTCCCTTACTCCACACAACTCCTGAGCTGTTCCTGTCCCTCATYCCACACAACTCCTAAGGAGTTCCTGTCCCTGATTCCATCCACAGGATTTTGTCAGGTCTTTGCACACCTGTACCACCAGGACACAAATCCCATGGCCAGCAGCTCTCCCTGCTGGGAAACCTAAAACCCTGGGATATGGCCCTAGGACACAGGTACAAAATCTGGAAATATTAAGGGAAAAGCACAAGGCTGGCATGAGCTGGTAGCAGAGTGTTGAAGTGAGCAGGGACAAGAAATTTCACTTTAATGGTTCTCCTGCCTGCACGGCTGCTGAGAGCCTGACAGGATCCATCAATTAAAATCTATTCCCAGCTGCAGCAGCCGTGGCTCCAGCAGAAGGAGCAGCTATTTTTGGCACGTTACAAATATGAAGTGGTCAGAAAGGCCCCAGATATCACCCAGCCAATTACGCTTTCCACGGAATCTTTGCGTTCCCCCATCCCTCAGCCTGCAAGCTCCATAAACAAGTGGCACTCAGGCAAAATCAGGCGCAGGGAAGTTGGAACATGGGTTCCACTCAATTGAACCCATTACACAGGACTGGTCCTGAGGAATGGCTCCAAATTTCTGCAGCTCTGCCTGAAAATATCCATTTTTTTACAAGGATACCCCAATAAACTCCAAGTCTGGCCATTCCCACCAGTCTCTTCAGCTGAAACGCCACCCGAGAGGCYGAGGGACAACTCTGCCAGCTCTGAACACACAATAAAATTCCWGTTATCTGCAGCAGGAGATCTTCTAGTGACAGGAAAACAGGAAGGGATGGGAAACAGTGTGCTGGAAATTGGTCGTTATCCACCTGGATGTGTTTCCCACTAATGGTGTGGAGACTAGAGATGGAAATAACTGTGAGAGCAAAGCATTAACAAGGAGAAATAACAATTTGGGAGATGCCTTCCAGCAGCAGAGAGGAAAGAATGATCTTGGAAGAGCTGCAGGCAGCTGATGGAGGAGGGGGGTAAGTGATAAATATGGATATTATGGAGGGAACGTATCTCGGGGGCCTGGAGTGGGTTCCTTTCACACTGTAGTTAAAACTTGCAATAAACCAACTGCAGAAAATGGTTTCTCTCAGTATTGGCACAATTTTGGCTCGTTGGGAGCCTCGGCACCTTTTTCATGTGCTCGGAACTAATGTTAATGGCATTGTTACAGACCCAGGAATGTCACTTTTATCATAATTGTCACTGCTCAGGGAAAAAAGATTTTAAAACACCTTGGATATTGCCTGGATAATCTTCCCTTCAGGCCAGCTCCATGGAACCACCTGAGAGCTGTCCAGGATGGGATTTGCTGTCCCTGTCCTTGGGATCTGCTGTCCCTGCCCTCTCCATGTGGGGGCTTCAAAGGGGATGAGTTTGAGAGCAGAAGGGAAAAGCCATCAGTGACAGATCTTTATCCAAAGCCCTCTGAAATCCACTTCCCTGTGCCTGACCAGGGGCACAAACACATATCTGCCACCACAGGTGTCTGATCACAGGCGCAAGACACACATTTGGGACTTCAAAATTTGGGTAAACAACCCAGAATTTTCTGTACTCTCCYGCACCCAAACGAAAAAATCCAATTATTGAGCACAAAACCACCAAGACGCGGCTGCTGCACTCGCGGTCCCATTGAGAACACGAGAGCTGTGCCTCTGCAGAGATCTCCTCTTGTTCTGAGGGAACAATGGCACTTCAGCCCCCCTCCCTCAGCCAGCTCCACTCTCCTCATCCCAGCAATTTTCCTTTTTGTGTGCACGAGATGCTCTTGTGTGGCAGCAATAGCACTGGAGGACTCGTGAACAGCAGATTTATTTAATAAATTTCTCTGCACTGATGCTCCCACACGTGGCGTTGTCTGTGTTCATGGATACACCAGGAGTATCCCACAACCTGGCACCAAATCAAACACCCCAAACCAAGCCCTGCAATTCTTTCTGGAGGCTGCAGTGAGGATCTGAGCCTTTGAAGGAGCAGCTTTGGGGTCGAGTTTGTGTCAGTGTCCCCAGAGGGTGATGAGAGCCACCCCAGTGATTCCCAACAGCAATGTTAGGAAAATTCATCCACAAACACCAGAGGTTTATGGCCAAAAAGGAGACAGAGGAGYCCTGGAACTTTATTCCAATCAAGGCAGAGGCCATGGGGCATTCCCCTGGGGTCTCTCCAGTTTTTGGAGGATGCAGCCTCCTTTTTATCCCAATTTCCCAGCTGCATTTCCCTTCTCTCTTTCCCCATTTCTGAGGCACTTGAGAGGTTCAGACTTCCCAGAACACCTGATCCCAAAGATTCCCCTCTAATGTACAACCCTCCCTTTGAATTTTTAATTCTTACATTACAGAATTTAGGTTTCTTTCATCTTTCAATGTCTAATTTCATTTATTAGCAAACCTAAAGTTTATTTGTAAAAGCAAATCTCTTTTTCCATTCATCMRTCAGTGGAATCCTTCCCATTGTTTCTTTTATCTTTTATCTCCCAACAGACCCACAGCTTGTTTGGAAAGACAAATCCACTGTTCCTCTCAGCAAGAAGGGATTGGAGGGGACCCTCTTCTCCCTCCTCTCCCAAAAAAAAAGATTTTTGGGACCAATCCACAGCAGCCAAACCTGGCAGAAGCCTTCCCTAAACCCCCACTTAGGAACAGATTAATTCTGGATGACTGCGAGGCTTTGCAGGCTCCTCGTCACGCGTTAACTGAGATGTTACAACTTCAACACCCTTTGAAAAATCAGAGCCTGGAAGAGTTCTCTGCTCATTAACTGCCTGCCAAAGGATCCTCCTGCTCTCAAGAATCAATAACCTGCTTCTGTTCACAGCTTGATTTTAATGGGACCAAAAAGCCACGAGAGCTCAGAGCCACCAGGACCGCGGYGAGGGGAACAACAGCTCTGCTCTTTGAAGCCCATCTTGCAGGCAGGAAGGCACAGACTGAACATCCCCGAGCTCATCCCCATCTGCACAGTGTGCTGCAGAGGCAGCACACCCTGCCCCCCTTGTTAGCTTTGATTTACATCACAGATCACCACAGGAACGAGTTCCTTCCACACCCGGCACGGCCCAGCCCACGCCAGGGATGCTCCCAAAGCAATTTTCCTTCTCTCCCACTCCCAGGGGCAGCACAGATGATGCCCCCAACGCGATTTTCCAGCTCTCCCACTCCCAGGGGCAGCACAGATGATGCTCCCAACGTGATTTTCCAGCTCTCCCACTCCCAGGGGCAGCACAGATGATGCCCCCAACACCATTTTCCACCTCTCCCTCTCCCAGGGACAGCACAGATGATGCTCCCTGCCCTGCAGTCCTGGGGGACAGGGAATCCCCATCTCCAGTTTGAGATGAGATCATGGAGCAGGTTTTCCACCCCCACCGAACTCCAAACCCATCTGTTTCTTTTCATTTCCCCCCCTAAAAAAGCAGCAGCTGAGTTCTCAGAAGTGCAATTGGAGCAGCAGCTTGACAGACCCAGTTTTGGCTTTCCCAGAATTCATCATTTACACTGATAAAATACGGGTTGGCTCGTGAACTTCCTCATTCCACTTAAAGCCACAACATTCCAGTTCCATCAGGCAGGGGTGGGAACTGCAGCTCTCACCAAACACCCCAGAATGTGTCAAACACCCCAAAATCGGTAAAATACCAGAGAATCTGTAAAATACCCCAGATTAAGAATATCCACATTATGGCTGGGTTTGGAATTAAATTATCTTTGAGATCCCTTCCRACCAAAAGCATTGCAGAGTTAAAAAATATTCATTTATTTTCTACATGAAAAATAAATCTGTCATCAGATAACCTCGAAGGAGACACCAACCACCAGGTAAAATGGGCTTAATTATGTTTAAGAAATTGCTTGATTTGACAAAGTYCATTTTCTATCCCTCTCCCACCAGCTGCAGAGTCCCAGTTGGGTGTGACTGAGATGGGGATGGCAAAGATTTCATCTTAAATCTGGTGATGAATTGATTTGGATGATCCACCAGGGGGGTGAAGATGTGATTCCTCTCCTGGACACTATGGAATCATGGAATATTCTGGAAGGGACACACAGAGATCATCAAARTCCAACTCCTGGCCCTGCACACAMACCCCAGTGAAAGGAATGAGGATTTGTCTTTACAAACCAACTGTGGGTCTGCTGATAAATAAAAAGATACASAGAGATGAAAGAAACAATGGGAAGAAYCATTAATTCCATGAGAATTCCACTGATTGACACGAGGAAAAGAAAAAAAAGAGGGGTACACATTAGAATGGGGTCTGTATTAGGTGATTTGGGAAGTTTGTGCCTCTCAAATACCTCAGCCAGTGAGGAAAGAGAGAGGGAAATGCAGCTGGGAAATTGGGAAGAAAAAACCCCTAAATTCTGTAAGAATTAAAAATGAAAATGGAGGGTTGTACATTAGAGGGGAATCTTTGGGATCAGGTGTTCTGGGAAGTCTGAACCTCTCAAGTGCCTCAGAAATGGGGAAAACCCCTAAATTCCATAGGAATTAAGAATTCAAAGGGAGGGCTGTACATTAGAGGGGAATCTTTGGGATCAGGTGTTCTGGGMAGTCTGARCCTCTCAAGTRCCTCAGAAATGGGGAAAGAGAGAAGGGAAATGCAGCTGGGAAATTGGGMTAAAAAGGAGGCTGCATCCTCCAAAAATTGGAGAGACCCCAGGGGAATGCCCCATGGCCTCTGCCTTGATTGGAATAAAGTTCCAGGACTCSTCTGTCTCCTTTTTGGACACAAACCTCTGGTGTTTGTGGATTCACTTTCCTGGCACCAACACCCCCACCCTGTGCCTGGYRGTGTGTGAAGAGAACAACGCTCTCCCCACTCAGTCTCTGCAAGGTTTTTATGGCCAGGGGTGACCAAACCTGGCAGGCTGACCCCAATCCCTGCCTCAATCCCAGCCCTGCCTCCCAGGCACACCAAACTCACCCCTCAGCTCTCCAGAGCAGCTTCACCAAAGGCCTGGCAGGGCTGAGCATCACAACCTGAGCTGGGCAGGCTCTGGGGCTGCTCCATGAAGAGCTCTCAACACCCCAGGGCACAGATCCCAGCTGCCAAGGCAGCAGAACAAGAACTGCACGAGGGCAAAATGTCCTTTGTAAGGAGCCTCTGTGGGTGACCTTAACACAACGTGAATTCTTTCCAACTGCAGGAACTCTTGAGTGCTGCCAGTGGGTTCTGCTTTATTATTTCCTGCTTTTTAAAGCTGCTTTCTGTCTGCCCTTTGCTGCTCTGAGTTTCTCTTGCTCTCCCAGCTCCTCTGAGATCAATCTGCACCTTTCTCCACTCAGCTGATGTGAGTTGTGTCACTGCTCACTTGCCTATCACTCCTTAGTTCCAAAGATCTGATCAGATAAAAAATCCTGAAACATTCTCCAGTTGGAAATGAAGCAGAATTCTGGGAAAGGAGCAGACACTGAGTTTTTTCTGCTGAGGGAAAAAAAAAWTTCCACCTTCACAATGTGGGGCCAGCGATGATCTGTGCCTTCATTCATGGTGTGGGAGATGGGGCAGAGCCCTGCACAAAMCTCTGGGAGCAGCTGAGGGACCCCAGGGGCACATTCCCACCCTGGAAAAGGGGAAAAAGGGACAATCCTGAGCAGTTCAGAGGAAACTCCACACCCTGCCCCAGGGAGGGGAGATTCCATGGAGCTGGCAGAGCCCTGAGCTCCTGAACCAGGCAGGACGAGCCATCGGTGCCACCAGCAGCATCCTGGGCTGCAGCCAGCCTGGAATTCTGTGGAATTCCCATGTTCCAGGAGGATCTGAGCATCTTTTTTTGGAGGATCTGAGCATCTTTTTTGCATCTTCCCTGCTCAACTCAAGCTAGGGCACCTGACAAGAACCTGCAAAATGAGAGCAGCCCCAAGCAGCGACAACTTTATTTGTGCTGCTGCCTTTAAATCAAACCTGGTGCAGCCTCAGAGCAGCCAAATCCATTTCCTAATTCTGGAAATTCCCAGAATTATCCACAGTTTAGATGAACTCTCTCCCCTTTCAATCAATAAAGTGCCATTAAGAGCCTGTTCTGAGCTGGATGTTGCTGATGTTTGAGGAGTGCAGCCCTGGCAGAGCCTGCTCCRGATTTTTTCCATGGTTTGGATTAAATTTGGGTTCAATTTGGATTAAAATTTGGGTTTTGCTGGGAAGAGTCTTCAAAACACCAACTCTGCAAACTCTGACCCCTCCTCACCTGCGAGTCCAGGGGAATTTTAAAGCTCTGCCAGGTCAGGTTCTGGTCTGGGATTCCACACACTCTGAAATATTTCCCATTGCTTTTCCTGCTCCCTATGAACTGTTTTGGTGGAAAATATTCARGTGGAGTAGGAAACATGAAAATTCCCAATTCCAAATGTTTTCAGGCTGGTTTCTGTTCCAGTCAAGGAAACCTCCAAGTTTCAGGGAACAACCAGRAGCCCAGCCAAGGCTTTTACATGCCCAGAGCAGCGTGTTCTGAGCAACATTTTTAGAAGGAAAACCTAAAAAATCCAATTTGGAATCTCCTAAACTTCCCACCAGGAAACACCTTGGAGTCAGTGGAGCCTTGCTTGTCTTTCCCAGAGATTTGCTGCAGCCTTTCTGAGATTTAGGAAGATGGATTCTTGGCAGTTGGGCAGAAAAAAAAAAAAAAAAAGTTACTTTCCTGGCAACTTGCTAAAATCACTAAAATCAGAAGTTGCATAAAGGAAGGGGAAAAATGCCAAAAGCAAAGCAAGGCCTGGCATGCACAGCAAATGCAGAATCCGTGAGTTTGTCCCTTCGGACTCAATTAGTCCAAATTTACAAAGAATGACACCCATAAAGATGTTAAACATGAACAAAACTTCTGCTAACTCACTTCAAAATGAATTTTAATTGCAAGCTGTTTGATACATTGCAAAATTTAATGAGGGTTTTATTCTGCCCACAAAAATTCCGATATATTAATTTCAGGCTAAAAATCTATAGTTCCTTAAAAGCCTGAGAGGMAAAAATAATCAATGACAGAATGTTCTAAATGCCAGTCACTGAGATTGTTCTGCTTTTGACTTTCTGGGGGGGGCAGATATTGAGCACAGCCCCTCCTGCTTCAACATTTCTGCTTTTAAATGGGTTTTTGAGGGAATGTGGCAATACAGACCAGGGAATTGTTAAGGCTGGAAAAGACTTTTAAGATGATCAAGTGCAGCCATCACACTCAGGAGCTTTTTCTCTCTTCAACTGAGGACGAGGGTGAAATCAGAGGGTGAAAAATCGGAGTTTCAGAAGAGCAGCCGATTTTTCCTGAGCTTGTGCACATCAARCAAATGGGAGAGAGGGGGGACCAGRGGGGACTCCCTGGATCAGGAGCCCCTTGCCAAGCCCAGCTCTCACCCAGGGAGCCAGGGCACATTCCCAAGTGCCAGGGCTGGGCTGGAATGGGCATCCAGGCACTGCTGACCGGCAGGGAAATGCAAACCCGGGGAGCTTTCACTGGGAATGTTCCAGTTTGCACTGGGACAGCAGAACTGGCAGCACCAACAGCAGGGGTGGGCACACACCTGGGCACAGAATCTACCTGGGCACAGGGCACAGCACCCAACTGGACACAGAATCTACCTGGGCACAGGGCACAGCACCCACCTGGGCACAGAATCTACCTGGGCACAGGGCACAGCACCCACCTGGGCACAGGGCACAGAATCTACCCAGGCATAGAATCCACCTGGGCACAGGACACAGGACCAGCCTGGGCACAGAACACACCTGAGCACAGGACTCAGAATCTATCTGGGCACAGAACCCACCAGGGCACAGGACACACCTGGGCACAGGACACAGGATCAACCTGGGCACAGCTCCCATGTGGGCACAGGACACAGAATCTACCTGGGCACAGGGCACAGCAGCCACCTGGGCATAGCTCCCACCTGGGCACAGGACACACCTGGGCACAGTGCCCAGCCTCYACCCGGGCACAGAACACACCGGGGTACAGGATCCACCTGGCATAGCAGCCACCTGCCCAGGACCCACCTGGGCACAGCTCATACCTGGGTCCAGCACCTCCCTAGATACAGGACCCACCTGGGCACAGAACATACCCAGATACAGGATCTACCTGCCCCAGCACCCACCTGGGCACAGGACACAGAATCTACCTGGGCACAGCCCCCACCTAGATACAGCATCCACCTGGGCACAGAAAACTCCTGGCACAGCACCCACCTGGGCACAG
>JACDOX010000368.1:61198-85438 GCA_014549065.1 Cardinalis cardinalis
TCCCTCCAGCATTCCCAGCAATGCCAGCAGCTCTGGGACAATGTGGGAGCACAAACCTCTCTGTCCAAAACATTCCCAATCCCTGAACTTGCCACCAGCACCAAGGATGCTCAGGGATGGTTGGAATTTTCTTGGGAAGCCATCAGCTCTGCCTCCTGCATTCCAGAGCTCCAGCAGGGAGAAACAGCTCCCTGATCCATATTTTCCTGCTCTTCAGAGAGAAAATCCATCTTCAAATAAGGCCAGAGTGCAGGAATTCCAAAGGCTGGAAGTTCCCCACCACCACTCCCAGGAACTGGAAGTGCTCTRGTTCCAGCTTCTCCAGAATGTTCTCTGCAGGGAACGAACCTTCCAGGAGAAAAGGGGATTTTTCCTTTTCCAGAAAAGGAAATGGCCAGAAGACCATTTCCCACTAAAGCAAAGTTTTAGGGCTTTGAAGCCTTTGTAGGATTAGTTTCCAATTAAAAGCACATAAATGCTCGGGGAGAAAGACGATGGAATTAAATATGGAAATCAATTTTGCAGATTCCAAAGAAGATGTAACTGACATTTAAATAAGAATTTCTAAAGCCACTTCATCCACGTTTCCCAGTCCTATGGAAAACACTTCCCTTGGAAGAAAAACATCTGAAAATTACAGATAAAGCATCCAGGAGCTCTTGCAATAAGGAAGCTCCAATCATTGCACAGGGAAAGAAAATTTTCCCTATTTTTCTGGGTTTTAAGTGGTGATGAAAGAATTTCTTCCAAGACACACAAAAACCTTCCCAGCTCCAGCCTCCTGCACGCCCAGGGCAGGATAATTTTTGCCAACTCGCAAATAAAAGCAATCAGAGCCTGGCAAAATTCTGCCAGGGAGTGGCAAGTGTGAGATGAGAAATATCGGGAAGCAATCTGCTTTTGAGAATCCCTGCGAGGAACAGCAGCTGCTGGGGAGGCACAGGGGGCACAGAGAGGAACCACCCTGTGGGAGAAGCCTGGAGGATCCTGCAGGGTTAATCCCAGAGAGCTGCACAGGGAGCAGCAACGTGAAAAACGCCAATCATTTGGTTTTAAAATGTTGAAAGTTTAATAGTAATAAAGTGGTTATGAAAATATTAATATAATTGGAGTAACAAAAATTTGAACGATTTGGATTAGGACAATATGAGACAATAAAAGAGTTATGGACAATCCAGGTACCTCTTCTGGGCAGCACAAGCCCAAAAAAGAACCCAGGTTAACAGAGGATTAACCCTTAAAAACAATRAYCTGTTGCATGTTCATGCACCTCATACAWSATGCATAAATTCCATTCAAACACAGGATTCTGTCWGGGCTGTGTCAGCTTCTTCCTCTGAATCCTAACGGGTGTTTTCAGGGCTGAGCAAGGCAGGAAGAAGTTTGTTTCTTCTGATAAGGGAAAAATGAATTCTTTTTCTCTGAATTTTCTTCTCTGAACTCTTTGTTTYTATTGTCTCATATTGTCCGAATTCAAATTGTCCAAATTATTATTACTCTACTTGTATCACTATTTTTATAACCATTTTATTTCTGGTAAACTTTTAAAAATTTAAAAACAGGTGACTGGCGTTTCTCACACTCTGAATCCTGACGGTGTCTTCAGGGCTGAGCAAGGTGGGAAGAAGTTTGTTCCTTYTGATAAGAGGGCAATAAATTCTCTTTCTCTGAAAGATTTAGGTGTTCTGTGGCTGCTCTCTGGTGCGAGCACCTCATTCCTTTCTTTAAAAAAAATATCCCATATACATAGTTYGTATTTTAACATTATGTTATAACSTAAAACTAYATTTAACACACTACTTAAAAAATTAACACAGCRTAACTTCCTAACATAACACATATAGTATTCATTTTAATATTTGCAAAAAGCCAATGATAAAATGTGCATTTTTCACAAGGAACACATCCCAAAAAAAGCCCAAAATCCTSCCTCTGGAGCCAGAGCCCTTGCATGGACTTCACAGGCAGCTCCGAGATGAAAACCAGGAGCTGAAAGCACCGAGGCCACCACGGCGGGATCAGAAGCTGCTTTGATAGAAAGAAAAGGGGTTGGTTCATTAGGAGCTCCCACTGAGGAGCTTTTCAGCACCCCATCAGCAGCTCCATGTGAAGCTGTGACCCCCAGGACCTGCAGCTCTGAGAGCACAAGGCGTGTGCAGAGAGAGGGGCCGGCCAGAGGGATGGGATGAGGGAATCCCAGAGCATCCCAGAGCTTTAATGACTTTTGGAAACCACTTAGGAGACAGATTGAGGTGCTGGGGAGGGAAGGGTCAGCTGCACCTAGGGATGGGGAAAGGAAGTTGAGAGGAGCTGCTGAAATGCTGATGGCTCCTGCAAAACTCTTCCCCCAAACYCTGCCCAAACCGGGAAATCAGAGAACACGGGAACGAGGGGATTTCAGGAATGCTGCTCCAGAAAGGGCTGATGGCCCCAAGGGGTCTCAGGAAACAAGAGAGAACCTCTCAAGGGGTCTCAGAAAATGAGAGAATTTCAGAAATGCTCTTCCAGACAGGGCTGATGGATCCAAGCGGTCTCAAGAAGACAGAACCTCAAAATACTGTTCCAGAAAGGGCTGATGGCTCCAAGACGTCTCAGGAAACAAGAGAGAACTTCACAAATGCTGCTCCAGAAAGGGCTGATGGATCCAAGGGGTCTCAGGAAAAAAGAGAGAACTTCAAAAATGCTGTTCCAGAAAGGGCTGATGGCTCCTGTAAAAATCTTCTCCCAAACTCTTCCCAAACAGGGAAATCAGAGAACATAGAAACGAGGGAAATTTCAGGAATGCTGCTCCAGAAAGGGCTGATGGCTCCAAGGGGTCTCAGGAAACAAGAGAGAACGTCAAAAATGCTGCTCCAGAAAGGGCTGATGGATCCAAGAGGTCTCAGGAGCATGGGAATGAGAGAGAACTTCACAAATGCTGCTCTGGAAAGGACTGATGGATTCAGAGGGTCTCAGAAACAGGGAAACAAGAGACAACATCAGAAATGCTCCTCCAGAAAGGGTTGATGGCCCCAAGGCGTCCCAGGAAAGAAGCGAATTTCGGAAATGCTGCTCCAGAAAGGACTGATGGCCCCAAGGGGTCCCAGGAAAGAAGTGAATTTCAGAAATGCTGCTCCAAGAAAGGTTGATCACTCCAAAGGGCCTCAGAAAACAAGAGAATTTCAGAAATGCTGCTCCAGAAAGGACTGATGGATCCAAGGGGTCTCAGGAAACAAGAGAATTTCAGAAATGCTGCTCCAAGAAAGGTTGATCACTCCAAAGGGCCTCAGAAAACAACAGAATTTCAGAAATGCTCTTCCAGGAAGGGCTGATGGCCCAAAAGGGTCTCAGRAAACAAGAGAATTTCAGAARTGCTGCTCCAGGAAGAGCTGATGGCCTCAAGGGGTCCCCTGAGCTCAGCTCCAGAAAACAAAAACATAAAATCAACCAGAGGAACTGGAATTCCAAGGTTCTTGGTTCTCCCAGGCTCACCTRGTGCATGGGCACTTCTGTTTTCACYCACTGCCCAACATCTGGAGCACCCTGAGGCGCCTGTGCTGCCTTCACATCTGGCACAGCTGTGCTGGAAGTGAGTGCAAGAATTCACATGCACGTGCTGGGGCAGGTTCCTTTTCCAGGGAATCACAGCATGAAGCCAAAAGGAATTTTACACAAAYGAAGTGAAAAAAAACAGAGGGGAAGAAAGGATTTTGCGCAAGGGAGGAAAACGCAGCGCCAAGGTTGGAGAGGCAAAAGGAAGATGAGGCACTGAGGGGGAGGAACTGAACTCAGACAGGAATAAACTCCCTGGATTTGGCTGCTCCTCACTTGCAGCCCTGCTTCTCCCACCACATTCCCTCAGCATGGGATTATCAACAGAAAATCAAGGAGCAGAAACTGGATCCCAGGGGGAATGACAGGGAAAGGCTCAAGGAGTGGGAGGCATTGGGGCAATGTGAGAGCTGATGCAACTTTCCTAAAATAAACCCCAAAAGGCTCAGAGCATTTTGTGATCTGAAGCCCACGACACCAGGAGAAAGCAGCAACAGCAGCACAATTCCCAATGAAAATCCCAGTCCCCCCCACCTACCCAAAAAACACCATGGATGGAAAAGATCTGGAAAGCCTCCTTATTAAAGCAACCATCTCCATCTTAAAAGTATAAATTTTCCAATCCGAAACATCTCCTGAAGCTCCAGACAGATCAGAGACAATTCCCAATGAAAATCCCAGTCCCTCCCACCCATCCAAAAAAACACCATGGATATCAAAGATCTGGAAAGCCTCGTTATTAAAGCAACCTTCTCCATCCTAAAAGTAAAATTATCACCTAAATTTTCCAATCAGAAATATCTCTTGGAGCTCCAAAATATCCCAGGCAGACCAGAGACAATTCCCAATGAAAATTCCAGTCCCTCCCTCCCATCCAAAACACACCATGGATATCACAGATCTGGAAAGCCTCATTATTAAAGCAACCATCTCTATCTTAAAAGTATAAATTTTCCAATCAGAAACATCTCCTGAAGCTCCAAAACATCCAAGGCACATCAGAGACAATTCCCAATGAAAATCCCAGTCCTTCCCACCCATCCAAAACACACCATGGACAAAAAAAGATCTGGAAAGCCTCGTTATCAAAGCAACCATCCCACAGGCTCATCCCACCCTGCTCCTTCCCCTTTCCTGCTTTTAGGATTTTATTTCTCACCTCTCAAGGCAATCTGGGCCCAAGGTGCCCTGGCTATAAGAGCTGTAAAAGTGTGATTTTATTAATCTGTCTCAAAACAGCTCCCTCGGAATTCTTCCTGCAGGATTCACATCCAACAGGTTGGGCAGCAAAGGAAACCCAGCTCAGGATTCTCCAGCATGTGGGATCAATGAGAAGGCACTTAAAGCAAGCTGGCTCATAAAAAAGAAAAACCCAAAAAAAATCCATTTTTAAAGCTGGGAGGGTGAATGGTAATGCAGGTTTTTCTAAGAGCAGGTCAAGTCAAGGTTACTTGAAGTGCTGAGTTAATGGGCTCATAAATATCATCATTAGGTGCCATTCCCTAGCTTGGAAACACACAGGAATTATGCTCCTGATGAAATTGAATTTTGTTTATTTGTGCCCAGCCCTGGCCATGACTAAAACTACTCAGAATGCTCAGAAAATGAAATATTTCAAATATTCAGCTGTGAGAGGCTTCAAGAGAATTGGCTGCAAGTCTCTCTGCCCTATTACCAATAATTAAAATCTGGTTTKTTCATAGGCAGAAGAGGGAAAAAGGGGTTTGAGCTCTCTTTTCCTGCTGAATCACATCAGCATGGTTAAAGATGAGACAGGAGCACCAGGTTTTTTTCCCCCTACGGGCAAAAATTATTGAGAACTGACTCATCTGAATTTAATTACCGGGCCAGCTCGGAGAGATGAAATTCCAAACAAGACTTCTTTGCAATTCCACTTGTGGGACTGCAAAGTTTCCTTCAGGAATGTGAAATGAGATGGCCTGGAATGGGCTGGGCTGGCTGGAAATTCAGGGATGGGAAATTCAGGGGTGGGGAATTCGGGGATGGGAAATTCGGGGATGGGGAATTCAAGGATGGGAAAGTCAAGGATGGGAAAGTCAAGGATGGGAAAGTCAAGGATGGGAAAGTCAAGGATGGGAAATTCGGGGATGGGAAATTCGGGGATGGGAAATTCGGGGATGGGAAATTTGGGGATGGGAAATTCGGGGATGGGAAATTCGGGAATGTGAAATTTGGGGATGGGAAATTCGGGGATGGGAAATTTGGGGATGCACCACACAAAGCAGGAACAGTTTCTGCCAGAGGGGAATTCCTGTTGCTGGGGCCAAGGGATCCCAAAAAGGGCTGAGCCCACCCAGGGAAAGGTGCTGGGAGGAAAGGCAGCCCCAGGGATGCAGCACATGGACACCTGAAGGGGAGCAGGGATGCAAATCCATCATTTCTCCCTCCAACGAGCCCCARAGTGACACCTGTAAAACTTAAACCAGGCTTTCATCTCAGTTTTAAGGACTGTGTGTGCACTACAGGCTAAGCTCAAAGCCAGGCTTACATTCCCCACAATTTAAAGTTTTTTTTTCCCTGCTATATTTACAAGGAGTTTATTAATTTTATTAATTAATTTWTTTTTTTTCCCCAGCAGGTTTCTTCTGCCAGGCTTTGTTTTATTTTTGAYATGACAAGACACAGCTCTGCTTTGGCAACACCTCCAGGCTGAATAATGTTTTTTAACCAGCTCCATCCATCTTCCCAGCCAGCACAGCTGAGTGCCTACGAACCACCAGTGCCCTAAAATATTAATGCATTCTAATAAAACCAGCTCAGGCTTTTTTTCATCAAACAGCAACATCTAATTTTCCAAAGGGGCCTGGGAACAGTAAACAATTGGGACGTGGTAAATGGCAACTTCCCTCCCATCAATACACCCTAAACACTCCAATCCTGTTCCCTCGGAATTGCCAGCCAGGATAAATCACTCAAATAAATGGGATTTGCAACAGGATCCTCACAAATAATCACAATTTAACTCGCTGCTGATAATCCCAGGCAACACCTGATTATTTCAAAAGCTTCATTCTTCCCTTCCAGAGGGATGTTGGGTTTAAATCCAACTTCCAGGACCTTCCACTTGCTGCCAGTCAGGACTTTTAACCCTTTGCTGAGTACAGTGTCCTTTGCTATAAAACCAACAGGAGGAACATCTCAAATCCCCTCTGCAGTTCCTTATTTCCCCTGCCTTCAGAGCACTGGGGTGGCTCCTGAACATTGGAAATTTTGGCTTCTATCCCAAATCCAAGCAATATTTCTGACAGCATTTTCCAGGCAACCCCTGGGATGAAAGAGGGGGGTTGGAATTCTGTCCCCTGTCCCAGGGACAAGTGGACCTGGTGAAACATTTCCAGAAATTCATCAACGCCAATGSGTTTAGCAATCATCAGAACATTTAACAAAAACAGGGCTTGAGTGTGGAAGGGTCTGAGGGGTTCTCAGAGGCTGGGTGATTTTGCTTGGATTTTTTTTAAAAATCCTTCTCCTTCTACCCAGCCACACCAAAACTCTCATTGCAGACATCAGGACTCAGAGTAATGCCCACTGCAGAGTTTGCCAAGCAAATCCCAAGTTCCAGAAGGAAACCACAGGGAATAACTGGCAATTTCCCCTCCTCCAGGCCCCAACCTCTCCCTCTGAGCCCCCTGTCAAGATTGGCTCTGCCAATCACGAGTACCCCACAAGGCACCACCCCAAGCACCCTACGAGGAACAAACACAGCAGGAACCTACCAGAGCGAGGATCCCTCCGTGCCAGCAACTTCCAGAACATCATAGCCATCCTCCAGCTGGAAATCCATGAACACCAGGGCAATGGTGTCCCCAGGCTCRGCCAGGATGGTCCAGGTGCAGTCTGCATTGTTGCCATACTCCAGGGGGAAGTGAGGGCTGGAGATGATCCCGCTCTGGCCCCGCAGGGTCCCTCCGCAGGCATCATCAGCTGGAACAAAGGCATGGGGTGAGCCCTGGGTGCCCAAAGGTCCCAAAGGTCCAGCCCAAAGTCCCAGCCTKTCCTGGATTGCCAAGCAAATTGTATTCTGTTTACCATCAGAATTGTTTTCTGTTCACCAGCAAATTGTATTCTGTTTACCATCCGTATGGCAGTTGTCTTCTGTTAAGTGGGGCAGTTTTCCTTATCTCTTCCACAACTGGGGTGACACCTGCTGATAGGAGGCCACTGAGTGTCCCTGCATGGCTGATAAGAACTGCAGCATCCCATTGGGAGATGGGAGCCCAGAGGGAGGAGCCAAGCATTCCTACCCGGATATAATCTGGAGATCCTGGAACACCAGCACGGCTTCTGCACTGCACTGCCCAGAGGAACAGCAGCTGCCTCTGCCCCTGGATCTCCAGAGGCAGACTGCACCTTTCTCCAGGATCCCTGCTCCAGCAGAGCCACCCCTGGCACTGCAGGAGGGCTGAGCCACAATTCCAATGGCACTGCTGCCAGCACCCTGACCCACAGGGTGTCAGGCTGGGTTCTGACTCTGGCACTGTTGGTTTAGTTCACTGCATTGTTTATTTTATCTTTATTTTCTTCCCTATTAAAGAACTGTTATTTCCTGCTCCCATATTTTTTGCCTGAGAGACCCTTAATTTAAAATTGATAGCAGTTCAGAAAAAGGGGGGGTTCATTTTCTCAATTTCAGGGGAGCCTCCTGCCTTCCTTAGCAGGCACCTGGCTTTTGAAACCAAGACACAGCCAAACCCCCCTTTTGGGCAGGGGGGGTCACTGCCCACTCTTCAGGANATGGGAGCCCAGAGGGAGGAGCCAAGCATTCCTACCTGGATATAATCTGGAGATCCTGCAACACCAGCACGGCTTCTGCACTGGATTGCCCAGAGGAACAGCAGCTGCCTCTGCCCCTGGATCTCCAGAGGAAGACTGCACCTTTCTCCAGGATCCCTGCCCCAGCAGAGCCACCCCTGGCACTGCAGAGGGCTGAGCCACAATTCCAATGGGACTGCTGCCAGACCCTGACCCACAGGGTGTCGGGCTGGGCTCTGACTCTGGCACTGTTGGTTTAGTTCACTGCATTGTTTATTTTATCCTTTTATTTTCTTCCCTATTAAAGAACTGTTATTTCCTGCTCCCATATTTTTTGCCTGAGAGACCCTTAATTTAAAATCTATAGCAGTTCAGAAAAAGAGGGGGTTCATTTTCTCAATTTCAGGGGAGGCTCCTGCCTTCCTTAGCAGGCACCTGGCTTTTGAAACCAAGACACAGCCAAACCCCCCTTTTGGGCAGGGGGGGTCACTGCCCACTCTTCAGGATGGAGATGATGCTTCAGGTTTAGCTTTTATATTTTTCAGGTTCTGTGCTGCTTTAGTTTGTGGGTCTGGGGTTCGGATTAGGGGATGGTGAGCTCTGTGCACAGAGCAGGGAGACAAAACAATTCCTGCTCCAGCTGGGGACCAAGGACAAATGATCCAAATCTCAGGCCCAAGAGCACAAACAATGTGGGCTAAAGAGGCAAAACAAGCAGGATGGGACTGCATGGGCTAAAGCTGGAATTGGACAATTAATTAATTAATATGCAAATAGAGCAGAACTTATACAAGTCAGAGATCCCATGACCAGYTGTCCATTTTGTGACCATTCTGGTTCATCTGGGCTCTYGTGCTGCCCAAGGTGGACCCATTGAGGCCTTTAATAAATCCCTACTTTATTCTTTACCTCTGTCCAGCCTCTGTTCTAGCTCAGCCTTCACCAAGCATCAAAGATGCAGAGGGATGCAAATTTAGCTGCAGGCACAGCTCCACCAGAGCAGCTGAAAAGCAGATTCTGYGCTGCCCTTGGAGCCATTCCCTGGATCCTGCTCCTCCCTGGAGCAGCTCAGGTGCCACCAGCCCCAGTGTTGGGCTCCAGACTGGAAGGGCAGCCTTGAAATCAAACATAAGTTTGGCACTTCAGGATGGAAATGCAAAGCTGGGCTTTTCCTCCAGCTGGAGAGGGCATCTCAGCAATGGAARTGATGCCAACCCTCAGCTCCAGCACCAGCTGGGGTCAGGATTAATCCCTCCCTCCCTGGGGTTTCCTCCACAAAYGCTGAACGAAGCTGGGCAAGGAGGAGACACTGGGAAATGCTGTCAGAGCAGAGGGAACTGCTCCATCCACGCAGGAATTCCCTTTTCTCCTACCAAGGTGCTGCTTTGCCCCTTCTCAAGGTGGAATTTCAGGGAATTTCACCTTTTAGAGGGTCCAGAGGAGGGCCAGGAATGGTGAAGGGGCAGGAGGGGCAGCTGAGGGCATTTGGAGAGGAGGAGACTGAGGGCAGAGCTCAGAGGGGCTGCAGCTCCTCCTGATGGAGTATTAGGATGGATTTAGGGCCAGGTTCTTCCCCAGAGGGTGCTGGGCACTGCCCAGGCTGCCCAGGGAATGGGAACATTCCCAAAGCTGCCAGAGCTCCAGGAATGTTTGGACACCACTCTCAAGGTGGGATTTGGGGGTGTCTGTGCAGGGCCGGGGTTGGAATCAATGATCCTTCATGTCTTGATTCTGTGAGTATTTTCACCTCCAGTGAAAAACTCAAAAAATAAAATTAAATTTAAAAAAAAAAGTACTATAAAAGTGACAAAGRCCATCCTAATTTGGAGAAAAGCATCATAACTGATCATAAAAACCACCAAGGATAAGTAAGCAGTCCTCTCTCAAATCACTCTGAGCTCCCCCCTAAACACTCCTGGCCCCAAACCAGCAGGGAAATGCCCCCCAAAAAAATCCCCATGACAGGCACAACACACCTCTGTGCCTGTAACCCATCCAAGGGAGCATTAAAAACATCCCAAGCAACCAATATGTGCTCACTTGCAGGCCCAGCTCCACGGCCCAGGGGCTGATTGATTGCTCAGGCAGAGTCAATACAAGCAATCAATAGGAGATGCTCTGCTCAAGTACACAAGGAATCGAGGGGAAGAGACTTCAGGAGCAGCAGCAAATGTTTTTGGTAGAAGAACACAGATATTTGTGTATTTACACACTCCCCAGCCCCCCTGGGAGCACAATTAGCAAGGCACTCTCTGAACTGATAAAGGAATTTTGAAGTTTCCCTGCCCTTAAACTGACAGGAAGTTGGGAATTGGTTTCAGTATAAATTGCTCAGTATAAATTGCTCAGTATGAATTGTTCAGTATAAATTGTTTTACCTGCCCCAAGGCAGGGCACACCCCAGCCCTGCACAGATCCACCTTTCCTGCAGCAGGGCACCACAGCCACCCTGGGATGTGCCACAGGACAGGGAATCTGCCACTGGGAAGCAGAAAATCCAGTCCCATTTCCAGTGCTTGAGCTGGAAAACCTGCAGGCTTGGGGAGGTGCTTGATTTTGTGGATAATCGTGGGATCATGGCTGGTTTGGAGCTTCAGGATCATCTCCTTTCACCCCATTCCATGGGCAGGGACACTTTCCACAATCCCAGGTTGCTCCAGCCTGGCCTTGGACATTTCCAGGGATGGAGCAACCACAGCTTCTCCAGGAAATCAACCCCAGCCCCTCAGAGGGAGGACTTTCCTTCTAATATTTAATCTAAACCCACTTTCTTTCAGTTTAAAGCCATCCCCCCTTGTCCTGCCACTTGTAAAATTGGGATTTTTCCCCYCTTCATTTATTTTTTAAATTAAATTTAATTTAACTGTCCAGGGACCAAGAAACTGCAGCTGAAGCAGCTGTGCCCCATTCCCAACAGCCCAAGCCCTTCACAACCTTCCCATTATTCCCCCAAAGCCCAACAGCCTTGAGGAACCCATGAAAAACCCATTAACCACAACCCAAAACCCATCAAACACACCACGTTCACCTCCCCATTTAGGGCTGGTTTTTAAGGGTTGATTTTGAAGGGTTGATTTTTAAGAGTTGCTTTTTAAGAGTTGGTTTTTAAGGGTTGATTTTTAAGAGTTGCTTTTCAAGGGTTGATTTTTAAGAGTTGCTTTTTAAGGGTTTGTGGTTTTGGTTTTGTATGGGAGATATTTATGGGAGTGATGCAAAGCTTTTAGTTACTAGAAAGTTGTATCTGCTTTTGTGAAAAAACACGTGTTAAAGATGAAAGATACTTGGGAACTTCTTTTTTTTCTTCTGGTTGGTTAAGAGSTAACATAATTTGGGTTTTGTTTTRGTTAGGCTGGGCTGGGTGGGTTTGYTGCAGGACTGGGCTCTTTTTTTGGGGTTCTTTTGGGTTTTYTTATCAGTTGTTGGGTAGGGGCTGRGTTATGGTTATGATTTCTAATATTTCTTCTGGTTTCAACTAAAGACACCACAGTTGGTTTTTAAGGGTTGGTTTTTGAGGATTGGTTTTGTATGGGTTGGTTTTGAAGGGCTGGTTTTTAAGGGTTTCTTTTTAGGAGTTGCTTTTTAAGGGTTGGTTTTTAAGGATTGGTTTTGTACGGGTTGATTTTGAAGGGTTAGTTTTTAAGGGTTGATTTTTAAGAGTTGCTTTTTAAGAGTTGCTTTTTAAGGGTTGTTTTTTAAGGTTGGTTTTGAAGGGTTTCTTTTTAAGAGTTGCTTTTTAAGGGTTGCTTTTTAAGGGTTGATTTTTAAGGGTTAATTTTTAAGGGTTAATTTTTAAGGGTTGATTTTAAGGCTTGATTTTTAAGGGTTGATTTCTAAGGGTTGGTTTTTAGGGATTTCTTTTTAAGAGATGCTTTTTAAGGGTTGGTTTTTAAGAGTTGCTTTTTAAGGGTTGCTTTTTAAGGGCTGCTTTTTAAGGGTTAATTTTGAAGGGTTGATTTTGAAGGGTTGATTTTGAAGGGTCAATTTTGAAGAGCTGGTTCTTAAGAGCTGCTTTTTAACCCTTTCACACCCAACACCCCACCCCAACCATCTCAAACCCCATTTTCAAGGGGAATCTCCTTACCTCTACAGACGGGGAGRGGGAAATCCCAGGAGGCTCCTTGCCCCGAGCTGGCCTGGCAGGTGAGCAGGGCGTGGCCCTCCAGGAAGAAGCCGGGGTTGCAGCTGTACCTGACCCTGTCCCCGATGCTGAAGGTGGTTCCTTGCTGGACCCCGTTCCGCAGCCGCCCCGGGTTCCCGCACGTGTGGCTGGGCAGGGCTGCAAGGGAAGGGACAGGGAACGGTCACAGGGCTGGGTGAATCCTCAGGAAAAGCGGAATAATCGTCACTGAAAACAGAGTAATTCATTTGAGGGAAGGAGGGCTGGGTTGGGGACTGGGGGATGAGGTAAATCCTCAGGAAAAATGGAATAATCGAGAATGATCAATTTGAGAAAAGCAGGGCTGGGTTAGGGACTGAGAATTGTCACAGGGCTGAGCAAAACCCTCAGGAAAAGTGGAATATTCGAGAATGATCAATTTGAGGGAAGCAGGGCTGGGTTAGGGCCAGGGAATGGTCACAGGGCTGAGCAAAACCCTCAGGAAAAGTGGAATATTCGAGAATAATCCACTTGAGGGAAGCAGGGTTGGGTTAGGGACTGGGAATTTTCACAGGGTTGAGTAAATTGTCAGGAAAAACTGAATAATCGAGAGTAACCCATTTGAGAAAAGCAGGGTTGGGTTAGGGRCTGGGAATTGTCATAGGGCTGAGGAAATCCTCAGGAAAAACAGAATAATCGTCACTGAAAACAGAGGAATTCATTTGAGGGAAGGAGGGCTGGGTTAGGGACTGGGGGATGAGGTAAATCCTCAGGAAAAATGGAATAATCGAGAATGATCAATCTCAGAAAAGCAGGGCTGGGTTAGGGCCAGGGAATGGTCACAGGGCTGAGCAAAACCCTCAGGAAAAGTGGAATATTCGAGAATGATCAATTTGAGGGAAGCAGGGTTGGGTTAGGGACTGGGAATTGTCACAGGATTGAGTAAGTTGTCAGGAAAAATGGAATAATCGAGAATGGTCAATTTGAGGGAAGCAGGGTTGGGTTCGGGACTGGGAATTGTCACAGGGTTGAGTAAATCCTCAGGAAAAACAGAATAATTGTCACTGAAAACAGAACTATGCATTTGAGAAAAGCAGGGTTGGGTTAGGGACAGGGGGCTGAGGGAAACCCTCAGGAAGAATGGAATATTCGAGAATAATCCACTTGAGGGAAGCAGGGTTGGGTTAGGGACTGGGAATTKTCACAGGRTTGAGTAAGTCGTCAGGAAAAATGGAATAATCAAGAATGATCAATTTGAGGGAAGCAGGGTTGGGTYAGGGACTGGGAATTGTCACAGGGTTGAGTAAATTGTCAGGAAAAACTGAATAATCGAGAGTAACCCATTTGAGAAAAGCAGGGTTGGGTTAGGGACTGAGAATTGTCATAAGGCTGAGTAAATCCTCAGGAAAAACAGAATAATTGTCACTGRAAACAGAACTATCCATTTAAGAAAAGCAGGGTTGGGTTAGGGACAGGGGGCTGAGGGAAACCCTAAGGAAAAATGGAATAATCGGGAATAATCCACTTGAGGGAAGCAGGGTTGGGTTAGGGACTAGGAATTTTCACAGGGTTGAGGTGAATCCTCAGGAAAAATGGAATAATCATCACTGAAAACAGGATAATCAATTTGAGAAAAGCAGGGCTGGGTTAGGGACTGGGAATTTTCACAGGACTGAGTAAATCGTGAGGAAAAATGGAATAATCGAGAATAACCTATTTGAGGGAAGCTGGGTTGGGTTAGGGACAGGGAATTGTCACAGGTCAAACACAGAGTGTCCCCAAGCCCAGTTTTGGGGTTTCTCAGGTGTCCCTCTGATCTCTGGTCACACCTGAGTGTCCCCCAGCTCAGTTTTGGGGTTCCAGCCCCCCCATCCCTCCCTGCACAGCAGCAGGGGCAGATCCCAGCTCCTGACACCATTTTTTGCCCCCAAAGCCATTTTTTACATCCTCCCCCAAAGCCCCTGGAGCTGGGAGGTTCCACCAGGAAATTTTCCTGCCCAGGAAGGTTCTGGGAGCAGAGGCTGCTATCAAATCCAAGCAGGTGGAAAAGCAGCCCAGAACTAACATTTCCTTTTTTGTAATGATCCTCAAACCCCCAATTTAATTAAATTACCAATGTCACTTTTTTTTTTTTAATGAACCCATTCCTGCTTTTATGCTTCCATCCCTTAAAATTAATGAGTAGARCTCCTCTATAAATAAAAATCCATCATTTTTAAAAGTCAATCTCTACCACGAGCTGCTCTCTACTTAATGAACTGTGAAGAATCAGACAACCCTGACCTGCATGGGATCTTAAAATCAGACTTGAAAAACAGATCTCAGATTAAAATTCTGCTTCACTGAGCTGCCTGCACATTTCAGATCTTGCTCCAGGAGGGGAGGCACRGCAGCTTTGGGGGGAGCAGCATTAACCCCCCACTGCCCTGGGTCACTGCAGGGAGCTTGGATTGGGGTTTTTAAATCACCCAAGTGCAGGAGATCTTCACATTCCTGCTGATGGAGAGAAAAATGACTCCAGAGGGGTTGGGGGTACACCCAGAGCTGGGCCATTTGTGGAGATGAAGGGAAGGTCCTGTTACTGATTTTCTGCTCCTTCCCACGATGAATTCTGAGCAGCTTATTCCATTCGTCTGCACCTGAACAGCTGCCAAAGGCTGATCTGATTTTACGACAGAGGAAAGGCAATGGGATTATCCTGGTGCACCTCCAATGTCACTGTCCCAGGGCTGGCTGGGCTCTGGGCACCTCCCTGCAAGGTGACCCAGCAGAGGAGCCACTCTGGGGGTGCTAAAGGCCAGCACAGACCCAGCAGAACCAGAGCAGAACCACGACTGTCACACGAGGTGACAATGGCCTGGCGCACCAGCGGCACCTCCTCAGCAAGGAACTGATGCCTCAGGGTTCAACTTCCACATTTTTCAGGTTCTGTGCTGCTTTAGTGTGTASTTCTGAGTTTTATATTAGGGGATGGCGAGCTCTGTGCACAGAGCAGGGAGACAAAACAATTCCTGCTCCAGCTGGGGACCAAGGACAAATGATCCAAATCTGAGGCCCAAAGAGCACAAACAGCATGGACTGAAAAGAGAAAAACAAGCAGCATGGGACTGCATAACCTGAAGCTGGAATTGGAAAATGAACTCCAAGATGCAAACGGAGCAGAACTTATGAAAGTGAGAGATCCTGTGACCAGTCATCCATTTTGTGACCACTTTGGTTCATCTTGGGTGCAGCCCTGGCTGGGCTCTTGTGCTGCCCAAGGTGGATCCACTGAGGCCTTTTTTCTCCCTACTTCTCGTTTTTTACCTCCATTTCTCCCTGTTTCTCATTTTTACCTCCATTTCTCCCTGCTTCTCATATTTTGCCTCCGTTTGTCCCTGATTCTCATTTTTTTACCTCCATTTCTCCCTGATTCTCCCGTTTTACCTCCATTTCTCCCTTTTTCTCATGTTTTGCCTGCCTTTCTCCCTGCTTCTCCTGTTTTACCTCCCTTTCTCCCTGTTTCTCACTCTTTCCCTCCATTTCTTCCTGATTCTCACTTTTTACCTCCTTTTCTCCCTGCTTCTCATTTTTTACCTCCATTTCTCCCTGCTTCTCATGTTTTGCCTCCGTTTCTCCCAGATTCTCATTTTTCACCTCCATTTCTCYGTTTCTCACTTTTTATACCTCCCTTTCCCCCCGATTCTCATTTTTTTACCTCCCTTTCTCCCTGTTTCTCACTCTTTCCCTCCATTTCTCTCTGATTCTCACTTTTTATCTCCTTTTCTCCCCACTTCTCATTTTTCACCTCCATTTCTCCCTTTTTCTCATTTTTCACCTCCATCTCTCCCTGTTTCTCATTTTTCACCTCCATCTCTCCCTTTTTCTCATTTTTCACCTCCATCTCTCGCTGTTTCTCATTTTTTTTCCTCCTTTTCTCCCTGCTCTTCTGAGCTGTGAGCTGCCACAGAGCTCCCAGATCTGCTGATCCACACCAGAACCTTCCTCCCACCCACCCTCAGCTCTCACATCCATTTCTTTCCACTCTTTTTAACCAGSCTGCTCCCAACTTCTCCTCATCCCAGGATGGCTCCAGAGCGAGTTTTCAACATCAGGAGCTTTCACAACCTGGTGCTCGTCAAGCTGAGCCTCCTTGTTCCAGTTCATTCGAAATTAATTAGGAGTTTTTAAGTCATTAGATGTGACTCAACGCATCCTTGGCCACAGTCCCACCATCACAACGCATTCAGCCTCATTACATCAGCCTCTCCCAAAGCTCTCATTGTCAGCAGGGAAAGAAGAGGGGAAAAAGGGAAAGAAAAGGGAGGGAAAAGGGAAAAAAAACCATTAAAAAAGGGAAAAAAATATTAAAAAAGGGGAAAAAAACATTAAAAAGGGAAAAAATATTAAAAAAGGAAAAAACAAACATTTAAAAAGGGAAAGAAAGGGGAAAAAACATTAAAAAGGGAAAGAAAAGGGAAAAAACCATTATAAAAAAAGGAAAAGGGAAAAAAACATTAAAAAGGGAAAGAAAAGGGAAAAAAGGGGGAAAAACATTATAAAAAAGGGAAAGAAAAGGGAAAAAAACATTAAAAGAGGAAATAAGAGGGAAAAACATTAAAAAAGGGAAATAGAAGGGGAAAAAGGGAAAAAACATTAAAAAGGGAAAGAAAAGGGGGGAACCATTAAAAACGGGAAAGAAAAGGGAAAAAAGGGAAAAAAACATTTAAAAAGGGGGAAAATAGGGAAAAAACATTAAAAAGGGAAAGAAAAGGGGGGAACCATTAAAAAAGGGAAAGAAAAGGGAAAAAAGGGAAAAAAACATTTAAAAAGGGGGAAAACAGGGAAAAAAATTTAAAAAGGGAAAGGGAAAAAAACATTACAAAAGGAAAGAAAAGGGGAAAAAAGGGAAAATAAAACATTAAAAAGGGGAAAGAAAGGGGGAAAAACCATTTAAAAAGGGAAAGAAAAGGGGATATAAAAGGGAAAAAACATTAAAAATGGTTTATCTCCTTGTTCACCATCAGCTCCTTGACTTATTCCAGTGACTTTCAAACAAAACCCAAATCCATCCTCACCCCCATGAGGAGAAATCTTCCCTGTTTCCTATCCCAATTAATCTCCAGCTCCATTTTCTCTGTTGATGCTGCAGGAATGTGAAGCAATTTGGGGTGTGCAGCTCTGCCCTACTGCCCCATTTATATGGCTAAAACCAGATTTTTCAYGGCTTGGATCACCCGGGCTGAGATTTCCACCCTATCATTGTTCCAACCTTGAAATCTTATCAGGGAGCACAGCTTGGATGAGATGAGGCTGGAGATCACATCCCTGCACTCCCCACTCATTTCCATCCCTAATAAAAGAGCAAGGAAGGCCAGGCAGGCCCTGCCAGAGCAGCAATAATTCAGAAATCCCATGGAATGGTGCTGCACAGAGCACACAGAAATGACAAAACCACTGACCTCAWGCACTTGGCTCAGGCAGTGCTGCACACACWGCTCCAAATTAATCCCCATTCAGATTTTTAAATTTTTTTTAATATTTCTTTGAGTTTTCTTGGATTTTTGGGGGGCTTTTCCTGGATTTTTTGGGGTTGGAAGTCAAGATATCCACAGGAATCAACAAAACCATTGGGCTCAAGCAGTGTTGCACACATAGCYCCAAATTAACCCTCATTCAGATTTTTTTAACCTTTCTTTGTGTTGTTCCTGCTTTTCTTGGATTTTTTGGGGGGACTGGAATTCAAGATATCCACAGGAATCAACAGGASCTGGAAGTCAAGTTAGACACAGGAATCAACAAAACCACTGACCTCAAGCACTTGGCTCAGGCAGTGCTGCACACACAGCTCCAAATTATTCCTCATTCAGACTTTTCAAAATTTTTTTTAACCTTTCTTTGTGTTTTCCTGCTTTTCCTGGACTTTTGCGGGCTTGGAAGTCAAGATATCAACAGGAGCTGGAATTCAAGATATCCACAGGAATCAACAAAACCAGTGACCTCAGGCAGCGCTGCACACATGGGTCCAAATTAATCCCCATTCTGATTTTTTCGGGATTTTTTAACATTTCTTTGTGTTTTCCTGCTTTTCTTGGACTTTTGAGGGCATTGGAAATCGAGATATCAACAGGAGTTGGAAGTCAAGATATCCACAGGAATCAACAAAACCACTGACCTCAGCCAGTGCTGCACACACGGGTCCAAATTAATCCCCATTGTGATTTTTTAGGTTTTTTTTTAACATTTCTTTGTGTTTTCCTGCCTTTCCTGGATTTTTTGGGGGGACTGGAATTCAAGATATCCACAGGAATCAACAGGACCTGGAAGTCAAGTTAGACAAAGGAATCAACAAAACCATTGACCTCAAGCACTTGGCTCAGGCAGTGCTGTACACACAGCTCCAAATTAATCCCTATTCACATTTTAAATTTTTTTTAACCTTTCTTTGTGTTTTCCTGGATTTTTGGGGGACTGGAATTCAAGATATCCACAGGAATCAATAAAATTGACCTCAGGCAGTGCTGCACACACGGGTCCAAATTAATCCCCATTCAGATTTTTAAATTTTTTTTAACCTTTCTTTGTGTTTTCCTGCTTTTTTTAGACTTTTGGGGGCATTGGAAATCAAGATATCAACAGGAGTTGGAAGTCAAGATATCCACAGGAATCAACAAAATCAACAAAATCCTCAAGCACTTCCCTCAGACAGTGCTGCACACACAGCTCCAAATTAATCCCTATTCACATTTTAAATTTTTTTTAAACCTTTCTTTGTGTTTTCCTGGATTTTTGGGGGTTGGAAGTCAAGATATCCACAGGAATCAACAGRAGCTGGAAGTCAAGTTAGACACAGGAATCAACAAAACCATTCACATCAAGCACATGGCTCAGGCAGTGCTGCACACACTGCTCCAAATTAACCCTCATTCAGATTTTTTCAAGATTTTTTTAACCTTTCTTTGTGTTTTCCTGCTTTTTTTAGACTTTTGGGGGCATTGGAAATCAAGATATCAACAAGAGCTGGAAGTCAAGACATCCACAGGAATCAACAAAACCATTGACCTCAGGCTGTGCTGCACACATGGGTCCAAATTAACCCCAATTCTGATTTTTTAAATTTTTTTAACCTTTCTTTGTGTTTTCGTGGATTTTTTGGGGGGGTTGGAAGTCAAGATACCCACGGGAATCAACAGGAMAGCCAGGGCAGGGAGATGTTCTCTTAATGAGCCAGCCTGCACTGGACCCAAGAAATTCAAGGGAAAAAGCAGATTTTTTAAAGAGAATATCCAGATTTCTAAGATCCAGATTTCTAAGAGAATATCTGAGATTTCCATCACAATTCAAAAATTAAATGGACACCCAAGGAGGAGGTGGAGAGTGGAGCAGGGATCCACCCAGAGCCATTTCCTCCGGCTCTCCATCCATAATTTTGGGCCCAAGTACTCCAGGGATACTCCAGGGCTGTCTGAGATATTTCAGCAGTGTTTTAGCACAATCTGCTTGAGTTCAGCAGAGTTTTAATCTTCACAAGAACTGTCCAGAGTGTGCTACAGCAAAGGAAATAAATGGGATCGTTTTCATTTCRTTTTATCCCTTTTTCTTTTCGTGCCATGATTTGTTTCCAGTACAGCCAGAGATAAAACTAAATGGAAACTACTTTTTCCCCCCCCTCCAATATTTCTCTGTTCACTAAAAACCAGCCAGAGAGTCACTTTTGGATAATGGTTCATCATCCATCTTGTTTGTGGGAGTAATTCTGGCCCTTTTTGGGTGGAGGTTTTGTTTTTTTTTTTCCTTTTTGGAAACTCAAGTTTTCAATTTCCTTTTCTGGAATGTGCCTCAGCAACTTCTGAGCAAGTTCAGAGCAACTTCCAAGGRTATCCCAGAGGCTGGGAGAGGAGGAGCTTGGCTTTGATTAAATCCTCATCAGAATCAGATTAATCCACAAACACCAGAGGTTTGTGTCCAGAAAGGAGACAGAGGAGTCCTGAACTTCATTCCAATCAAGGCAGAGGCCATGGGGCATTCCCCTGGGGTCTCTCCAATTTTTGGAGGACGCAGCCTCCTTTTTATCCCAATTTCCCAGCTGCATTTCCCTTCTCTCTTTCCCCATTTCTGAGGCACTTGAGAGGTTCAGACTTCCCAGGACACCTGATCCCAAAGATTCCCCTCTAATGTACAACCCTCCCTTTGAATTTTTAATTCTTACGGAATTTAGGGGTTTTTCTTCCCCATTGTTTCTTTCATCTCTCAATGTCCAATTTCATTTCTCAAGCAAGCCCCAAGTTGATTTGTAAAATCAAATCTCTTTTTCCATTCACCAATCRGTGGAATCCTTCCCATTGTTTCTTTTATCTCTCAGGTTTTATCTCCCAGGGATGTTTTATCCCCCTGAACAGCTCCAGCCTCCCAGTGCCACAACACTCGAGCACAGCTTCATTTAAAGGAGGTGCTGAAGTGTTTTGCTGAGCAGCAGTGCTTTAAGTGTGTGTTTAAAGGCTCCACTGAACTGGCATTTAACAGCTGCAGAGTGACTCCAAAACCCTTCCCCTGGGAGGAGAGGTTGGTTCTGCATTGCCTCCCTCCCTCCCTGAGCCCAGGGTTAACCATTCCACGGTGCCAGGAAAATGCATCCACAAACACCAGAGGTTTGTGTCCAAAAAGGAGACAGAGGAGTCCTGCAACTGCATCAGAATAAAGGGAGAGACCACGGGGCATTCTCCATGGGGCCTGTCAAATTTTTAGAGGATGCAGCCTCYTTTGTATCACAATTTCCCAGGGAAAGACCACGGGAATTTTCCATGGGGCCTCTCACATTTTTAGAGGATKCAGCCTCCTTATTATCCCAATTTCTCAGCTGCATTTCCCCCTCTCTTTCCTGGGTGAGGTATTTGAGAGGTTCAGATTTCCCAAATCACCCAACACAGACTCCCTTCCAACGCACCCCCTCCTTTTTCTTTTCCCTGGGTCTCTTTTTTTTCCCCTCCAAATCCAGAGATTCAGCACATTTGGAGTGAGTAACAATCTGTGTCAATCAGTGGAATTCCTATGGAATTTATGGTTATTCCCATTGCTTCTTTCACCTCTCTATATCTGAACTTTTCTACCATCAGTTTGTGAAACAAAGGCACCTTCTCATTGCTCTGAGTGGGAAAAGTGCAGCACCAGGAGAGCAGAGCAGGCACCAAACTGATGCCTTAAATTTYAACTTTCCTATTTTCCAGATTCTATACTGTATTGTACATATCTTAATAACATAAACCCTAATTCTGAACTTCATATAAARTGTTTTGGCAAGTTCTCCTCACAGCTCAGTCCCACAATCAATGTCCAGCCCCAGAACCAAGGACACCRCTGCAGCTTCAGCCCCAAAAAGTGCRAACAACAGGGAATGGAGGAGAGCAAACTGGGAGGGTGGGACTGCATCACCTGGAGCTGGAACTGCACAATTCACCCAAATATATAAATAAAACTTATAAAAGTTTTATAAGTTATAAAAATCAGGGTCCATCTTGGGCGTAGCCTCGGCCAGGCTCTTGGGAAAGAGGGGGAAATGTCCTTGTGCTGCCCAAGGTGTATCCTGTAAAAACCTTTTAATAAATAAATAAATAAATAAATAATTTAAATTATTCCCTTAACTCTGTCCAGCTCCTGCTCCAGGCAGCCTCTCCAGGCCCCAGAGGGGAGCAGAGAGGAGCTCAGCTGCCAGGGCGTCACAGACATCTTCTCTAGAAAATCTTTTAAGATTTTTCCTCCTGAGAAGCTGAGAGGCCTCAAGAACAAAATGTAACCAATGGTTATCTGCTGCTGTGGGATGCAACAGGTGCAGCTGGGATTGGTCTCATGTGGTTGTTTCTAATTAATGGCCAACCACAGTCAGCTGGCTCGGATTCTGCGTCCGAGCCACAAACCTTTGTTATCATTCCTTCTTATTCTATTCTTAGCCAGCCTTCTGATGAAATCCTTTCTTCTATTCTTTTAGTACAGTTTTACTGTAATATATATCATAAAATAATAAATCAAGCCTTCTGAAACACGGAGTCAGATCATCTCTTCCCTGATCCAAGAGCCCTGTGAACACGGTCACACCAGGGCAGATCAGAGCTCTYGCTCCGTGCTGAAAGCTCAGGGTGGGACCAGTCTGAGCTGCCCTGCTCAGTCTGAACCGATCCCACACAGACACTGGGTGCCAGTGTTGGTCTGCTCAGCTCCTCCCTGCAGCCAGCCCTGGCCATGGAACACTCTTTGTTCTGGGGGAAAAAAGCCACTTCCAACTTTAGAGGCCACATTGTTCAGCTGCTCATTGATCTCCGCTGGCTGCTGGCTCCTCAGCCAGGAGYGGGGGCTGCAGCCAGCTCCATCTGCTAAATAAATAAATAAAGTGTGAAATAAATAAATATTGCACGGCAAGACTGCATTCCTGGGCTCACAGCCCCCTCTGCAATGGGCAGGGCTGCCAAGGGCAGGGCTGGGGACACAGCCATGCTCCAGGCGTCACCTGGGTGTCCCCACAGTGTCACACACAGCTCAGCTCTGCCTCACTCCCACAAAATCACAGAATCACTGGGTTGGAAGAGACCTCAAAGATCATCAAGGCCAGGCCCCAACACCTCAACTCAGCCCTRGCACCCAGGGCCACATCCAGGCGTTGTTAAACACACCCAGGGATGGTGACTCCAGCACCTCCCTGGGCAGAACAAACACCCCAGGAATGCCCAGGGTGTTCTCAAAATCTCAAAACTTTCAGAATTTACAGAATTCACAGAATCACAAGGTTGGAAGAGACCTCAAAGATCATCATGTCCAACCCAGCCCCAAYGCCTCAACTCAACCCTGGCACCCAGKGCCACATGCAGGCTTTGTTAAACACCCCCAGGGATGGGGAYTCCACCACCTCCCYGSGCAGAACAAACACCCCAGGAATGCCCAGGGAACACAAATYCACAGAATTCCCAGAATCACTGGGTTGGRAGAGACCTTCAAGACTGAGTCCAACCAAGCCCCAACACCTCAGCTAAACCRTCCCAGKGCCACATCCAGGCTTYGTTAAACACACCCAGGGATGGKGACTCCACCACCTCCCCGGGCAGAACATTCCAGAACTTTATCACTATTTCCCACAAATGAACAGGGATAAACTTGTTTGTTTTTTTATTTCCCAGCTGCTCTGGGAATTTATCCCTTCTCGTTTCACCCCTCTCACAGTTTCTCTTTCTCTGGCTACCCAGAGCCACCAAATGCTCAGCATTTTGTAAAAAASACTTCCCAGGACATCCAGCTCCCAGAGCAGGAGCGAGAGCACAGAAACTGTGGGAAGTGCACTTGGGAAGAGGGAATAAATGAAATATCACACCCCTGACATCAGAATATGACACCAAAAGCCTTCTTGAGGCTGAGCTGGCAGCRCAGCCACCTCCCTTCAACAGCCAGGAACCAAAACCACCCCAAGGATGGGGCCACAATCAGCCCACAGAGCYGCCACAGCTGCCTCCAGCTCTGCAGACTCATTATTAATTTGCGGTCATAACTGATGAAAAATAAAAAAACCCCAAACCTCCAGATGGTAATTTTATCCCCTTCACTGCAAACACATCTCAAGTGATCCAATTATGTCATAAAAACACGCCCAGGGCTCAGCACAAGCAGGGTGTGGGGAGGGCTCAGCTCTTTCAGCTGCACTTGGGATCTCCCCAGTGCCTGAACCTGTTCAGGGACAGGAATTTCTCCTGATTTCAGCACCCTTGCTGTTCCAGATGGCAAGGCAGGATATAATATATAATATATAATATATAATATATAATATATAATATATAATATATAATATATAATATATAATATATAATATATAATATATAATATAT